>CM069910.1:39469598-40006442 GCA_036172215.1 Camellia granthamiana
ACTTTTAATATATTTTTATTTGCTATGGAGATGAATATTTCTTCTACAAGCAATCAAAATTAACAAAAACTAACATTAATTCAACATATAAAAAAAAACTGCTAAATATATAATTAATTTATCATCCATAAAAAAAAACGATAAGAGTTGACTTAAGACAAATTATCATCCAATGCATGATTAGTTAATTAAATAAATGGTCTTTTTGCTGTGTGGTTCCCTCTCTCTGTGCATAATTGATTTGCGTGCTTTTCTTTGTTGATATTGTTATTCTTTTTCTCCTTTTGCTGCTTGTAGTATATTTAAATGAATATTACTCGTGCATTCATTAATTTCATGTAAAGTAGTTTTCTTTTGTTTCTCCTTTTTTACTGACAGTCGAGGCAAAAAGCCCTTGTGGATTTACATCAAATGCAAACTGTGCATGTAAGCAACTTTCCTTTACTTCAGTTTTTTGCAGTTTTAATTTGACTATCAATGTGTGTGCCAAGTTAACAAGCATTGTGATGGATGAATCAAACATGTTCATGGAATGTTGATGGAACGGATGATGGTTATTGTTTGGATTGGCAATAGAAACTCGCAAAATAATTTCCGAATGTTGTGGATTATTAGAGGGATATGACGATCTCATCTATCATCTAGCAGCAGGATTGTCTGTGTGGTTGCTCAAACCTATCTATGTAAAGTCATGATACAAAGCAGTATTGGACAGTCTATTTATCTCTTACCAGTCAATAAACGGATCTTTCAATCACCTATTTTTTCGCTAGATGCTACAATTATTTTTATAATTTGTTGATGTATCTCATGATTTGTTTTTTGTTTCTGTCTCTCTCCAGCTTGAGAAGCTTAGTGACAAACAATCTCAACCTGAGTCGCAGCTTAAATTCATTATAGAGGCCTGGCTACAGGTAAAACTGAATGCTTTATGTTCGGGTTTATGTTATTATTTATAGTTTTGGGGACAATGATCATGACATTTTTGAAGCATTTCTATTTTCAACGTCAAAAGATAAAAACAAACCACATTTATGGCTATAGCTAAATTCAGGAATTGTATTGTACATAATTAATTTGAACATAATCTAGTGTGGATTATGGAATATGGATCATCCACCAGAGTTTGTTACTTCCTCTTGACTTCTTTGATAAAAGGGAATTAGAAGTTCTTTAAACTTTTTCCTTAATATACAACACCACTAGATCATGAGCCCCACGTATCTCATTCTTCATTTTCCAACAAGTTACCTCCTATATGATTTGAGGCACTTCAATGACTATTAGAATCAACTAGAATGGTATAAAAGCCTAGGAGCCCACTCATTTGGGATCATTGGAGGTATGTGGCTTGGAGGGTAGATTTAACAGTTATCAAAATGCTTGGCTCACCCCAACCATCTTTCTAGAAGGCCTGCTAGGGAAGATTGTTACAAATCATCCACGGACAAATTTATTATTTTCATGTTTTTTACCTTAATAATCTCTTTTCTTTTTTCTTCTTCCGCCATTTTGATACTTTGAAATAGTTTTTTTTTTTTTTTTTAAATTTTATTTAGGAAAGTTATATACTCCTGAATGTATAGAATGATTCCCTGTTTCAAGTTCTTCATGCAGTTCCGGTCATATGGGGTTTGGCATCCTACACTTTTGTCATAATTTTAGGTTCACATCAACTGCTACAAATCATAGGCTACTAAGATTAGATGTCATAGTTTTTTTGTTTCTTATTTTTAATTTTCTCTTTTGGAACTCAATGCTGACATTACATTTCAAAACAGTATTGTTTGAGAAAACTATATGTAAACACATATGGTTTATTTCTTCCTCAAAAAAAAGTGAAGAGATATTTTTATCCCTGGTTACAACAACATCTCTGATGATTTTTGTTAAACCTGACTTAGAAATTAAAGGGTAAATATGGTTACCCCATGGACAGCTCCATTTCCCTACTTATAATGCTCTTGAAGGGCCAAAACCAAAGATCAAGTGCTTAGTCTGTTGCTTTTCAGATATTGCTTTTCAGATAGTGCTACTAGTTAAGTGTCTTAACAAGTATTTTACCTGAATGCGATCTTTAGCACATCAAAGTTCTTGTAAATGGTTGTCCAATTACAAATTTTAAGTGACACATTGTCTAATCTCAAAATCAATTTAAGTAGTATATGTCCCCTAGGGCCTCCAACAGTTCGGATGTCGTTCTCTTCCCAATAAATAGGCTAAAATTTGAGTCTCCTTAACTTACCTATCAAAAGGAAATTAATTAGAATGCACAAGTCTTTTATACTTTTTAGGTGTAGGGAAAACATAATTTATGGGTTCATACTTAAAGTGATCTTGAGTTTTGGTCAAATAATTTACAACCTGGTACTTTAATCATTTAATTACATTGGTAGTTGTCCAACCTCATCTTGGACTGCAAATGATTTTGTTTAGCTGTGTGCATATTTCAAAGGTTAAAGTTCATGATCAGGCATTTGATGAAATTGTTCAAATACGTTTTTAATTTAGCCTTTAGACAAGATTGGAGTTTTGTCGAGTGATGTTTAAAACAAGTTTTATTATTTTATTTTGTTTTATATAATTTTTTAAAACATCAATAAGATGTTTGATACTGGTACCTGTCTGCAGATTGTTGAATGTCGGCGAGTGTTAAAATGGACCTACGCATATGGATACTACCTACCTGAGTATGAAAATGCCAAGAGGCAATTTTTTGAATATTTGCAAGGTATGTGGTTTCCTTTAAACCTCTTTTAAATACAGCTTTGAGAATTGTTTGCAAGTAGTGTTGTCCAATGATGCCTGATATTTCTGCAGGTGAGGCCGAGGCTGGTTTAGAAAGGCTTCATCAATGTGCTGAGAAGGACCTACAAACTTACCTTAATGCTGAAGCTCCTTCAAATGATTTTAATGATTTCCGCACAAAACTGGCTGGACTGACAAGGTAATTTTGTCTGGAAGTAGTCATTCTACTGAAAGTATTGTTCAGATAGGTAAGTAGGCAAGGAGGGATTCACCATTTGCAGCTAGTGTGTGGAAATAACTTAATGAGTTTTGCTTTCTCTTACTTGTCCAAGTCTTTGTTATTTCACTACCTATTCTTCTCTTAGTCAGAGTCAAAAGTTGTTAAAGACAAATGCACAAGGTGAGACGTTTTTATCCCGCATGGGGTGACGTGTAAGCTCAAGATGTTGAGGCATAAGCCTTTTGAGTTTTGATTTTTTATAGAATAAAATTAATTAAAAATAGCATAATAAGAGTATGAAAGGTGAGGAATAGCAAATAAAATTCATGAACACCATTCTATGCATAGAATAAAATTGTAAAGAATTAATAAATCCGACCATTGTAAGAGCATTTGTAAGCCAAGAAATATAGTGAAGCTACTGTTAAAAAAAAAAAAACAATAGGGGAGACATCGACATTAAAAAAAAAAGAGAGGACGAGATCATACGATTGTTATGAGAGGAGAGTGCTATTTTATTATTGTGCTACTTGTGGCTTTTTTTTGTTTGCAAGTCCCAAAATTCTTCCCAGTTTAACTATTCTTCACTGCAATTGCTACAGTGTCACCCGAAATTACTTTGAAAACTTGGTTAGAGCATTAGAGAATGGTCTATCAGATGTGGATTCCCAAGGGGGTTGCAGCAAGACGGCAAACTCGAAAAGTGGAGTAGCAGCTGCTGGCAAGGGAAAAGGCGGAAGAGGAAAGGCAGCTTCCCGGTCCGGTGGCCCAAGTAGAAATGCCGATGATTCAGGCAGTTGGTCATGTGATCAATGCACTTTTATGAATGCCAGATCAGCAACCACGTGTGAGATGTGCCACCAGCGCCGCTGAAATGCACTTGTACACCTTGCGCTGGTGGTTCTCACTTGGAAGAAAGCCTTTTGAAGCAAGAAATGAAAAAAAACAGGGCACTTAAAGAGGCATTCCTAGACATAACAAGGTTTGTTGGCTGATCCTTTTGACCAATGCTGTTGATAGGATAAGAGCAAAGAGATGATAAAAGAAGATGAAGAACAAGCAGCCATGTTTGTGTTGATTGCGTGTGTGGGAGTATCGTAATACAATTCAATGTATATAGTTTTCTACTTTCTACCTACTATTTAATGAATCAATTTACAGCTCGATGTTCTTGGACTTGTATTGGGACTGATCTTAGTATGTTCGGTGGATGATCGTTGCCTCCAGAGGCAAATGCAAATATACTCTCATTTTGTCTCTGTCTGTGGTTTGCTCAGGCTTGAAATATAGCTTCTTGAAATGTACAATGGAGGATGTTATCTAATAGATTTCTTTCTAAATTTATTTACCTTATGAGGGATTGTGAATTAAGCTTCATGAACAGCCTTGTGAGGTATCACGTCTATGCTAAAGCCATAGCTTTAGACATGACGTCCGAAAATTGGAACCTGCTTGGTCTAGGGCTGGGTATGGGTCCGGTGGCCTGCCCAGTATATTCGACTCATAGGATTGGGCCGAGTTAAGATTTTAAGCACATTTACCTTTTGAGTTGCTTGGAATGAGAATTATAGTTTGGCCTAAGATAAAAAAATTATATATACATGTATGACTTGAGTATATGATTGTAATGCATTGTACTTGAGGCATGTGGGCGGCTTGCCGAGCTATTAATAGAACTAATACCAAACAATGCCTCTAAACATGTAAACATTGCAGTACAAGAAAACCTTCACTTCATTCACGTCAGCATTTCAAGCCACAAAATTCAGAGTTTGAACAAAAATTTGTTCAAAAAATTCTTTTAATTTCATTGGGAAGACTCAAAACAGATGCTTAATTAACCTAATTTCATGGTTTTCAACCCTTTTTTTTTTGGTCTTTTTTCTCCAATTCCAAAAATATTATGAGAGCTACACCGCTCGAGTCAAACACATACATACAACATATATCATTACGTATATATTCTTTTTGAGTATAAAAAAAGAGAGATCAATCGCTGAGGAAGCTCTTAATTTGAATTACATATACATTTAATGAACAAAGATTTTTTTCCTTCTATTTTTTGTTTTTAATTTTTCAAATGCAAAGAGTTTTCTTTGAACATTCTTTGGCTGAGTGCATTTAGCATTGCTCTAGAGTATTGGCGAGAAGCCATCCTCCACTCCACACCGGTTGTCATCATTGCCTCAAACTCTTTATAACTTACCCGACCGTCCTACAACAACAAAAACAACAAATCAAATCAAAATGAAATATATGAATCACCAAAGAACTTCTCGCATTAAAAATTTTCTTTCCCATCTGGGAAAAGAAGCCGAAGATGGAAAAAGGAAGCTTTGTAAATAAAAGAGTGGTATACAAATCTGCCAGATATCAGAGAAGGAGACAAGTTTCCTTAGAGAAAGAAAAGGTGTAGTGGTGGTGATGTTCTAAGATGGTGAGAAACGAATAGAGTAAAAAGGAAGACGAGAGTAATACAAAAATCACCTATATATATAATTGATGATATGAGCATATTAATGGTGTATACCTTATCTAAGTCAACATCAAAAATGATGTCTTGGATGACTTGGTCATTGTTGGGGCCAAGGTTGTCCTCTAACAAACCTTCCTTGAGCTCTTCAATCTCAATGTAGCCATTGTCATTCTTGTCAAAGTAGCGGAAAGCTTGACGCAGCTGCTCATCACCACTCCCAATTTTTTTCAGGTGAACCGACATTGTCACAAACTCCTCGCAATTCAGCGTCCCATTCCCGTCAATATCAGCCTTTTTCATTTAAATACAACAACAACAACAACAAAACAGTTTTTTCTTAGATTGATTGATCAAGTCCTACATATGAAATTATACAAAGCAATAATCTGAAGACACAAACTCACAGCATCCATTAACATCCGGACATCAGGATCAGCAACGGGTTGGCCAATCATTTGGAGGCCATCTTTGAGCTCTTCAAAAGTCAAGTTTCCATTTTTGTCAGTGTCCATCATATGGAACATCTGTTTTATCCCTGCTACTTCTTCTTGTGGCAAATTGTCAGCTACTACCTATATTTATAAATTGATATTGAATTTTTGTAAGAAAGTTTACTATTTATACATATAATCATGGAATATATATAGAAGATTGATCAAAACTTACTCTGAGGACTTTCCTCTTGAACTTGTTCATCAATGAGAATTGCTTGATTCTTGTTCTCACATTTTCTCCCAAAGGAACATTGGGGACCTGATGGGCATTATGTATCCAGCGGTGTTCTACATACATAAATATATTACATAAAATAAAAAGAGAACAATTAATTAATTAGCACTCAAATATTTGATTAATTGAGAAGGATATATGGTAATTATGAAAATGATACTACATGCAATAATCATCTTGAAAATCCTTCTTCTTAAAAAAAAAAAAAGAAAAAAAAAACTTCTATTACACTTTTGGTTCCTAAAGTATTCGTTTTTAGTGTCATTTTAGTCCTCAACATATCAATTCTGTCAATTTGTAAAGTTTTTTTTTTTTCTTTTTTTTTCTTTTTTTTTTTTTTCCCTCCTTTCCTTTCAACAAGTGCCCCTAATTTTGATAATGAATGTTGACAGAGTCAACCATGTTTTTGGATGAAATTGACATGAAATTGCATAAATTGAGAGACCACCAAAGCTATAATAAACCATTCTTTCATTTTTCTTTCACTGACAGGATTTTTATTTTCACAAGGATGGTAAAATTTAGTATTTTATATGATATATCAAATCAAGTAATTGTGTAGATAGATACATACCAAGTGCTTCTTCAACAGTCATTCGGTTGTAAGGGTTAGGGTCGAGCATACCCTTCACCAGTTCCTTAGCATCCTCTGAAACTTTAGGCCATGGATCCCTCTTAAAGTCTATTTCACACTTTACTATTGCCTGTGCTATTCCTTCTTCTGTTTCTGCACTAGTTGTCCACCCCAAAAAGAAACAAAAAAGATTGACAGTGTTACAAATTAGCGAAAAAATGTACTAGTTGTTCATTGTCCATCCCAAAAAGAAACAAAAAAAGATTGACAATGTTACAAATTAACGAAAAAATGCACTAGTTGTTCATTGTCCATCCCAAAAAGAAACAAAAAAAGATTGACAATGTTACAAATCAACTAAAAAATGCACTAGTTGTCCATTGATAAACAGGCTCTAATTAAGTAGTTCAGTGAGAGTGTTGAAGAAAATAAAAAAGGAGAATAGAGAGTAGGAGGTTACTTACCAGCCCAAAAAGGAGGAACACCACAGAGTAAGATGTAAAGAATAACACCAGCACTCCATATATCTACTTCTGGTCCATAATTCCTTCTTAGGACTTCCGGTGCCATGTAGTATGGGCTCCCTACTATTTCCCCGAATCTCTGACCTAATATATTCATCAATCACAATTCAGTCTCATGCTGAGAATATAATTAATAAAGTTATTTTTGTAACAGTCTTTAAATTGAATATGGAGAGGAAAAAAAAATGAAATGAAAAGCATACCAGGCTCAAAGAAGATGGAGAGGCCAAAATCAATAGCCTTCAATCGAGAATTCTCGCTAGCATCTGCATATAAAAAGTTTTCTGGCTTCAAGTCTCTATGTATCACTCCATGTGCATGGCATACCTGCAATTCCAATTAATTGAGTCAAAATTAATTAATTAAGGCAATAATATTCATTCAGAATAATAATCAGGATGTAGCCTAAAATAACAAGAATTTTCTCTCAACATCATTAGTTAATTTGGATTTTTTTTCTTTCTTTCTTTCTTTTGTAGTAAAACACTATATGAAACAAATTTCTTACCCTTGACATAAAGCTATAAGTCTCAAGTATAATTATTAACGTCAGTTCCATTATTTTTTTAAAAAACAATGTGAACCTCACTACTTTTTGTTTAGAATTAAAAAAATTTAATAGAGAAATTTGGACTCTGTTTGGTACAGCTCTGAAACGTTAGTCTCAGGATTTGTTTTGCACATGATATTTGTTTACGAGTTTCAAAAATTAATTCCACACTCACTTTTGAAAACTTGGTTGAAGGCGGAAAAATTTAGGCTAACCGGACGTCCCACCGGTCGTTCGGCCGGTTGACCGGAACAGTACAAAAATATATATATATATATATTTTTTGCAATAAACACATGTTAATTTTTATATATTCGAAAAAAAATATTTTCCGAATTTTTAAATTTTTTTTATGAGCTTTAATAGAATTTTGAGTTGTAAATTTAGTTATGAGTTGTAAGTTTTTGTATCAAATATCATATATCACATCAAAAATTCCCCACTCAATTCAAAACTCTTTCACCAAACAAATTTTCCACAATCAAATTATAATTTCAAAATTCACAAACTCAAAATATAACTTCTACTCTCAAATCATATTTAGAAAGCTCTACCAAACGCTATCTTGATTTTTTTTACGTGTATTATCTCTTGTACCAAAAAAAATTTAAAATATTATACATTTAACATAAACGTGCATGTAATAAAAAATATATAATCTTTCTAAGTTTTTTAACATGTGCTTAACAACACACATTAACAAAAAAAAATTTGTTCAATGCATGGCCATTTTTTTTTTGGCCCAATATTGTAAGATATCATTGACAAAATTGAAGGGGCACAAATTCGAAACTTGTTACTTAGAAAAAGGTTATTTTTACATAAAATTCATACAAAAATTGTCACCAAAATAATATGACAGTGACATTTTCACAATTAATAGCCATCTTGGTAGATTCTTTGTTTTAAAATGATAAATTCACAATACATTCACATCCTTTTGTATAAGTTTTTTTTTTTTTGATAATAATTTTATTATATATATTTGTATAGCTTTCCTTGTTACTCATTTGCAGAAGTCTCACCGCTAAGCTACGTATTCAAGTAAATATAACGATATCACCAAGACAAGCTTTATCTACCTAATAGAGTTTGTGATTTTTTTTTTAATCATGATTTTACCGTGACACTCAAAATTGCTACTCCTTCCCAACATCTAAAAAAATCATTTTTATTTATTTATTAATTTTTTTCCAACAATTTTAAAAGATTATCCACCCGAACTAATTGAAATCTTTAAATATTATAAAAATGTATTATCTATTGAGGTCATTAGAGGACACAACATCGACAATAATTAACAATTTGAGAAGGTGGAAGTAAAATCCATAAATGGGTGAGAAGGTGATGCTTCAGTGTGCAATAGATATCGCATGTAATTTTATTATAAAATTATGTAACTTGAATACAAATTCGTAAGGTTACCATAGTGGAGAATTTTTCTAAATTTTATGTATAACATTATTCACCTTGTTTGGTTTTAATTTTTTAAATTTAATTTTTTCAAAATTGAATTTTTTTTTATTTTTTGTGTTTAGTAAATTTTTTACTCTTTAGATTCATCTAACATACATGTATCTAAAAAGTAAAATATTTTAAAAAATAAATAAATACACAAAAATACAAAAATGTACTAAATTTTCACAATATACATATATATTTTTTTACATTTTTGGTATTTAGTAAATTTTTTAAAAATTATTTTCACAAAAATTATTTTTTTTAATTATATTTATATTTAAATGTATCAAAAAATTTTAAAAATTATTTAAATATTAAAAAAATTAAGAAAAATAAAAAAACACAAAACACAAAAAATTCAACTTCTAAAAAATTGAATTGAAAAAATTATTCACTTGATTTTAGTTTTCAGAATTAACTTTTCAAAAAATTTTACTTTTTTGTTTTTCATATATATATTTTTATTTTCACTGAATTTTTTTAATTTTTAGACGTCTAACATAAATACACTTCGAAAATATAATATTTGTAAAAAAATATTTAAAAAATTCACTAAATGCCAAAAATATAAAACAAAATACAAAAATACTATTTAGATACATCTAAATAAGGTGCATTTAAAAAAGTAAAAAAATTACTTAAAATTTTAAAAATATTCACTAAAAATAAAAAAATATGAAAAATAAAAAATTCAAATTTAAAAAAAACTGAATTGAAAAAATTAAAAATAAACACACCAATTATTATTATTATGATGATGATGATACCAACCTTGACGACCTCAAGAATGGTTTTGGTGATAGTGGCAGCACCTCTCTCCGTATAATGTCCTCTGGCCACAATCCTATCAAAAAGCTCTCCACCTTGACACAGCTCCATCACCAAATACACCGCCTCTCTATCCTCATACGCATCCTTATACCTCACTATATTCTCATGCTTAGGCAAGTGCCTCATTATCTCCACCTCCCTCCTCACATCCTCCACATCGATCTCCGTCTTCAATTTACTCTTGGATATGGTCTTACATGCCAATATCTCCCCCGTCACAATGTCACAGCACTGGTACGTGATCCCGAACTCCCCTCTCCCCAGCTCGTTCCCGAACCGGTACTTCTTGAAGATGTCTTCGGCCGAGGGGTCTTTGAGAACGGAGATGACGCGAGACGTTCGGGTTCGGGATTTGGAATCGGAGATGCTTTCCGGTAAGGGTTGGGGGGGTTTGGATTTGGAGTTGTGTTTGGTTTTTTTTAGGAGTGTGCCGTTGAGAGATATACAGGCCCCCATGGGATTGAGTTTGGAGATTGGAGATTTGTTTTGGGGGGAATTTTTGATCTCATATGTGTCCCATGGGAAGACCAAGGGAGAGGGGAGATGGAAACCCTAATTGATATCAAAAACAGGGGAGAGAGCAGATGGTTGAATTCGAGACGCTTTTTTTGGGGAATGTTTTCCGGTAATCGGAAGGTTCTGTTAGTTTTGAAATGGTGCTTGGTTGGTTGGTTGGGTTCGTTTTGTTTTCCTGCCCCCGCCCTTTTTTTAGGCTCCCTTTTTTTGAACATTTAAAAAATATGAGATTACAATTTTGATTGAATTTTAAGGGCTAATTTTGTTGAATTCTTTTTATTGTCATAGAATTCTAATTTTGTCTGTCCTAATTTAACTAATTTAAAATCAAACCACCTTAAAATTGAAATGAAACTACCAAATAAAAATGGTGTTAAAATAGATTATAGATTATGATTTTAGTAAGAAGTTAATTTGTTTGGTATAACTGTTAGATTATAGATTTAACTTGTTAAGTAATGTTTGGTAAATAAATTGTGAAATAATTTCTTGATATGTAAATATCATTTTTATCTCTGTTAACAGTAAATTTAATTAACATTTGTTAATTATAAATTGAATTAATCTTTATTTTTTGTTATTAATTTTTAGTTTACATTTCCCATAGATAAAAAATCTAGTCCACAATCTATACTTCAGTCTTTTTCTATTTTTAAGGGCAAAAAAAAATAAAAAATAAAAAATTCTAAAAGTTTAATCATAAATTAACATACTCACGGTAGAAACTGATAATCAAAAGTAAGAAATAAACATCTTGTCTAGAATCAATTTTTTTGGGTTAAAAAAAGCTTTTATAATAAAAAATTGTTTGAAACAAGTTGGCCAACTTAACCTGTACCAAACACCCCCAATAAATGAGTCATAGTCTCATCGTCACACAATCGACATAATCTTATATGGTGACCATTTTAACCATATCTGACGATCACTTAGTTTTCGTCTGACATTGACTTTTTTAGTTAGTTTTTTTATGTTGAAATTTTTTTAATCTCGTTTAGTTTGACTTTTTTAACTTTTGTGAGAGAAAAATCGTTTAGTTTGGTTTTTTTGAAAAAAAAAAGTGTAATGATTATAATTTAAATGTGATATTTATTGCCTTATGTAGTCAATTTCGTCTTTTTATATTTTTTTAGCTAAATCTAAAACTAAACGAAGCTTTAAATAGATGGTATTACAGTAAAAATTCAATGCCACGATAATGTAATATGACTAATCAATAATATTGTGGAGTGTAAACTCTACTTTACAGATATAATTACATTGTCCCATATATATAGATGAATAAATGATAAGTTATTGGATGTGATGTCAATGTCACCAATTTGTTTCCCAGAAGGAACAAATGTAGAAATGCAATTCCACCAACCAATCTAACCATGAGATGCATTGAATCCTTTGGTGGGGGCAACATTACTCCAAGGAAAATTAGTAGAATTGGCAGAAAAGAGAAGATTCAGATAGGCAATATACTTTTAACTGAGGAAGACAAGAAGGTTTTGGAGGAATTCCTGCTACCCTTTGGCCGCCTATTGTACAATTCAAAATCCACAATTTCTTGTTCAAAATCCATAATGAGTAAGGAAAAACTTAGAAAGTACCAGAATTCTTTACAAAATTATAGCCTTCCCTTATTTAGCAACACAGACAAACAGAGTATCATCTGCAAATGGCAGATGTGATAAACAAATATCACTAGAACCCATATCCACTTAATTTGTTTTCATTGATGAGTAAGAAAAAAAATGTAGAACCAATCAAAACACTATTATCAAGCTGTCCAAGGGAGTGGCTGAGGAGTCTCTGGTCAACAAATTATATAAAAAAAAAATTCTTAATAAATCAGTAAACATATGTTGTGTGAGAAAGAAAAGAAAATTAAAATGTAATCGATGAGAAGACTAGTTATTAGTATTACAAAATGTTACAAGCATATTGTACAATCTTAATTGCATCAAGAACTAGTTTCTAATGCATCTCGATTTGTACAGAGAGAGAGAGAGAGAGAGAGAGAGAGAGAGAGAGAGAGAGTCCAATGTTCAGCAACAAATAGAAGAGAACTTTTTGCTTCTCATGCTTAATAATGTGTAAGAATCAGCCAGTGATGGCAATCTTTCAGTGATGATGGGTGGAAAACAAGAGTCTTGGGGGAACCCATTGCTCCATCTAGACTCCAAGAACACCAGAAACAGATACAGAAGCCCAATCACTGAGATTGCAAAAGATAGATACAACTCTGCAGAGAAACTAGGAACCACCACCATTCTTTCAGCTTCAGATAGTGAGATAGAGAGAATGAGAAAGAGGAGATGGGCTTTGAGAAACAAATAGCATTGGGGCTTATAAGAGGAGAGAAGGGAAAGTAAGTTCAATGAACCTGAAAAGTCTCAAGGGAAGGGGTGATGATTTTGACTAGGTGGTTCAGAGGAATGTGAGCCAGCACAGGTCAGTTGGGGCACATCTGATTCTGACTAGGTGGTTCAGAGGAATGTGAGCCACTTGTTCTCACAAACACAATATACAATGAACCTCTCTCTGCAACTTGCTCATGTGGGCGCTTACTTCTTTTCATTTAAATAATGGGATAAATTACAAATATGTTTTTGAGATTTGATTAAAATATAAATTATTTTTTATGATTTTAGAAATTACATTTCACCTCTTGAAATTTTCATAACAAATCACTATTTTTATTAATAAATTATCAAGTCAATTAACAATTTTTAATGATATTAGAAATATGTTTCAATTAATAATCTAGATAATTTTATTATTGTATAGGAAAGTAATTATGAATTTTATTTTTTTTGGTTAATTCTATTAAATAAAAAATTCTAACATTGGAGTATTTGTAATTTTCCAAACTATAAGGAACAATTTGTATTTTAAATAAACTTTGGGGGTGTATTTGTAATTTACCCTAAATAATGCTATGGAAAAATTCTATCCATACAAACAAAAGAATATGGAGAATAACTGCATATTTTAATTTTTTTTAAAATTATTAATAAATTTTAATTATTAAAATATAATTTATATATATAATTATTTTTTGAAAACACAACTGATTTATAATTGTTTCAACGAATATTATAAGAATTAATGATATAATAATATTATTGTTGTAAATAAAAATTATCTTTATTATTATTTTTTTTAGGATAAATTATACTTTTTTACACTTATAATTTGATTCAAATTTTTTTTATTAATACTTAATATTTCAGTTTGACCAATATTAGTCCAAGACACTAAATTTAATTTTAATTTATTTTTCACTTTGATTCTTATTATGTCACTCATATGAAGAGCACACATAATTTTTTTAAAAAAAAAATAGAAACTGGATTTAAAAGTCACAGTTAACATTATTCAAATCGAAATAGAAAAGTAAAATTTAAATTAAACTCTATAATAAAAAGTATGTTTTACTTTTTTTGTTTTAAAGTGAAAGGTTGATATTAAGCTACATGATAATGTACAAACAATTTGTACTAAATGATGTAACAGATGTATATTCGTTTATTATTTTAAATTACAAGATCTATCAATCTGACTAATTATTTTTAAAATACAACTAATACATTTTTAAATTATTTGTATTTTATTTTTATGCAAATACTTGCAAATAAATTTTTCTTTAATAAATCTATGCGATGTTCATGCATGATGATATGTCCACAAAGTGCATGTTCTTTGAATCCAATAATGGCCCTGTTTGGTAGGGTTTGTTTCCAGCTTATTTCAGTTTTTAGCTTAATTTAAGCTATTTTGATGTGTTTGGTTCAGTTGAACAATACAGCTTATAGCTTTTTGTAAGTCAAAAATCAACTTATTCTTTGAGTGGGAGAGAAGAAACTTAATTTATAAGTCAAAAATCAGCTTATGTTCACAATTATAAGTTATAAACTGTTAGATTATAAATTATAATCACTTTTCTACAGTTCTACCAAACAGGCCAATATGTTGTTTTTGATATCTCAGAACAACTGGTCAAACAAGGAAATTAGAACTAGATTTTGACCATGTAATCATTGTTGCTGTCTTCTAGATTTTGACCATGTAATCCTCCAGATCCAATTCATATTTGAGATCTATGTTGTTGTGTGTCTCTCACACTCAATAATTCACGGTCAGGATCATCTGCCGCATTTCTTTGTCGCGCTCATCGTTTTATTTTAGTGTTATTATCATTGTTATTTTTTTTCAAAATTTGAGTTTTCCGCCCACTTTCATCTTCCTCTATCATTTGATATGTTTAGCCCTAATAGAGGAAAGAGAGAGAGACGCTAGACAAAGAGAGAGAGGCGGAGAGACGACGACGGAGGAACACGAGGGAGAGAGAAACGAACTGAGAGGGATGGTCGGGAGACGTGACGGCGAAGGACAGAGGATGGTGGAGGGACGCGAGTCTGGTGGCGACGCGACGGTGGCAAGACGGTATTGCAGCCATGATGAGATCCATTTCAGTCTCTGTTTCATTTCTCTGCCGCTATATACATATATACATATACATTTCAATCTGTGTTTCATTTCTCTGCCGCTATATACATATATATAATTGTTTTATGCAATTCTTCTATTTCTTTTTGATGAAATGGGTATTTTTGAAATGGATTTGATGATATATATGATTTGTCTTATACATTTGAGTCTCTGTTTGAAATGGGTATTGTTTTATATGTTTGATTTGATGATATATATGATTTGTTTTATACATTTCAGTCTCTGTTTCTTTTTTATTTTACAATGTAAAAAATTATTAAAAGCCTCAATAAGATTTTCCACCTTGGGCCAGACAATAATGTTAGACTGCAAAATAACTTACAACCATAACCTGTTCTTTAAAAAAAGTATAATCAAGATTAAGAGTTCTTATCGTTCACTCTTGCCCAGAATCAAGATTTAAGGTGTCTTTAGATACACCTTAAAACTTAAAGCCTGCATTTATTATTTTCCAAATTGTTTACAAATTGTCCCAACACTCACTATTCAAAGGCAAATTTATTTTATTTTTTATATTTATTTAGGCTCTGTTTGTTTGTATTCTCAAATCAATTTTCTACGTGTGTTTTGGCGCATGATGTTTGGTTGCGTTTTCAAATCAATTTTCTACACTCTCTGCGGAGAACTCTGTGCACACAGGCGTGTTTTCTGTCCAAAGGAAGACCACCCGGTAGACCACCCGGATGTCCACCCGGATGTCCGGCTGAATTTCAGAATTTTTTTTTTTTTTTTTTTGCAATTGATTTACATAATCGGGAAAAATATTTTCTTAAATTTTTCAAATTTTTTATGTGCTTTAAAATAATTTTGAGTTGTATGTTTAATTATGAGTTGTAAATTTTTGTATCACATATCAAATGTCACATCAACAATTGCACACTCAAATCAAACCTCTTTTCCAAAATTATTTTCAAAACTCTTTACCAAACAAATTTTCTACACTCAAATCATAATTCCACAACACACAAACTCAAAATACAACTCATACTCTCAAATCACATTTACAAAACTCTACCAAACACTACCTTATTTTTTCTATTTTATGCTAGATTATTTGATCAAAGTCAGTGACTACTCCATCACCCTAGAATTTGTCTAAAGTGTAGATTGTTTTCTATATTGTTATATTTATTTGGTATATATGAAGTTGTCATAGTGAATTGTTTTTAGGTATATAAATTGTTCCATTGCACTTATAAATTGAATTGTAGGTAATGGAAGAAAATAATGTTGTTGATGAGTTGGCCAATTGTGGTTAGAAACCGAAATTGGACATGTCATTTGACTCTGAACAAGCTGCGTATGACTTTTATAATACCTAAGGCGGAAATGTGGGCTTTAGTATTAGGAAGGCGTATGCATACAAGAACAAACAGACTATGAAAATAACTTCACGGATTTTTGTATGTTACAAAGAGGGAACTTGGAGTATTGACAAGCGAAATCCACTAGTAAAATTTCCGAGACAAGAAGTGAGATGTGGTTGTGGTGCTCGATTTAGTATCAAGTTAGAAAGAAATTTAGGAAAATATGTTGCAATTGATTTTGTGGAACATCATAATCATGACCTTGGGCCTCAAGCGTGCATTCATATGTTGTCATTCCAAAGAAAAATATCTGCTACCCAAGCAATTGAAGTAGAATTGGCTTCAGAATCTGGAATTCCTCTTAGGTCTACTCATGAGCTATTTGGTAGGGAATCTGGCAGAAGAGCATCACTTGACTTCATGAAATTGGATCAAAAAAATTACTTGACTTTGAAGAGACAAAAACATTTGGAATATGGAGAAGCGGGCAGTGTGTTGCAGTACTTTCATATAAAAACTGTGGAAAATTCATTCTTTTATTATGCAGTCCAATTAGATTGTGAAGAGCAGATAAGTAATATATTTTGGGCTGATGCTCAAATGATAATGTACTATGCTCAATCTGGTGATGTAGTGACCTTTGACATTACTTACAAATTAAATAACGAGCACAGACCTTTTGGAACATTTTGGATTTAATCATCATCGAGAAACAGTTATATTCAGTGCAACGTTGATGTATGATGAGATTGCCGAATCATTCACATGATTTGTTTTAGATTTTTTTGGAGGTAATGTCAAACAAAACTTTGAAAACTATTTTCACAGATCAAGATGCTGCGATATGATTAATTTGTTGCACATCAAGATACATTACTTAATCAAAACAATTATTAAGCTAAGAAGGAGTTTTGTCTATGTTTCTGTTGGTTGTATAATTTGTATAAGCTAATTACAATTCAACACGTGGTATGAAAAAGGCAATTTGGGGAGGTAATACAAATTGTCAACCATAGTCAGACACGTGTTAATCCATACTGGTAATAATGGGTTTGTGTAGCATTGGAATGATCAAGGGATATAAGGTGATGTGGTCTAACGGTTACTCACAAGGTTCAAATTCAAAATCAGGAGGGAAGCCTATAGACTCGACTTTCTTCGCGCCCCCTTTCGGAGAGCTCGAATTGGTCCTACAGTTCGGACTACTGTCACGGTTCTGAATCTAATCTCACAAAGTGTAATGTGAGACTGATAAACACCAAAAAGTCTAATCTGACAAATCATTTTGGAAAATCAGATTTTGAATCAAATAATGCCAAATTGGACTGCTTTGCTAGATTACAGAGTCGCCACCTAAATGTTTTATTTTGGAAAAATTTAGGAAACCCTGACTCGTGCCAAAGGCTACGTGTTTGTTATCACCAAAGTTGCCTCGGCTCGAGAACTTGGGTACAAGAGGGGAAGGTCATGAAATGAGCACCCCCGCTCGCTCGATCAAAGGATCGGCCTCTACTAAGTATGATATGTTGTTTTTATAAACACATGTGTTTTTATTCCGATTATTAACTAACTTTACTACATGACGCGCGCGCACAAGTATAGACTAAATCGCGAGAATTGGAACAAAACAGCTCTTGTTCGTTTTCGAAAATGGTTTGAAGGTGCCACTCTCAAGTGGGTTAAAACGCGGATTTGCCACCTCAGGTGGGCTTAAAACAAGATTTGCCACTTTGCAAGGTGGGCTTAAAACAAGATTTGCCACTTTGCAAAGTGGGCTTAAAACTCATATTTATCGAATTGTTCCAATTCAAGCGACAAGCCTTCATCTACAGGCATTCATGCAGTTAATCACTTAAGCAAATAGCCTCATGGCAAGTATGCAAAACATGGCATCACTCACACTCATGCAAGTATGCTGAAGCGTAAAAGCTTACCGAGTACTCTAAGCAAAAACAAAAACTAGCTAGAAGAAATGTATGATCCTAACTATGTTAGATGCCTAATGCAACACATGCAATATGCAATTAATAGGCTCGACTACCAAAGATGGCATATGAATGCAATAATTTGATAACATGCTTTGAAACACGTATTCAAATAAGTATTGAAATACAATGCAGTTTGTATGATGCGCCGAGCCTCGGTGCATGCAAGATAAATGAATGATGCAAACATGTAAGTGTAGACAAGCCCGCGAGGGACCCCGCGCTACATGCTACAGTTCGGACTCGATTTGTGTCACGGTTCTTAATCTGAACCAAAGAGTCCAAATCTGGCAAATCGTTTTGAGAAAACAGATTTGTTGAAAGAAGTGCCAAACATGGACTGCTTTGCCAGATACAGAGTCGCCACCTAAATATTTTTTAAAATGGGGGAATTTAGGAAACCCTGACTCGGTGCCAAAGGCCACGTGTCCGTCATCACCAAAGTTGCCTCGGCTCGGGAGCTTGGGTACAATCGGGGAAGGTCAGCTATGAGCACCCCCTCTCGCCCGGTCCGAAGACCAGCCTCTACTAACCATGATATCTTGTTTTGAAAACATTATGTGTTCTTATTCCGGTTATTAGCCTAGAATTACTATGTTATGCGCACAGCAAACAAGTATAGACCAAATCGCCTAAATTGGAACAAAACATTGCATGTTTGTTTTGAAAATGGTTTGCTACTCGCAAGTAGGCTAAAATGTAGGTTTTGCCACCCTCAAGTGGGCTTTAGAAAAGAAGGTTTTGCCACTATCACGTGGGCTTAAAACTCACAGTTTTTAATGCATTATCCCAATTTAGGCAATTCGACCTCCATCCACAGGCATTCAAGCAGTTATATCACATAAGCAGCTAGCCTCATGGTAATCATGCTATTATGACAACACTCACACGCATGTGGTATGCTAAAGCATAAAAGCTTACCTAGTACTCCGTGCCAAAACAGAAACTAGTTAGTAATCAATGCATGATCCTAGTTCATGTTAAGTGGCTAATGCATCACAGGCAAAATGCAGCTATAATAGGCTCGGCTATCCTAAATATGGCATGTGAAATGTTGCAATTAACAAGTACTCATCTTGGAATTCGAAATACATATGTAGTTAGCATGATGTGCCGAGCCCGGTGCATGGAAAACAAATGTATAGATGCACGCATGCATAACATAAGGTATGCTAATTTAAATATGTCCTAATACTAACCATCAAAGCAGGTAAGTAAAAGGGAGAAAGAAGTAGGGGTTGGAAGACATGCACACACGCACCCACACTTATTACAAATACGCCATCGCCCGGAGGGACCAAAATAATAATACAAATTAATTAACTACGCAAGCTAATTGAATATTACAAATCACCTAGTTAATTAACAAATTAACTAAGCTAGGAAAAACAGTAAACCGCCTCGGGAAGAGGGCCCAATGCATGCATGCTCGGGTCCTGCTCGGAAGTACGCTGCCATGCACAGACTGCCTCTGTTTTCCCTGCTCTGCCCCTCTGAAGACTGCCAAAGTCTCAGAAATGCTTCCCTGGACATTGGGAGATACCACCGGCTGAGTAGATTTGCCACCGGCAGTGGGATGTGGTCATCGGCTGAGAATGCATCCATCGGCCACCAATTTATTGCCGGTCGGCACTGAACACTGCCGGTCGGCAAAGAATGACTGCAGAACCTGTTTGACAGCAGCAGAGGACAGAGCCTTGCATGGCAATGCAATTCAAGCCATATATGCACCAACCAAGCTCCTTATCATGTGTATGACTCAAAGGGGTATGGTCCTTGGTCCTCGGACCATCAATCGCGCATTTCAATGCGTGATGGCCCAAGAGACCAAGTGTGCACATTTCATTTCAAATGTGATGCAATGCACATAATCACATAAGAGGGCCAACCTCTATCACACTCACTTCAAGAGGCCAAGCATGTACATTGATGCAATGCAATCCTAAACATATTAGCTAGCATGCAACATGGATTATGCACAAACATGCAACGACATGCTAAGCAGCTAAAGGAGAGAATACATGCCAAATGTATTACAACCTAAACATGCAACAACACATCATGCAACTCAAGCAATGCAACAAAATGCAATTACACATGGCATGCAACATTATGTGAAATAGAGCAAACATGTGATAACATGCAAGGCATGCATGTAACAACATGAGAGGATGGCCTTACACTAATTTGGACAGCCCTATACTAGTCCTAAAACAGTGGCCAAAGCCAAGGAAAAGAAGGCCAAAATGCATAGAAACATGTAAGCACACATGATCCAACACTTAGGCATATCCAAGCAACTCTTAAGCACACTTAAAAGGGACAAACATGGATGTATAATCAACACGTTAGACACTGAAAACATGCTAGAAAAGGTGCCCAAATAAACAAATCATGCAAGTAAGGCATGCTCGAGGGGTCAAAGCTTAAGGCATACAAGAGGGATCACATGGTGGCTATACAAAGCAAGGCATGAATGACTCTAACGACCTAAAAAAGTCCCTTAGCACACCAAATCATGCAAGTAAGCTTCACAAAGCTTGGCCAAAACACAAAAGCATGATAGTCTAAATGCTATGCATGTATTGAGGCAAATCATGGCATTACAAGGTAGGTATGCTAAGCAAGCATGATGTACCAAAACCAACTTAGTACAAAGTTATATCATGGCAATATAAGCATAAAATACAGCAATGGCATGATCAATAAACACTCAAACATGATGCTCCCTCAAGAGGCTAAAAATGCCCTTTTCAAGGACAACAAGGAGAGGGGGGGTGACCCCCTCCTTCTTAGGACCTCAAGGCACCATCCTCACCTCTGAAATCCCTCAAGATTTCAGTGGTGAGGAGGCCCAAACACTAGGGTCCCGGAGCTCACACAAAATGGCTCAAAACAAGGGCCAAACAAGCCTTTAGAGGGGTCGAACCTCCTCAAAGCTTAAAGCACTCTTAACAAACTGTTTAGAGGGCCTAAAAACAGAACTTTTTTATGTTATATGCTAAACACAAAAACAGTTTTAAGATGATCAAAAATACAATGCAAGAAAGGGGTAAAAGGGGTAAGATTGTTACCCTTGAAGAACCTCTTCACAAATGGTGGACCAACAGCCCCCTTGAGCTCCAAACCAGCTTCAAAGTTCCAAAACAAGCCTCAAGGACCTCAGTTCCAAGAAGATAGTGTGATGGTGGGTGTTTGTGTGCAATCCTAAGGCTAAAACACACACAAGAGAGGGAGATAGAGATAGGTTAGATACAAAGACCAAACCCTAATCCAAACTCTCTGAAAATATTGTCTCTCTCTCCTCTCTAAGTTGTCTAACCCTAATGCCAAGAGAGGAGCCCTCTTCTTATAGGCAAACCAATCTTGCAAAGCTTATTCAACAAGCTTGTAAGAAGGCCATCCCTCCATACACGTGTATGGAGGGGAACAAAATGCAAGACAGCTGTCTTAAAATATCGCAAAAGCAGATGACCAGTAGTCGGCCAGTCAAAAATGTCATTTTGACAAAATTGATGGCCGACCGGCAACAAAGAGTGCCGACCGGCAACATACAATGCCGATGGCATAAAGCCCTGGCCGGTGGCCTCTAGCCACGGCCGGTGATGTGTGGGGATGCCTCACAAGGTATTCCCTGCCCCTCCAAGGCAAAGCACAAGTGTTTGGTGCAAAACCAGACACAAAACAGTCGAGTTCGGAGATCCTGAGGCAAGGCGCGCAACCGAGACCTCCGGGAACTCCAAACGAACACAAACAAGGATGATCACTGGGTGTTCAAACGGTGACGTCCGAGTCTTGAGGATGGTCAAAAATGGGGGTGTCTACAGTTGCCCCTCTTTGACAGAACTCGAAAGTCATAACAATGACGAGAGTGAATGTCAAAGCCCAGAGACGACCCATTTTTGACAAGGCCGAAGACTTAGACAAACATGCAAGACAAACAAGATATGCGCCCGAGGGCAGGGGCAAAATACAAGACAATGCACGAAGCCAAGCATAACTTATGATCATGCAAAGAAAGCTGTAACGAAGCACACATGCAACAGTTTTAAGCTAGCATACACCAAACTACACTACAATGCAGAAAGGATGTAAGAGAATTATGCAATTCTCGATACTTCTCACGCGGAGGATACAATACCTGTCCGGTTCGTCTGGTCCTACCAGCCACAAATGAACCGTACATACAATATCGTGCCTGCAAAGAAAACAAACTTAACAGGTATGATATTTGTAACAACCCTCACTTGATTTAGTCATGCTTGCATACATTTTGTATGATCTCGTCTTGTCATGTGTATAAATCTTGTTATCTTGTTTTGCCATGCTTTGTTATGTGTTACTTGCCTGATCTTGTACCTTGCTTGGTGTGTAGCCGAGGTTGGTTTAGCCTAGTTCGCCTTTGAACCTTTGCACTTAGAACCGTGTTGGAACCACTTGGTTGACCTCCTTCTTCACCTCGGCATGTCTGCCGAGATGTCGCTCTTTGGGCCGATGTGTTTAGAGCCGAGGCTAAGATGTTTTGTACTTGTGATCCTTGTCCTTGGGCAAGTATGACCCAGGCCAAGGTGTGGCACAGCTTAGTCAAGTGCCGTCCTCCCTAGCCGATGTCTTTGTTATCCTGTTGCCGAAGCTTTGACTTTAGCCGATGTCATTACTTGCCGATGTGTCTTGCTATCAAGCTTGTTGAATACGCTTTGTCAGGGAATTGTCTAATCAATCAGTCACCTTTTTGAGTTGAACCAACCCGGTGATGCCACGTGTCCGAGCTGAGTGTTAAGTCAGCCGGCAGACTTAGAAACAAATCATTTTGTCTCAAATCTTTGTTTTTAGAGAGAGAGAAGCTCTAGAGGAAGAAGAAAGAGTTTTAGAGAGAGAAGTGGAGTTCCGAGCTTGATCTTTGAGGATCAAACCGTTAGATTTGAGCTTTGAGGTTAGATTCTTGCTCTACTTTGGTTATTTTTATTGGTTACCGAGCTGCATTGCATGATGGCATTTGTTTTGCATGCCATGCATTGATTTGAAGTTGGTTTTTAAAAGAGAAAATGATGTTCATAAGTTCTTGAAGAAAAGCCTGGTTTTGATCCGAAAGTGCACGGCAAGAATCATGTTTTTGTGTTTGTTCTTGCATGGTCTTCTTGTATAGGTACCCAGGTCCATGTTTTGAACTCTCGGCATAAAACCTCAGTTTTGAATAAACGAATTATGATTTTAGCATGCATGTTCTTGATGTTCTTGATGACTTGTTCTTTGCATTTTCCAAGGGGAAACTCAACATTTCCCCGATTTCGTTTTCTGTGTGGCCATCAGGACCACACCTCGGCAAGGAGGTGTGGGACCTCGGCAAGACCTGGAGGGCACCCAGTGTGTTTCCCTGAGATGGAAAACGGTGTTTTGGCACTCAGCATGTTTCGCTTTGTTATTGATTTAGATTCGGTGGGAGTGCCGAGATCATTACATGTATGTAAAGCTTGTTTTGAGAATGTGATTCGCCATGTAATTTGTCAGGACTTTGATCTTTGCTTTGAGCCTACACCTGAGAAGCCAGGTGAGTGGTGCTTTTAATAAAGCTATGTTATACTGTTTCGATAAAACTTGTTTTGCTTTGTTTTGACGAAAGTATTTGTTGAGCATGAATAATTAGCTCTATTTCGATGTATCAAGTGTGAGCCTTGTTTTGATGTTATCTTTGGAAAGTCCCTTGTACTGGAGGACTATAAACTTTCGCAGTACCAAGTATGAAAGTCCCTTGTACTGGAGGACTATAAACTTTCGCAGTACCAAGTATGAAAGTCCCTAGGCTGGAGGACTATAAACTTTCGCAGCACTAAGATAAAAGGATACGGTCCTTTCTTGAAAAGCTATCGTGTTAAAAAGGGCTACGGGCCTAAGTAACACAAGTCCCTTGTGCTGGAGGACTCTAAATTTTCGCAGCACCACTGTGTCAAAAAGGGCTACGGGCCTAAGTGACTCCAGTTTCTTGTGTTAAAAAGGATACGGTCCTTTCTTGGAAAAGCCATTGTGTTAAAAAGGGCTACGGGCCTAAGTAACACAAGTCCCCTGTGCTGGAGGACTCTAAACTTTCGCAGCACCAATTGTCTAAACGATTACGGATCGTACAACCCTTTGTTTTGCCACTGTTGGATTACTACGTGGAATCGTTTGTTCGGATAGATCTTGATTTGTGTTTTGCCGATGTCAGTAAGCATTCCTTGAGACTTGTAAGACTTGATAGATGAATACGGTTCATCTCTTGATCTGATAGATCTTGATTGGTGTTTTGCCGATGTCAGTAAGCATCCCTTGAGACTTGTAAGACTTGATAGATGAATACGGTTCATCCCTTGATTTGGCAAAGCTTTGATGTGTTTTGCTTTGAAAGGATCTCGGCTAATATTTGTATGGTTCTGGCATGTTTTGTTTTGTGCAGACTTCGGCTATTATTCATGCAAAACCTTTATTACTTGTACCATTCACTGAGTTTCAAACTCACCCTCTCTATATATATGTAGGTGATGAGCAGAACGACGGCGACGCCTAGTTGTGTTTCGCAAAGCTTGTTTTGGATTCTTGACATGTCGGCTTGACTTGTTTTACGTCGGCAGATTTGTACTTACGTCGGCTGTTTTGTATTCATGTCGGCATTTTTGTATTCACGTCGGCAAATCTTGAAAATCATGCTTCTTGGCTTGTATTTGCTGTATTTTGTTCTTGTCGGCTGAGAAGCCTTTTGATCAAGATGCAAATTGTAATTTGTTATTTTTGGGCTAGATGAAAAACCATATTATGTATATCATCTCATTTGATCTACGCACAAGCTCTTATGGACCATTTGTATTTTGATTTACTACTTCCGCATTCGTGAGCCCCATATATTATACTCTGATTGTGTTTGTTTTGATAAGTTGGCCTTCGGTAATCACGGATTACTGGCCATCACGGCACCATCCTACTAGGGGCGGGTTGGGGTCGTGACAATATTGTTAGCAACATGCATGACAATGCAAGAATGAATGGAAAATGATATGCAATATATACAAAACAATGTATAAATAATGCAAATGAAAATGCAATGCAATTGAAACAATGCAAACTATATGCAAACTATATGCAAAGCAATTGAATCATGATCCAATCATGAGCGGTTCGAAACCACACGAATGTCAAATAGATTGATGGAAGTGACAAGTCCGTCTACCATAGAACGATCAACTGAACTATGAGTAATGTAGACGGACACAAGAATAAGTATTGGGTGGAATGACATAAGTGGGGTAACGACCCGCTGGAGAAAGAATGATGATCCTAATGCCGGATGCAAAATTACACTACAATGTAATATAAACAATGGATATGGCATGTAGCCAAACCAAATCTTGCCCAGGAAAGGCATGTACGCATACGAGCCATGTCTAACACAGAAAAGGTGCCGCAACCCTCAAACCAACATACCAGCGTGGAATAGGCGCGTACACATGCAGAACTGTGTTTTGACGTGAAAAGTAAGGACACATACCAGACCAAACTCAACATGGAAAGACGCAAGCCATAGATGGAAGGTGATGCAATGAATGCATGCAATCTATAATGCGACATGCATGGGGATGGAATAGATATGATGGATATGGCACGCGAGCCAAACCAAATCTTGCTTAGGGAAGGCATGTACACAAACAAGCCGCGTTTAACATAGAACGGTCACACAGGACTATGCTTTGACACGAGAAGTATGGGCACATACCAGACCAAGCTCAACATGGAAAGGCGCAAGCCATAGATGGAAGGTGATGCAATGAATGCATGCAATCTATAATACAATATCTACAAATATGCAGCCTGCTAGGGAAATGCAATGGATACAGGTGTAGTATTTACAGCGGATAAGGCTCGCGGCCAAACCTTGTTTTGCCTAAGAAAGGCATGTACACATACAAGCCACGTCTAACATAGAACGGTCACACAGGACTATGCTTCGACGTAAAGAGTACAGACACATACCAAACCAAGCTCAACATGGAAAGGCGCAAGCCATAGGCGGAGGTGATGCAATGAATGCATGCAATCTACAATGCAATATCTACAAATATGCAATGGAATGGATATTTACAAAAAATGTACGACAATGCAGTATGATGCGATCTGCTGGGGAAAATGCAATGGATGCAAGCTACAATGGAAATGCATGACAATACATGTTTATTTTCTACAATGCACGACAATGCAATATTTACCATGTATGCATGACAATGCACTATGATGCAATGGCTATGATTGCAGCTTTCCCTATCTTACCAACAGGGCGACATACTAGGTTGGTTCAGTATCCAGAACTGAGGCGCAGACATGCTACCTCAACCTATGGGGCTTCCATACAGATTTCAAGCCGAGGATACACCCCTGGGTATTTAAACCAGACTCTAGTCTCAGAAATCCCGAACCTTTACGTTCTAGGCATAAGCCGTTCGAACTCTAGTTTCCACCGTCCCAGTTGGTCTTCTAGGAACTCACCGCAAACACAAGCAGGTGGCTTTACCAGACCACCGAAAGTCGTTCGGGCACGACAAACACCAAAGGAATTACACCTTTAGAGGATTTAAGGTCTCCTAGATCGGGATGCAAAATGTATGCATGACAATGCATTTTTTTGTTGTTTTTTTTTGGAATGCAAATGATGCATGAAATGCATGTTGCATGGAATGCGCGACAACGCAAGTCGCTCGAAATGCATGACAATACATGATTTTGTTGACGCGTGGCATCGCATGGCTTTAGATGCTTGACAATGCAAATGAACTGAGAATGCATGAGGGTGTATGATCTCGAGATGCGCGACAACGCGTGACTTTTGAGACGCATGACAATGCAAATGAGCGGGTTTAAGGTCTCGCCAGACCATGCGTGTTTTTGGTCTCGCCGGACCGTGCGTGTTTGAGGTCTCGCCAGACCAGGCCGAATGTGATTTGAGATGTGATTCGCAAGACAACGTGATAGAGTGCATGCCAAATGCAATGGGATGCGCAAACAGCGAGACCGAAGGTCTTGCACTTCCCAAGGATTTAAGGTCTCCTAGACCGTGCGTGCTTTTGGTCCCGCCAGACCGTGCGTGTTTAAGGTCTCGCCAGACCATGCGGTGCATGACAATGCAAGTAAGATGCGCGTTATAACGCATGTGTGTGCATGCCAAATGCAATGAGATCCGCAAAATAGCGCGATTGAAATGTGGTGCACAGGACAGTGCAATGCGCTAAACGGCGTAATTGAATGCATGCCAAATGCACACGGGGCAACTTTCGAGCTTTGTAAAAGCCAAAAGGATACAGAAAGGATACACCTTGCACTAATTTGAGTGCTACACGCAGAGGACGCGATCCGAGGTCAAAAACGAAGGCTGGTTGAGCGTCGGAGGGACACTGTTTTGCCCTGTTTTAAGCAATGAAGGCTCTGGACCACTCATATAACCCAAGGAAAGGTGTAGGAGGCTCAAAAACCACTGTGGGAGACCACCGGATGTCCACCGGCCATCATAGTACATCACCGGCCGTCCATCGGCCATCAAACAGTTCCATCGGCACAATATTCTGCCGACCGGCAAAATATATTGCCGACCGGCCAAAAGTGCCTGAATCGGGGGCAGACTTGACATTTCACCTCGGGTCTTTTAAAATAGGGTTCCAAACCTTATTTCTTCACTTTCCCTTGGCCGAAATTTCACACACTCTCTCTCTAGAGCGTTTTCCCCTCATTGTTTCCTCGTTTTCTTCGCGTTTTACGCCCATTTCGTCGTCGGATTCGCGATTCCCTTCGCGTTTCGGACATTTTCAACCGATTAAAACTTCGTTTCGGTACGTCCTTTGCTATTTCTGCCTTTTTGGGGTTTGTTCCCCTCGATTTGCTCTCGATCTTCGTGCCTTTTTCCTATTCCGGCTTTTCCGGCCATTTTCCACCCTCTCGGGGTTGACTTTTCGGTTGACTTTCCATATTCCAGCCCGATTTTCATTTTTCCGGCTATTTTTCCATTACTCTTGACATGGCCGACGATATCCCACGCGGTGGGACTCCCCCGGATCACGAGATGGATCCCGGGGCCGAGCTCCTTCCTTTGAGCGAGTGCCCGTTCGACCCGGTGACCTACCGGCCGGCGATTCACGTTCTGCCCCCCGACGGACTGCGCCAGTTCAGGAGTTTTGACAGGGCGCTGGATCCCGAGCTTCTACTACGTGAGCCTGCCTCTCACCTATCCTTCGGCGCTTCCGAGGTAACATTTTTTCTCTGTTTTACATTCTGCAATGTAGAACTTTTTTACTGTCAACCGTCATAGCTGATTACATTCTTTAATTGCTTTAGCTCAGATGCTCTGATACACTGTGCATTGTAATTGATCGCAAACACACTTGCAACTGATATCTGTTCAAGACCGACACACGCACACACACTGCACTAGCCTTAATCACCCAAACACACGGCACACACCGTATTTCACTGCAAACTCACCGACACCCAGTATCTGTTTGAATCTGAAAAACTTGCACGCATGCTAAATTTGCACTGAACCACGCAAACACGCTGACGCATCACACGTTGTAGTTCACTGAAAACACACCGGCACTCGGTATCTGTTTGAATCTGAAAACTTGCACGCATGCTAAATTTGCACTGAACCACGCAAACACGCTGACGTATCACACGTTGTAGTTCACTGAAAACACACCGGCACTCGGTATCTGTTTGAATCTGAAAAACTTGCACGCATGCTAAATTTGCACTGAACCCCGCAAACACGCTGACGCATCACACGTTGTAGTTCACTGTAAACACACCGGCACTCGGTATCTGTTTGAATCTGAAAACTTGCACACATGCTGTATTTATCTTAATTCTTCATGCGCTATAAAACTGGTGTATTTAGCATTGCTTCGCAACTGTGTCCTTGACAACAGGGGGATTCCCATATCGTCTGCGGGTATGGGAACATCGCCGCTCGAGACTGGTATGCAGAGCTACCCGAGGCGGTTCGCCACATTGAGGACCAGGCCGGTTTTGGCGCGTTCTGCAGGGGGCTATCCCGGCTCACTACATGCAGGCCTCTTCTCGCTGCTCTGGCGGAGAGGTGGTGGGACACCACTGACTCGTTCTATCTTTCTGCTACGAGAGACATGACGATGACTCCCTATGATTTCTCGATGCTCACAGGCATCGGGGTAGGGGGTGATCCGATCCCCTTTGACATTGATATGGACGAGTGGACCGCTGCTCAGATCTACTTGCTTGGCGCGGCGCCGCCTCTCGCCCGTCCAGGCATTGTTCGTTATTCCTGGTTCGAGGTGCAGTTCAGGGTCCAGCCCGCGTTAGGGGAGGAGGCTCCGATGACTGATGAGGCTGTGGAGCAGTATGCGCGCGGCTTTCTGATGTTTCTCCTGGGGACTACCCTTTTCGCCGACCGGGCGAACACTGTGCCCCTCTGCCTGCTCAGCGCACTGGTGGACGTCAGGCAGATCTTACATTACGACTGCGGTGGCGCCGCTCTAGCCACCCTTTATGGATATATGAGCTCAGTCTCCCGTGGCAGCGGGCAGTTGCTTGGAGGCTACTGGCGGGCTTGGGAGGTACGTCTTCTCCTTTGCTTTACATTTCTGCTCTACATTTTCTGTACTCTGTACTATACTCTGTACACTGCACATACTGTAGTCTGCTTTACACTTGCTGTATACTGTACACACGGCACACACATACTCTGCTTTACACTGACTGTACATTGCACACACTGTATACTCTGCACAATACACTGCATAACACACGGCTCTACCATTTCTGCTTTATTCTGTATTTTGTTTTATCTAATAGTCATACTTGTATCTGTTCTGCAGTTGTGGGTGTACGCCTACTTTCCCAGACTTGCACCTGTGCCAGATGTGGAGACCCCTCTAGTCGTCCCTTTCTCGCGCTGCTTCGACGGGAGATGCACGCGGAGGCCCCGAGAGACATTTAGCTTCTTCCGTCGCTTCTTCGACACTATCACCCCTGCTGAGGTATGTTTTACTTGCAGTTCATTTAAGCTTCGTCTTTCCACTGCATGTTTCAATAACAGTAGATAACAAACTGTATTTCATTTTCAGATCACCTGGCAGCCTTGGGCTCCTTTGCCAGCCGTGATACGGGATCAGTTTGCCGGTGCCGATGAGACCTCGCGTTTCTGGATTCTGCTGGAGGGCCCGGTCTGTCGGGCTTGGTACCTGGGTGAGCGTTTCTTGCGTCAGACCCTGGGTTTACTGGAGCAGATAGTCCCGGTGCACCCTCCTAAGCATATGAGGGATACCGAGAGGTTCACCACCGAACAGATGATCGACTATACGATCGGCTGGGAGGCAGACGACTTCAGAGGCGAGGGCAATTACTCGGAGTACGTCCGGACCTTTATCATGCGACCTCTGAGCGGCGGCCACCGAGTGGAGAGAGGGGGGGTGCGGCGCCATCGGCTGGAGTGGGAGCAGGGGCTGGAGGGGGAGCGTCGAGGAGAGCTCGAGTCCGTGGCAGAGGCGGAGTTCAGAGAGGACGGGGGACCGGTTGGCCTGCTCTGCCCACTTCACTAGCATACAGAGGGCAGGGTGGGGCGACCTACCAGATTCCCTTTGCTCCTCCACCGGCTGATCACGAGTTAGTCGGTTTCCACGACTTACCTCCGGTATGTATTACTGCATTCTTCATTTTGCATTGCCATTTCATTTCAATTTGTTTGATATTCCACAGAATATTGATGCTGCTAATACTTTTGCAGGCGTCGTCCGAGTACACCCGGCAGTCCCTGGAGTTGAATGCCTCCATGATGGGGATGTTGCAGCGGACCTTCGACCTTCTGGCCCTCTACAGTATTCCGGTATGTTCTTCTGACCGCAGTCTCAAACCATACATAAGCTGATTCGCATAATCTGATGCACAACACAGCACTTGATACACCGTACTCATACGCCGCATTCTGCTCTGATTCACTCCTCACAGCATACATACATTGTACTCATTCACTGTACTCTGTACTGACACTGCTCATGGCACTCACAGACTGCATTCTGCACTGTAATCTGTACTGATTCACTGCTCACACTGTACTCATACACTGTATTCTGCACTGATTCACTGCTCACGGCACCCACAGACTGCACTCATACACTGTATTCTGTACTGATTCACTGCTCACGGCATTCATAGACTGTACTCATACACTGCATTCTGCACTGATTTACTGCTCACAGTATTTTGATGTATTCGTCTTTCATGCTTTTTCAGCCTCCCTTCTAGATTCCTCCGGTGGGTGGTGCTCCAGCTGGACCTCCCATTTCTACCCAGGATGGTAGAGTATATCCCCGCACCAGGGGGGCGCACTCATGTCGAGAGCAGCTCGCGGGCTCCAGTTCCAGATAACGAGTCTGAGACAGAGACAGAGGCGGAGGCAGAGTCGTCGGAGGAGGAGACCGGTGATGGCTCGGGCTCGGGCTCAGACGGTGATGCTCCTGGACTTCTGCCCAGGAAGAGGGCGAGGACGGATCCCCAGGCGTGAGACCATTGATGCTGCTTCAGATTTTTGCTGCTTTTTCCTTTTTTTGTACGTTTTCTCTTTTTGGTTGGATTACCTTGTACTGCCGCAGGCAGGTTTTGTTCCCAAAATTTGTACTTGAAAAAGATTATATGAAATGAAACAAACTCTTTTTTTTGCCTAAAAAAAGTGTTATATCTGTACATTCCATACTTTGTACTGCATTACATCATATTACACCTCAAATGCAAATGGAATTGATCTGTTGTCTGAAAATTGAGCACTTGCACTGTGATAATCGGATAACCAACCAACTAACAGCAAACAACTCATACAAACCACTGCTCAACCTGGACACACAGCCCATACTCTGTTGGGGATCAGTCTGCGTACAGCCCATAACACAGCACTCGGCTCATTCTGTACACAGCAAACCCTGAACAAACAGCCCAATCTGACAAGACAGACCACAAAACTGAAACAGTTGAAGTTGAAATACGCTTGGATGTCCCAGATTTCCTTTTCTTCTCTTGCTTCGCATAAAATGTGGAGAATGGCACAGCACTCCGAGCATAAACGATTTTTTTTGGAAAAGGGTTTCATGACCGGGGTATTGAGCCTACGACTAAACATAGCGGAGGGACTCGAGTGGAGAAAACAAAAGGCGCATGTCCTGAACACAATGAGACGCGCTCGGAAAAGACTCAAAACAAAAGTTGAGACCGACAAATCAAAAGACACGACATACGGACGTGTTTATAGAAACAAAAGACCTCGGATTTCAAGGAGCCAGTTCCTTAGGGTATGTTCCCACCCTTTCTGATTTGTGATTCTCACATTGCTCGGCCCTCAGGCTCGGTTTTTCTCTCAAAACCCTCTTCTTACTTTTTCTCTCAACTTACACCTCTCTATTCTTCATTCTCTCGTTTTTTATCCCTCCCCTGGGTGGTTGATAGATGAATAGGAAGTCGTGGGTTTACGCCCAACACTGTTAGCTCACGGCTATTTCTTTCGGCGTTGTTCAATCGAGGTTCCGGACAGGGAAGACCTCTTCCGGCGAATAGGGTGCCTTTCTGGCAAGTATGTGGACGGCGGGGGAAAGACAGAACACCTGACTCAACTGTGCCCCTATTTCATCATTCTGACCGTTTTTTTTTTTTAAAAAACAGTTTTGACCAAAATGAGAGCCGGATTAACATACTTGTTCAATTTCTGATTCGAAAATCATGCCAGTCAGGCCATGAACACTGAAAATTTTCCTTCTTGGATCCCAAAAATGGTCCAGTTTTAGAAAAATGGAATAGTTTTCGAGAAAATAGTCAACCTCGGTAAAAATTTTCAAAAACTATTTTCGCAAACAGCCAATGTTTAAACGAACACAGAACCTACCCTCGAGATGCGCAACCTCGGATCAGAGGCAATGGAAGATTGCCCCTGGCTTGAAGGGGGGACATGGCAACGGAAAGTTGCCCCTGGTTTGGATGCCAACTCAGGGCAACTTGGGGTAATGCATGGCAACGGAAAGTTGCCCCTTGTTTGGATGGTGCCGCAGCATTTTATAAACGGCCTTTGTCAGTGATGACTGAGCTCCGAAGACGATGGTCTGAACCAATATATGGACACAGTCATTGTGAAGGCGATGGTGGCTGGACTTCAAGACGAAGTTGCCTACATATCCCAGACATGGGAATCAAGCCTTACGTAGTTCACGGTTGTCATAACCGAACTGCCGGATGTAGAGAAGGCAAAGATGATCGAGACCATTCCATGGACTGAGGCGCTATGAAAGCGTTGGGGGCTAGACTTCAGGATGAAGTTGCCTACGTATCCCAGAGATGGGAATCAAGCCTTACGTAGTTCGGGTTAAGGTACACTCGGGTATTTTAACCTTCACTTTTTCAGGCTCTAACTTTTGCCAAGGTGCTCGATGCGGGTTTTCGACCTTACGAGCTTTGCTTTTCTTTTTCTTTTCAATTCTTTTCTTCTTTTCTTGATCTTCTTTTCTTTTCTTTTTTTTCTTTTTCTTCTTTTTTTTCTTTTTTTTGTATTTTTCTTTGCTCTAACTTTTGCCTGGGTCGCCCTTCTTGGTTTTTGGCCCAGCGAGCCTCTCAAAGGGTAAAAGTGTAACAAGTCCATGCCAAATGGTTTTAGGGTTTTGAAGCCATCCGCATCCAGGAGAGTGGCTATTGTGTTGACTTGCAGAAGAGTCCATCACGGTTGCTTCACGAGTCTCTTCCGGTGAGATCTAATCTTCTTAACTTGAGTTCAGTGCCTCTTGCCCGAGGGTTACTTCGAGTTGGGCCACACGGGCTTTACATGGCGGTTGACTGTTGAACGTTTTGAACAGATTCCAGGTTCGAAACAGATAGGTTGAATTTTGAGGCTGAGAGCGATCCTAGGCTGCACAATCTCAAGAGCAATCCCACACAAGTCTTCACAGGACTGCGCAAAACATTTTGTTTTTGAAAGTTTTTAAGAAAGCGACAAATCGCTCGCGCTGAAGATAGTGTGAAACCAATCTGGATCAAGCCAGGGTCCTTCTCAGTACTCACGCTGACAGGCATGATTTCATTCATTAAAAGGCTCAACATGCTCCTCTTTCTCTCAAAATGATCAAAATTTTGCAACACCCGAGGAATTCCTTCCTCTTCGTTTTTATCACCGCAGTGTTTAAAAAAAGGGTTTTTGGAAAGCTTTAGGTCATTACAATGATTTTCAAGGCACAAGAGAACATGTGGAACGTACTGCTGTTCTATTCAACATCTCGGGCACAACTAGCCCAAAACAGACAATAAGCACGGAAACATGATAGCCGCGGCTGTTTCATTCAAGCTTCTCGGATGCAACTAGCTCCACGGCAGAGACAGACCCAAAAAGGAAAGCAAAAGGATAATTACAAAAGCGGTGTTCGAGGCAACAGCCCCGGAATCACCTGGTATTCTGTACAAGGGGACTGACCCACTACAACAAGACAGACCTTTAAGCAGAAGAACTGACTCAAAAACAAAGAGACGGACTCAAAACAAAACAAAAGACTGACTCGACACCCAAGTCAGAATTTACAAAACTAGCATTCGCAGATGCTCAAAACATGCGTGCCAAACGCCACATCAAAAATACTGGGCGCTGCCCGCAGGTGGTCTGACCCTGATCACATACCCACAGTATCTGCATCCTCAAAATCCAATAACTGGGTAGTAACGGATTTGGCTGAGGTGGGCGGGAGGATAACCTCGTTGTCAATCAAATCTTGCACCTCATGACGGAGGTGGAAGCAATTATCGGTAGCATGACCAGTTTGCTGGTGGTATGCACAGTACAGAGCAGCATCATGTGTAGCAGGAAGATTCTTTGGGAGAGGCCGAGGCTCCAAGGGTTTAAGATGCCCCCTCTCGGCCAGGATTTGAAGTGCCTTGGACAACGGCATGTAAAGGGCGTGAAAGACCCTGCGCCCTCGGGGCAGGTACTTCGTATTCTTGCTAGACGCACCAGCGAAAGGGTTGGCAGGTGCGGCCTTGACTTTCTGATCTTTCCCAGGTACAGGGTTGGGAATGGGAGGAACTGTTCTGGCATGACGGGGCCTATCCCGGTTTTCTGATTGACTTGAACTACCCTCAGGTGGAGTGGGGAAAACATCGTCCACAGCTTTTGTCATAACTGCAGATATCTGTTGCTTGTTCATCCCTCCGGCTTTCAAAGCCTCGACTGCCCACAGCAGTTGTTCGATAGGATCGGCATTTGCCTTCATTTTGCCTTTGTCTCTGGCCTCAGCCTGATCTAGGATTTGGGTTGGTACGTCGTTGTTATAGCTGGAGGCCATCTCCGGTTGGCTAAGTTCAACCACAATCTGTCCCAACAGCGGGGGCTCCTGGGGTATAAAACTCCCGGCATATGGTGCGGCTGGTGGCGAAGCTGACATCCCGTAAGCGAGATCCGCCACGGACCTCTGGAGATCACCTATCATCCTCATTAACTCGAATGTGGTGGGCTCGCGAGCCTGATATAGCTGGGGGGTCCAGACCGGGTGCGCAACAGGCGACCTGGGTGGGTGTGGCACATCGACATTGGTCCCACTTTGCAGGGTGATTTCTTGATCTAATGCGGCTGTCATAACCACAATCTCTTCCGAATTCTGCGTCATCATAAGTCTTGCCTTAGCGAGGAGAAACACTAGCTGTCCCGGATCAACTCTCTGGACTGAAAGGAAAAACATGCAGCATTTCAGCCTAAACAAACCAAACACAGGTGCAGCCGATCAACTGTACTCTACTACTGATCACTGTTTCCCCAGAATTGCTGTCCCAAAACACTGAATCGGATACCCATAGATATAACAGATTCTCGCAAACTGACATTGATGCCCTCAGGCTTGATACTCAATCTTGCAAACTGATATGTGCGTTCCTGTAGAGATACACTCTAAAAGCACATAGCATGTAAAAGAGAGCCAAAACACCCCTATGTTGGGCTAGGGTTTCCCTGTCCTATTTTATCAGGAGCTAGGGTTTCACTACGCACGCAGCGGTTTCAAACAACCTACATCGGGTAAGCAACCTGTCCTAGTTTGGAATGGTCACTATGGATTCCGAATAGGCACTAGGTCGAATGATCGAAAAGGGTGCCCCGGTAAAACCGGGGTTTGTGTTCCCATGCTGTCAGAGCCCATAACCGGTCAGCCTTATGGTCATGCCTTGACAAGACAAGCCTCCGACAAACCGTTCAGGAATGGCAGATGGCAAACACGGTGTCCTAGGCGCACCAATGCACATGCAATGCAAAGAGATACATAAATGAAATCAAAATAGGATATCACGAGTTCGAGTCAAGCTCTCTAATGTCCCCAACAGAGTCGCCAGAAACTGTAGACAAGCCCGCGAGGGACCCCGCGCTGCACGCTACAGTTCAGACTCGATTTGTGTCACGGTTCTTAATCTGAACTAAAGAGTCCAAATCTGGCAAATCGTTTTGAGAAAACAGATTTGTTGAAAGAAGTGCCAAACATGGACTGCTTTGCCAGATACAGAGTCGCCACCTAAATATTTTTTAAAATGGGGGAATTTAGGAAACCCTGACTCGGTGCCAAAGGCCACTTGTCCGTCATCACCAAAGTTGCCTCGGCTCGGGAGCTTGGGTACGATCGGGGAAGGTCAGCTATGAGCACCCCCTCTCGCCCGGTCCGAAGACCAGCCTCTACTAACCATGATATCTTGTTTTGAAAACATTATGTGTTCTTATTCCGGTTATTAGCCTAGAATTACTATGTTATGCGCACAGCAAACAAGTATAGACCAAATCGCCTAAATTGGAACAAAACATTGCATGTTTGTTTTGAAAATGGTTTGCTACTCGCAAGTAGGCTAAAATGTAGGTTTTGCCACCCTCAAGTGGGCTTTAGAAAAGAAGGTTTTGCCACTATCAAGTGGGCTTAAAACTCACAGTTTTTAATGCATTATCCCAATTTAGGCAATTCGACCTCCATCCACAGGCATTCAAGCAGTTATATCACATAAGCAGCTAGCCTCATGGTAATCATGCTATTATGACAACACTCACACGCATGTGGTATGCTAAAGCATAAAAGCTTACCTAGTACTCCGTGCCAAAACAGAAACTAGTTAGTAATCAATGCATGATCCTAGTTCATGTTAAGTGGCTAATGCATCACAGGCAAAATGCAGCTATAATAGGCTCGGCTATCCTAAATATGGCATGTGAAATGCTGCAATTAACAAGTACTCATCTTGGAATTCGAAATACATATGCAGTTAGCATGATGTGCCGAGCCCGGTGCATGGAAAACAAATGTATAGATGCACGCATGCATAACATAAGGTATGCTAATTTAAATATGTCCTAATACTAACCATCAAAGCAGGTAAGTAAAAGGGAGAAAGAAGTGGGGGTTGGAAGACATGCACACACGTACCCACACTTATTACAAATACGCCCTCGCCCGGAGGGACCAAAATAATAATACAAATTAATTAACTACGCAAGCTAATTGAATATTACAAATCACCTAGTTAATTAACAAATTAACTAAGCTAGGAAAAACAGTAAACCGCCTCGGGAAGAGGGCCCAATGCATGCATGCTCGGGTCCTGCTCGGAAGTACGCTGCCATGCACAGACTGCCTCTGTTTTCCCTGCTCTGCCCCTCTGAAGACTGCCAAAGTCTCAGAAATGCTTCCCTGGACATTGGGAGATACCACCGGCTGAGTAGATTTGCCACCGGCAGTGGGATGTGGTCATCGGCTGAGAATGCATCCATCGGCCACCAATTTATTGCCGGTCGGCACTGAACACTGCCGGTCGGCAAAGAATGACTGCAGAACCTGTTTGACAGCAGCAGAGGACAGAGCCTTGCATGGCAATGCAATTCAAGCCATATATGCACCAACCAAGCTCCTTATCATGTGTATGACTCAAAGGGGTATGGTCCTTGGTCCTCGGACCATCAATCGCGCATTTCAATGCGTGATGGCCCAAGAGACCAAGTGTGCACATTTCATTTCAAATGTGATGCAATGCACATAATCACATAAGAGGGCCAACCTCTATCACACTCACTTCAAGAGGCCAAGCATGTACATTGATGCAATGCAATCCTAAACATATTAGCTAGCATGCAACATGGATTATGCACAAACATGCAACGACATGTTAAGCAGCTAAAGGAGAGAATACATGCCAAATGTATTACAACCTAAACATGCAACAACACATCATGCAACTCAAGCAATGCAACAAAATGCAATTACACATGGCATGCAACATTATGTGAAATGGAGCAAACATGTGATAACATGCAAGGCATGCATGTAACAACATGAGAGGATGGCCTTACACTAATTTGGACAGCCCTATACTAGTCCTAAAACAGTGGCCAAAGCCAAGGAAAAGAAGGCCAAAATGCATAGAAACATGTAAGCACACATGATCCAACACTTAGGCATATCCAAGCAACTCTTAAGCACACTTAAAAGGGACAAACATGGATGTATAATCAACACGTTAGACACTGAAAACATGCTAGAAAAGGTGCCCAAATAAACAAATCATGCAAGTAAGGCATGCTCGAGGGGTCAAAGCTTAAGGCATACAAGAGGGATCACATGGTGGCTATACAAAGCAAGGCATAAATGACTCTAACGACCTAAAAAAGTCCCTTAGCACACCAAATCATGCAAGTAAGCTTCACAAAGCTTGGCCAAAACACAAAAGCATGATAGTCTAAATGCTATGCATGTATTGAGGCAAAACATGGCATTACAAGGTAGGTATGCTAAGCAAGCATGATGTACCAAAACCAACTTAGTACAAAGTTATATCATGGCAATATAAGCATAAAATACAGCAATGGCATGATCAATAAACACTCAAACATGATGCTCCCTCAAGAGGCTAAAAATGCCCTTTTCAAGGACAACAAGGAGAGGCGGGGGTGACCCCCTCCTTCTTAGGACCTCAAGGCACCATCCTCACCTCTGAAATCCCTCAAGATTTCAGTGGTGAGGAGGCCCAAACACTAGGGTCCCGGAGCTCACACAAAATGGCTCAAAACAAGGGCCAAACAAGCCTTTAGAGGGGTCGAACCTCCTCAAAGCTTAAAGCACTCTTAACAAACTATTTAGAGGGCCTAAAAACAGAACTTTATTATGTTATATGCTAAACACAAAAATAGTTTTAAGATGATCAAAAATACAATGCAAGAAAGGGGTAAAAGGGGTAAGATTGTTACCCTTGAAGAACCTCTTCACAAATGGTGGACCAGCAGCCCCCTTGAGCTCCAAACCAGCTTCAAAGTTCCAAAACAAGCCTCAAGGACCTCAGTTCCAAGAAGATAGTGTGATGGTAGGTGTTTGTGTGCAATCCTAAGGCTAAAACACACACAAGAGAGGGAGATAGAGATAGGTTAGATACAAAGACCAAACCCTAATCCAAACTCTCTGAAAATATTGTCTCTCTCTCCTCTCTAAGTTGTCTAACCCTAATGCAAAGAGAGGAGCCCTCGTCTTATAGGCAAACCAACCTTGCAAAGCTTATTCAACAAGCTTGTAAGAAGGCCATCCCTCCATACACGTGTATGGAGGGGAACAAAATGCAAGACAGCTGTCTTAAAATATCTGCAAAAGCAGATGAACAGTAGTCGGCCAGTCAAAAATGTCATTTTGACAAAATTGATGGCCGACCGGCAACAAAGAGTGCCGACCGGCAACATACATTGCCGATGGCATAAAGCCCTGGCCGGTGGCCTCTAGCCACGGCCGGTGATGTGTGGGGATGCCTCACAAGGTATTCCCTGCCCTTCCAAGGCAAAGCACAAGTGTTTGGTGCAAAACCAGACACAAAACAGTCGAGTTCGGAGATCCTGAGGCAAGACGCGCAACCGAGACCTCCGGGAACTCCAAACGAACACAAACAAGGATGATCACCGGGTGTTCAAACAGTGACGTCCGAGTCTTGAGGACGGTCAAAAATGGGGTGTCTACAGTAAGCATAAGATATGCTAATCAAAACGTGTCCCTAATCTAACCATCGAAAGCGGGTAAATAAAATAGAGAAAGATGTGGGGTTGGAAGACATGCACACACACACGCACGCTTATTACAACATTGCGCCCTCGCGAAGGAGGGTCCGAATAAATAAGAGCTAAGCTACTCTAAGCTAAGCTAATCAAACTAATCTAATTAAACTAATTAGACTAATTATTACAAAACAGAATAAAGAAATAGCTAGCTAAGCTACTTAATTATTACAACACTTAACTAATTAGCAAATTAATTAATTAAATTACAAAACCATGCTAACTAAACATGTAAAGCACTAACTACACTACCTCAGCTTTACTTCGGAAAATTGAATATGCATACTCTCGGTTTTCGCCCCGAAAAGCCCACCAGTTTGCTCTCGAGAGGCTCTGTTTGCAGGATTACTCCAAGAACTTTTTGTTCCACCTTACCAAACCAATGCTGAGGAATGCACCAGTGGCCTGCCGGCCATGAGTGCTTGTTGTCGGCCAAAAAGGTGTGTTGCCGGCCATCAGTGAGCCACTGCCGGCCACTGGTGTGTTGAATCACCATACTGCAACAAAGCACAAACAGAAGAAAATGGAGGGTTTTCCAATGGTATGTTTGTGCTATGCTCCTCTTTATCATCTCAAAACATCAAAGAAGTGGCACTCTTGGATCCAAAACCGCCAATCAAGCATTTTCAATGCATGATGGCCAAAGATCCAAGTTGTACACTTTCAATAAATGTACAAAACAAGACTCTAAGGACCACCACCCTATCATGCATGATCAAGGGTGATGGAGACGAAGGAGATTGGCTCATTTCATCACTTTGAGTATGAAATGGACCAATCTACCTTGTGTTCAATATAACGTCCGATTGAACACAATGCAATGCAAACACAACATGCTTATCTTAGTCATGTTTCACTTGTCCAATTCTTGTTTACTCATTTTAGCATTACCACGCCATTGTTTAACCGGTTAAGTCCAATGTGAAAGCCCTCTAATTGGAAAAAGGGTCTAAGCCACAAGAGCCTTGAGCATGAAAGAGGTCTCATGCTGTTGGTTAGGAGGAACCCTCAAGAGAGGGTTAAAACCATTAGGCACGAGGGCCTCAAGTTCACATTCAAGCCAACAAGGGGCTCAAGACCACTCTCAAAGCAAAACAAAAAGTAAAGAATAGAGGGAGGTTGCAGACTTTTCAGTGCTAAAATGGCATGAAAAATGGCACTAAATTATGCAAGCAACACATGCACAACATGCTAAGAGCTAAAAACATTAAACCAGTGAAGAGCACTACACTAGAGGCATGCAATACCAAGCTCAACTGATCAAACCAGCTCTGGACAAAGCTTAAACATGCCAAAATAGTGGCTAAAACATGCTGAAATTGAAGCATAAAAAGCTAGAAAAACATGCTCATGTGTTAGGCTACAAACAAGGCTCAAGGCACAATTCTCAAAAGCAATGAAAGAGTGAAATAAGTGAGAGTGCGACTGAGCTATAAACACTGAAATTACATGTAAAATGACACTTTAACATGCAAACATCTCAAGCAAATCAAGTTTGAAGCCTTAAAACAATGAGCTAGTAAAGACCATTACACTATAGCCATGCAATACAAAGCTCACAAGGGACAAACACTTTAAAACAGTCCTAAAACAGTTTAAAAGGAGTCCTAAAACATTCTTGAAGTAAGCTAAAAAAGGCTAGAATGAAAGACCAACACATAGCACAAACTAGACTATTAAGCACCATTGCACTGCAAGCATACAAAGCAAGCCTCAAGTGGCCAAACCAGCTCAAAACAGAGTTTAGACAAGTCAAAAAAGTAGCAAAAACATGCTGAGATCAAGTCACAAAATGGTAGAAAAACATGCTCACATGTTAGGCTATCTACTCATGCAAACAAGACACAAGGAGGGGAGGCCAACCTCTCCTATTTTGGACCTCAAAACATGGTTTTTGTCACTGAAAAATCTCTGAGTTTCAGTGGTGGCCCAACAAGTTTGATTTGTAAGTGATAAGAAATGGTGCAAAAAACTTAACAAGTTAAAGAGTAAAAATTGGGGACAACCCCCTAACTCACAAAGGCTCAAACCACCACTTTTAGGACTGAAAAATAGAACTTTTTACATGCCAAAACCAGCCTTGAAATGGTGGAAAAGGATGGCAAAGCAAGTACGCAAAACAAGCTTAAAGGGAGAGAGTTATACCTCTTGAAGCACAACACAATTTTAGGCAACAAAACCAAGCAAAATCACCTTCAAGAGCTCCAAGAAGACCTTCTAGAATCTCAGCTCAAAGATAACCAACTTTGGTCAAGGATGTATAGGCAAAGGTTTGATGTATGCAAGCTTCTAAGCACAAAAGCTCTAGAAAGAGAGAAATCTAGAGAGAGAGGTTTTAGAGAGAGAGGCTCCCAAACTTTTGCTTCCTCAAATGTTCTAACCTTGAAAACAATAGAGAAGGCTCTCCATATATAGAAGAATGAGGCTTCAGGTCGAAAATATCTCAAAATGGACAGCTGGAACAGCTGGAACACAAATATCTGTAGACTTTTTGCATCAAAGGCCGGCCAGCCATCATTGATAGCCGGCACAGGTCCATTTGTGGCTGGCAATGATCATCAATGGCTGGCATTGCATCATCCTTGGCCGGCACTCTTCACCAGTGGCCGGCAGAAAAATATGCTCTCCAAGTCCAACTTTAAATGGGCATATCTCCTTCATCTGGACTCCTTTGCAGGTCATTCTTGAGCCTAAATTGAAGCCCTCGAAGTATTCTTTCCAATGGTGGCAGCCTCACATCAAAATTCCAAGCGTACAAGAAGTTATGCTCATTTTAGTGAAGACTGCTCAGCTTCTGTCTAACCGGATTTATACCTAACTTCAACCAGCCATATCTCCCTCATCCGGACACGGCTTTAAGAGATTCTTGAGTGCAAAATGAAGCCCCGAAAGTCCACTTTCCAATGGTGGTGGCCTCATAGCTGAAATCCAAGTGTGCAAATGGATAGGCCTAATTTAGCAAGGGTTGCTCGACTCTCCCTTAACGGTTCATGCCCAACTTCTTCCCCCAACTAGGTTTCTTCCCTCTCCTCCCACTTTCTTCAACTCAAAACCTCTAAAATATTTGTTTTAAAGATTTTTTCTAAAGAGTTCACCTCTCTTTCATTCATTTCCACTTTGTCCTTGCTCGGTTTTCTGAAAAGCACAACATTTAACGAAATACGAGTCTCGGAACATCGTAGGAACTTTGTTTGAAAAATATTTTGAAAGAGAGGGTTTTAAGGTCTAAAACCTTTTTGGTCAAAATAGTTTTGGTCCAAAAATGGGGTGTAAGGTTGGGATTTGAAGCCCTTCTTGTCAAAGAAATCGAATCTTTGCATAGCATAGCCTGCACTATCGAATGATCCAATCAATGGCGCCCAAGTCTTAAGGACGATAAAAAATGGGGTGTCTACAAAGCCTAACTGCAAACACGACGTAGTGGGGCTAACTGTGAGAGAGCATGATCAACAATCATGGAGGGACATTTCGACAGTTAGGAGCCCACTTCGACGGTTATCATTGAGAAGTATAAATAGCAGAGAAGGCCCTAGAAAGGAGGATCGAGACTCAGATCAAAAAACTAATTTTATTTACTTTATTTTCCTTTCCAATTTTTACAGTTCTTTACATTTTTGTACTTCAAATTTCTGTATTGCACTTCATTCATAGAAGTAGTTTCAAATAGCTTGTTGTTGTAAACCTCTACGAGGCTGGGTCAGATTATTGTAAGTTTTTCCATTTTACTTAATGAAATTTTGCAATTATTCTTTACTTAATTGTTATTTACTAAATTTTCCTAAACAAGCCATCAGTAAAAGTCCTTTTCATTGAGGCTGAAAGAACTAAAACACAATCGTCTGATAATTGGTTGGCAATTAATCTTCTGTAAGGACTGATTGATCCTTACTGGCACACCTAAAATTACAATACTAACCTTTGAAAGCCAAAAAGCCAACATATATTTTTGGCACCCCCAGTGAGACTAATTGAAATGGCTAGACGTAGGAGATAATGAGAAAATGAACAATTGGAAGAAGGTGAAGAGGGAGAGGTAGAAATACCTAACCCATAGGATAATGTGATAACACATCTTGTGAAAGTACCTGTCCTATCAGAACCTATGGTCGAACAGACCAGCACTTCAGAACAAGTACCACATGTTCAAAATATTGGACGAGGCCATGGAATTGGACCATCCACTGTTCTCTCTACCCAGCCAATGAATCTATGGGGAGGCTTGGTGGATGCCACGGGACAGTAATTAATGAACACAATGGAAAGATGGGCAACATCCTTTGTGGATCGAATGAATTCCTATCAACCAACTAACACAAGGTATATGGAGGAAAACTCAAATGCTCCTCAACAAAGATTGGCTAGAGATAAGCAGGCTATGCAAAGTAATGGACAGATTAATGGTCAGACTAGTAATCCAAATTATGAAAGACCATTACGTGTACCTCAGTCATGGTATAAGCCTCTTTTGAGGCCCGTGGTAAATCAAAATGTCCCATTACCTAACAGTGAAGCCATACAAATTGGTGGATTTGGGCCAACACAAGAAAATGGCATGAGAATGTTTCCAAATCCCATGTTCGAAACCATACCTGGTACAAGAGGGTTTACTAATCCTCTATTCGAATTCACACCCGGGGGGTTGGGAGGGTTTCCTGCGGCTGGGAGGGAAACAACACATGTTCCTCCTATTGCAACACCTTTAGCATGACAGGTTCAGAGGGGTCAGCCACACACTCAACAGCAGCAAGTACCACAGGGACAGCCAGTCTCAAATATGCCTCCTTATGGACCAAGAGGACATCAAGCACATGAGATTCCACCAAACCTTGTGTTTGTTCCTCTAGTGATAGTCCAACAAGCACAAAATATAGTTCCTAGGGACCAAATTACTGATAGTGTCAGAGAAATGTATGGACCTATTGTCACGACCCAAATCCACCCCTATGGGTTTAGCACCGTAACCGGCCAATAATCCGAGATTACCGAAGGCCTGCTTAATAGTAAAACAATAATACAGAGTACAGGGGCTGGCGGAAGCCAAAACAGTAAATAGAAGATGTCCAATGAGCTGTGACATTCTGTATGCAAAAAGACTTTTCATACATATACACATAAACAGTATACATACATCCATATACAATCATCCAGGACAAGGACCTAATCCCTATTAGAACAGTACGGTACAATTATCATTCAGTCTATGCAGTATTACAAAACAGAGACAAAAAGGGGGAACTAAAACACCCCGAACAGCCTTGGCTCGGTCAGGCTTGGAACCTCGCAGTGAGGCACAACGGTTGGCTTGACAAAACGAGAGCTAACCTGACGCTCCTAGCATCGATCCGGTGCCTGTACACCTACATATATATATGAACTGTGAGCTAAAGTCCAGTGAATAACATATGCGTAAAGAGGTTAAGAATGAATGTCCTTTCAGTATTGAAAACAATCAATTATTAGTACATCAGTCATTCAGTTTGTGGCTCATATTTCATGCCATAACAGTCATTCAGAAGTTATAATAGTCATATGTGGTACATCCAATAGCAAATAGTACAGTAGGTCTTAACAGACCGAACAGTCAGTTGATGGCCATCATATCAGTAAACAGTAGTGGTTCCAACATGGGAACCGACAGAGATCTCTGTAACAGTAGCAGTACAGTACAGTAATAGTAAATTGCTATAGATGCCACGAATACAGTTCACAAATAGGACAAACATTCAGTCAGTAAGAAATATCATTTCAGAAAGCAGTACAGTTGTTCATTCATAAAATATTCATGATTGAACATATCTTTACAACATTATTACTCACAGAGCATTGGGCTATAAGCAGCTAGAGCGTCCTCGGATGCCAACCCTACAGTTACAGAATGAACACACACTAAGCTACACAGTTGGGAAATAATAACTTAATCCTTAATTTGCCTCGGTGTGGTTCTACATCAATATCCTCCTTAAGATTCCTTAAACATGCCCTAGGAATGCCTATGATGGAAAGAGGATGCAAAGAAAATAGGGGTCATGTTCGAGCGTGGCTTTCTATGCTCGAGCGGACATGCAGACAAAGGTTCCCCGCTCGAGCGTCACTTCCCTCGCTCGAGCGGACTGCAAAACATGGCAAAAGTATTGGATGCACGAAATTCACGCTCGATGGGCGCTCGACCCCCGTTCGAGTGTGTGACTCAGGTCCCCGCTCGAGCGTGCATTTCCCCGCTCGAGCGGACTGCAAAACAATGCAAAGTGCTGGTTACCCGTATTCCACGCTCGAGCGCCACTTTCCCCCGCTCGAGCGTGAGTCCAAATTCTGGAAATCCCAGATTGAACCTTCAAGCTCAAAATCAACTTTAAATGCATCAAACTCGATCCTTTTGGACTAATTTTCAGGAAAACACTTGTAAACCCATAGTATAACATGATTCAAAGCTCAATTTGTAAAATCAAGGCCCAAAGGTGAGTCAATTAAACACAATTTCAAACAAAACTTCAAGAACATAAATTAAATGTAACATGCATGTATTTAATCAACTTCAAGGCTTCAAATACTTGCTCCAAAGAGCCAATTCCTTCCAAATTAAGATGAATTCATGGACTATAACAATAATATGGGCATGCATGCAAGGATTTCCATGAAAACAACTTTAAATTTCAAGATGTGCACATGCATGCATGATTTAGCTCTAAATTCAACAATCTAAACCAAAACTTGACTTCAATCTCTAAACTTCCATGAACCATGCAACATAAGACTAGAATTCATAAACAAGAGGGTAATTATCCTACCTCAGGTCTAGAATTCAAGATGTGGAAGCTCAATTTGTGCAAAACTCCTTCAATTCTCTAGTCACCAAGCCAATTCTCAATGGAAGGTAAGTTTCCTCTTCTCTCACTCTTTCCTACGGTTTTGGGTCTAGAATGGCTGAGGAAATGTGATTGAATTAAAGCTCAATATGTTATATGGGATGGCCCACTAAGTGGCAAAATAGTGATTAAGGCCAACTATTGCAATTTATCATTAATTAATCTAATTTAATCATACCAAACCAAATTTCAATTAAACTTATCATAAAATCACATTAATTCTAATTAGCATAAAACACTAATCAATTTCAGATTCGGCTGCCGATAAGGCCTTCAATTTGCAGTTTCAAACACAAAACATGAACAGATAATTTAGCAGTCAAACAGATAGACACAAAATTAAACTAATATACTCAATCAATCCGTTCAGAATTTCAGTCAATCAGTCAATTAACATGCTTAATCATAGATTAGCACTAAGTAGTGGTATTATCAGTAAACAGTGGTGAAGGTTGTCACACCTATGGCTTGGGGGGTTCAAACTCCTGTGTATAGGATGCCATATCCAGAATGGGTGGATAGGGTGCATGAATACCCAAGAGGGTTTAGAATATCAGACTTTGTTCTTTTTTATGGGAATGGAAACCAGTCAACAGTATAATGCATTGCTAGGTTCACAGCCCAATGTGGTGAATTTACCAATAATGATTACATGAAGTTAAGACTTTTTTTCAAATTCTCTAACTGGGATAGCTTTTACATGGTATATTAACCTTGCACTTGGCTCCATCTAGACTTGGCAGCAAATGGAGGAGGCATTTTATGCCCAATTTTTCCAAACGGAGCCAGAAGTTTCTATGGCAGGCAAAGTTGAGTCAAAGGCCTGACAAGAAGGCTGTTCAATTTATTGCCAGATTCAAAAGAGCACGAAACAAGTGTAGGGTCATTCTACCAGAGCCTGAATTTGTGAGATTGACTCAAAATGGTTTAGAGTTTAGGCTTCGTTGGACTCAGAATGGTTTAAAATGGTTTAGAAGTTGGACTCAACTGAGTTTCGAGACTTAGTGGAATTAACCTATAAGGTGTCTAGATATGAATCATTATTTGAGAAAGAACAAGACCGAAGTAATGCATCGTACAAGACTTATTATAGAGATCCTAATTAGAAGATTGATGCAGCAGAGATCGTAGGAAAAGAGCCTGTGATCTGTGAGGCGTTAATTTATAAAGACACTACAATAGACTAATAGTTTAAAAAGAAAGACCTTCATAGGAAGTACTCTTTTGATTTAACAAAGGCAGATGGTATTTTTGATTATTTTCTTACAACGAATTTCCTAAAGTTATCAAAAGGAGTTAAAATTCCTTCTCCAGAAGAACTTAAAGGGAAAATGTATTGTAAATAACACAATTCTGGTCTCACTTAACTAAAAATTGTATTGTTTTTCGGGATAGGATCCAAGAACAGATTCGAAAGGGGAGTTTAAAATTCCCAGCTAAAGCAGAGAAAGCTATGGGGATTGACACTAATCCATTCCCCGAAATTGGAGAAGTTACAGCCAATGCTATTATGCCAGACTTCCAGAACTTATCCTTTAAGGAATTGGAAAATGTTAATGTGCAGATGCATGTTGCTAGCCAGACTACTGTAAAAAAAGATACCAGAAGTTCACCAGCGAATGGGCAGGGCTTTGCAGACCAAAGGGAGGACTCTAGTGAGGAGGCACTGGATGATGACTCTTGCAGGTTAAGTTACAAATGGCTGAAAGGGCTCCCAATTGATGGGAAGCAGTATTACAAGGATGTGCACAGACGCCCTAAACCAACCAGTGCCTACAACAAAAGGCCATACCCAACTAGTCGCAGACAGCAACCATTCTTGGCTGGACCAACAACCACTAGAGTGCATTTCAAGGGCAAGAGACCTCTACATGAGTTCAGACCACCCAACTACTACGGGATGGAGGGCAATCATCCTGAGAGGAGGTCTGAAGTGGGCTCAAGTTATGGGATTAGAGCCAGAGATTGGCCTTCTAGACAGCCTCACACAAGATGGAAAGTAGTCACCCTCATGGAAGGCCTGAATTAGGCTCAAGACAGGGGGTCAGGGCCAAGCAGTAGTCTCCACAGGTAGCTTCGAAGTTGGCGTCAAAGGCAGAAAAAGATAGTTCAACAACTGAGCTAGTGAGTTCATGGGTACCTGGGGTTCCAGATTGGTTTGTCATGCAGAACAAGCCTAAGGAAATGCCTACCCAGAGAAGTGTTGTTGGAGACCAGGGTAGGATGGTTAAACCTCCCTTGGTGGCTCCAAATAAGTAGGTGTTACTAAAGCATCCAAAAACAAAGGAACCAACTATGATTCCAGTAATTTCTAGGTCCCAAAGAATGAAGATCCAGCGAAGGTACACTCAGTACCAAAAGGATCTGAAAGAAAGTAGGGAGAGTTCTTCATTAGCCCAGCCAAAAGGCCAGACAGAGAAAAGAGAAAGTCCAAAGTTGGATCATAGTCCAAAATCGACTCCTCAGAACTGAAGGAGTTTCAGCAAAGAGCAGTTGGCTAAAGTTCATTCTGAACTGAAAGCCAAGGAAAGATCTAGCTTAGTAGGTCTTGAAAAGACTTTGATGGAAAGCGACAATGAGACAGAAGGAGAGGTTGACTTAGGACAAAGGAAAGAGATAGTTGAGGAGGAGATGTTTGAAGCCTTCATGGTTGAACAGGCATTTTGGGTCAAAAAACCAGCAGGAACAGACCATTTGAAGGAAATCACTAGTACTGAAGTGCTAGAATGCAGCATGGAAGATGTTTCTGAAGTAACTGAACAAGTTAGCCTGGAAAAGAAGCAAGTGCAGCCAGTTGTTCAATTTTGCTCATTTCCTCCAGTGTTAGTGAATATGGTGCATATACTACCACAGAAGTTCCAAGCTGAAGATGGAAACCAAGAAGGTCAGGAGATTGACCCTATTCCAGTTTCTAGTGAAGATTCACAGGTTAGTATGGTTTAAGATGAATCCGAAGTGGCCACACCAATGGAAACTGAGGACGAGAGTGAGGAAGAAGTGAGTATTAATCTCTCATATCCTCTTGAGTATCGTACAACATCCATGACACAGCATGTCAAGCCCTTGTATATCAAGGCTTTTTTCGATAGGATACAGATGAATAGGGTATTGGTGGATAATGGAACAGCGGTGAACGTGCTTCCGAAATCTTTTTTGAAGAAACTAGGTAAAAGGAACCCCAGATTAATCCCAACCAGCACAACCATTGCTGGTTTTGTTGGAGATAAACAGATGGCTTAGGGTATTTTGCCCATCAACCTAAGTGTAGGAACCAGCGATTGCATGACGTCATTCTTTGTTATTGATAGCAATGCTAAGTATAATGCTTTACTTGGCAGGGATTGGATTCACACCAACAAATGTGTGCCTTCCTCTCTACATTAAAAGATAATGATGGCCTTGTGCAATGGAGAGATAGAGGAGATCAATGCAGACCCTCAACCCTTTGTTGCTTGTGCTGACTTTGCAGACGCCAATTTGTATACTGAAGGAGTAACACCACTCAGTATATTGAGAAAACCTGATGGTTCAGCCGAAGTGATGGCTGATGAGGAAGTAGCACACCTGAAGCACTTGGTACAGGAGAGTGTTGATGAAGAATTCGTCATCAAAGATGATAATGATGCCTGGTTGTAGGCAAGAAGATGAAACCCAAGAAGCCAAACCCTTGGCTTTAGTCAAGTTTTCAGCATTGGACTTAAACGCAATAGTCCAAAAAGTTCAGGAACAAGAGAAGGAAGCCATGGTAGTTGGCTGTAAGCATAAACAACAACAAGTCAAACCTTTGACCTTTGATAAATACTGTGCATTGGACATCGAAATAAAAGTCCAGAAAATGCAAGAAGAAGAAGCCTTATGGACAGACTTTGTCCATGAGGAAGAGGGTAAAGATGTTGAATTAGAGAAAATAAGAGCAGAACAAAGCAAAGAAGTTGCTTCGAAGACAGAAGAAATCAAAAAAGAAGCATTAGTGAGTTCTCAAATACAAGACCCCTTGGAAGAAGTTAATTTAGGGGAAGGTTCTACACAGCAACCCATTTACATCAGTGCTTGGTTAAGTGCTCTTGACAGGGACCAGTTATTGATGGTCTTAAAAAGATATAAAGATTGTTTTGCATGGTCTTATAATGAACTGCCAGGTTTAGATGGGTCATTAGTGGAACATAGGCTCCCTATGAAGCCTAATTTCAAGCCATATAAGCAGAAACCAATAAGGATGAGTCCTGAAGTGATTCAGAAGGTCAAGGGGGAAATTCTTAGGCTCCTTAAGGCAGGCTTTATTAGAACAGCTAGATATGTTAAATGGCTATCTAATATTATGCCTGTGATTAAAAAGAATAGTAAAATGAGGGTATGCATCAATTTTAAAAACCTGAATTTAGTAACCCCAAAAGATGAGTACCCCATGCCCATAGTAGATTTATTGGTGAATAGTTCAACAAGGCACAAGATTTTATCTATGATAGATGGGCATTCTGGTTATAACCAAATCTACATTGCAGAGGAGAATATCCATAAGACAACATTCAGATGTCTTAGGAACATTGGCACCTTCGAATGGGTTAAAATGCCATTTAGCCTAAAGAATGCTGGGGCTACATATCAAAGGGTTATAAACACCATCTTTCATGATCTCATTGGAGGGCATTTAGAATGTTACATTGATGACATTGCAGTAAAATCCCTGTCTATGAAGGAACATTTGTTTAATTTGGAAGCAGCTTTCGAAAGAATGAGAAAGTTCAAGTTGAAACTTAATTCTCTTAGATGTGCTTTTGGTGTATCAGTTGGAAACTTCTTGGGCTATGTAGTACACAAGAAGGGAATACAGATTGATCAAAATAAAGCCAAAGCCATTATTGAAGCCAAGCCTCCATCAAGTAAGAAAGAAGTACAAAAATTTCTTAGACAGGCTAATTTTCTTCGAAGATTTATTTCTGACACTGTAGGAAAAACTAAAGTATTTTCTTCCTTATTAAGATTGAAAGATGAAGAGGAGTTTGTATGGACAGCAGAGCATCAAACTGCTTTCGAAGGGATTAAAGCCTACTTGGCCAAGCCTCCAGTGCTGACGTCACCAAAGAGTGATAAGCCTTTGAAGTTGTACATTGCTATAGTAGAAGATTCATTGGGAGCTTTCTTAACCAGGACAATGAAGAAGGCAAAGAGCAAGTAGTTTATTACCTTAGGAGGTTTTTAAATTCTTGTGAATGTAAATATTTAGTTGTAGAAAAGTTGTGCCTTGCGTTGTATTTTGCTGCAATGAAATTAAAATACTATCTTTTGCCTACAATTGTCTTGGTAATTGCAACCACAGGTTTGGTTAAGTATACGTTATCTAGACCTATGTTGAGAGGAAGAATTGGCAAATGGATACTAGCTTTATCAAAATTTTATCTAGAATATGTCCCCCAAAAAGCAGTAAAATGACAAGTTTTAGCCAATTTCTTAGCAGATTATCTATGTCAGACAGAAAGCCAAGAGATGATGGATCTTGGTATGGTTAATATTGAGCCATGGCAAATGTGGTTTGATAGATCAAAAGCCAATGGTCTAACTGAAATTGGTGTGGTGATTAAATCACCATAAGGAGTAGAAACAACATATGGTTTCAAAGTTGATGAAATTACTTGTTCCAATAATCAAGCTGAATATGAAGCTTTAATAATGGGACTGGAAATGGTTATTAGATTACAAGCTCATGCAGTTGATATATTTGAGGATTCTCAATTAGTGGTTAATCAAGTGAAAAGAATTGTTAAATGTCAAAGTGCAAGCATGTTGCCATACTATGTTGTTGCATTACATTTGCTTTCTGAGTTTCAAATAGCAAATGTGACTTATATCCCAAGATTCCTGAATAACAAAGCCAATGATGTGGCTCAAAAAGCTTCGAATTTCAGGAGAATGAATGACACTCAAATGAACATAAGTCAAGCAACATACCAAAAAGTAACACCACCCTTAAACTAAAAGGAATGTGGTGCTAGAAGTCAATCATAATGACTTACAAGACCAAGATTGGAGATATCTAATAATACAGTACCTAACTGGCCCATCTTCGAAAGCCAACAGAAAGATCAAATTACAATCTATGCAATACATAGTGTATAGTAATGCTCTTTACAAAAGAAGAGCAGATGGATTGTTATTGGAATGTTTAGGGCCAAAGGAGGCATTAATAGCCATGGTTGAAGTTCATGAAGGCATCTGTGGTGCTCATCAGCCTGGAGGGAAGATAAGTTGGCTGCTTCGAAGACATTCCTACTATTGGCCAACCATCCTTAAAGATTGTATAGAGTATGTTAGAGGTTGCCAGGCATGCCAAAAGCATGGCACGGTAAGAAATGTACCAATAACTAATTTGCATGCAGTTGTGAAGCCTTGGCCATTTAGAGGATGGGCTATGGCTATGATAGGGAAAATACATCCATCCTCTTCGAAACATCATTGTTTCATCTTAGTGGCTACAGACTACTTCACTAAGTGGGTCAAAGCTAAACCTATAAGGCTGTAGACCAAACTGAAGTTATTGGATTCATTAAAGATCTGATCCACAAGTTTGGCATCCCACAGACCATAACTGTGGATAATGGGACTGTATTTGATAGGAAGATGGTAAAGTCTTTTGTGGTAGAGTTTGGAATTAGCCTTGTTAATTTTACCCCCTATTATGAACAAGCAAATAGTCAGGCAGAATCATCTAATAAGTCTTTGAAAAAAGGAATACAGAGAGTTGTGGAAGACAATCCTAGGGATTGACATAACTTACTGTTGGATGTATTATGGGCTTATAGGACTTCTCCAAGATCAAGTACAGGAGTTACTCCTTATGCCTTAGTATATGGGCATGATGCAGTGTTATCTGTAGAAATTAACATCAAGTCCTTAAGGGTGAGATGCCAGGATCAGTTAGTTCCTGAGCAGTACCATCAGAGTATGTTCTTGGAATTAGAAAATGTGGATGAAGCTAAAATTTTGGCATTAAATAGCATACTTTTCCAAAAGAAGAAAGCAGCCAAAAACTATAATAAGAAAGTCAAGCATATTAGCTTTGATGAAGGTGATTTGGTATAGAAGACAATACTCCCAATAGGAATTAAAAGCCATAAGTTTGGCAAATGATCACCTAATTGGGAAGGACCATATCAAGTTCATAGAGTCTTGCCTTGGGGAGCATATCATTTGAGAAATTTGAATGGGTATGTACACCCTAAGAAAATTAATGGCAGGTATTTGAAGCCTTATTATCCAACTGTATGGAAAACACAAGGAGTATAGTAAGTGCTAAACAAGAGAAGCATGAAAACACTCAAATAATAAATAAAGAATTCATTTCATAAGGATTTAAATACATGCATCCATAGATTGGCCCAAAAGTCAGTACAATGTTTCAGTTGTTCCTTTACAATTGATTCTCTACTCTTAAGAGATGGGAACAACTGGATGGCTGTAGTCATCTCCTACCTTCGATCAGCCAGTCCTTGGTTAGTGATTTGCAGCTTGGTGGTAGTTCGATCCAAAGCCAGGTTAACTGCTGATAACTCTTCTTCTAGTTGATATTTCTTCTCCAAAAGTTAGGCTCGAAATTGGGAGACAGAGGAATGTTGTTCTTTCAATTTAGACACCTCAGCATGTATCTGGGAAACAAATTTCTGGTCTCTCAACAATTTCTCCTCTGTAGCTTTGGCAACATGGCAGATGTTGATGTAAAAGTCAATGGTAGCTGGTGCCTGAGATAAATGACTTGAAATAGCCATGCTGGATTGCTCAATAACCTTGCAGCACTGGAGGAAACCATTCTTGATAATAGGTCTTTGCAAGGCTTCGAAGGAGATCCTCAAGAACAATGTCAGTAACTCCAAACAGCTACCCAAATCCAGTGAAGGTGAGGAAGCCCTACTGATGGTGGAAGAGCTTTCAAAAATTTCCAAGAGAGAATCAGCTAGAACCAATGGCTCAATTTCATTACTGGCTGTTGGAATGGTAGAAGGCATGTCAAAAAGGCTAGCTAGTCTAGCTTCGAAAATGTCCACCTCTTCCATTGACATGGTTGGTGCAGGAAGGGCTCTAGTAGAAGGAAAAGATGGTTGCATAGGGATAGGAGAAGATGATGAAATGTCCTTAGCAGTTTCCATAGTCCTGGCTACCAGTAGGTCAAGAGAAGAGGGACTGGAGCTAGATAGGGATAGTGGACAAAGAACTAGTGAGCTACCAGTATCTTCTCTGAGAGAATCAGCTGTCACTAGAGATGAAGTAATAACTGGGATCTCCTCAGGAGGGGAAGGAGAAACAAGGATTGTAAGGAGAATAAATTGGGCTGAGTTAAAAGTTAAAAAAGGAAGGTATGGAGTTAAGTCGAAAGATAAGGATATAGAAATGCTTTGCCTCACAAAAGGTGTGAAAAGTGTAGAATCAGGGAGTGAGAGTATTGCCTGAATAAGCTCTACACTTCGAGGCACTTTAGTGCTAGTCTTCTTTTTCCTTTTTGAGGGTGCTTCTAATAGTCTTTCAACTTCAGATGAAGCTGAAGAAGTCCTTATTAAAGGAGAAGGTAGAATTGTTGTTGCTGCAAAAGAAGAAATACAAAGCAATGTTAAGTTTCAGTATCAAAACTTGAGAAAGGAAATTAGAGACACAAAAGGAAATTACTAGTTTCAGAAGTGGTAGCAATGGTTGGAGAGCTGCAAAAGGTATAATATTCAACAGTTTGTTGTCTCCTTGCAGTTTCTCTTTGGAGTGCATTAGCAGCAGCAGCTTCATCCCTAAGCATTTGTTGTTGTCTTTTCTTCTCAGCCCTCTGGAATACAATGATTTCTTTGGAGCGTTCCGCTTCCATTGCTTTAGCAGATGCTTCGTGAATGGGGTTCCCAGTGAAATTAGAGAGAGAGATCGTCATTTTCTTCTTTCTTTTTAATGGTGTCACTTGTTCTTTTTCTGCTTTCTCTTCTTCCACGTGAGCCTCAAGTACCTCTTCTTCAGGATCAAGCAAGAGCTTTCTTTTCCTTTGTTGTTGCTACTTGCTCTTGAGGAGATTTAAAGCTTGAGCTCTTTGAGGAGAGTCTCCCTGTGAGGCACCTACACCACCTACGCCAAAGAAAGAACTATAAGTAAAAAGAAAAAGCATCATAAAGAAGGAGAAAAGAAAAAAAAGCAGCAGTGCATACTTTTTTTCAAAGCAGCTCGAGTAACTCTAGAAAAAGGTGAGGCAGCAGGAACAGACTTTGTAGTAGCAGGGGTAAGAACTGGGGTAGCATGAGCAGTGGAGGAAGTAACAACTTTAGTCCCCTTAGACTTGGCTTGAGGTACATGTAGAACCATTAATAGATCTTGAAAAGAAATGGCCAAGTGCACCTCCATATTGGCTGTCCACCTATTCTGGTACCTTTTCAGTGTATCGCTTTGGGGAATAAAGGGTATGTACTCAAAATCAATTATGTCTTGGATAAACTTGGAGGTTGCTTCTTCTAATTTGGATCTTGGAACCTTCAAATCTCTACTTGTAAGGTTTGAATTGGACTGACTGCAGAGAGGGATAGGGATCCCCTGTGAGAGTCCAAATTGCCTACCAAATTGGGCAAGGCAATAGGGCTCAGAGATGCACTTATAAGCTCTGGGGTTCATAATGCCAATGAATAGTTCTCTTGGGATCAAAATAGAAGCCCACATATTTTTCTGTTGAGGCCCACATAGTTCTCTTAGCATGACCTATCACTAAAAAATGTCCTCAACCAGGCTGGGCCAATATTGGTAGCTTCGAAGGGGCAGAAAGTGTGAGAAGAAGGGGAAGCTGGGAGTTGGTGATAGAAAGAAAAGTAGAAAGCGAAGTTGGAAGAATAAAGTGAAACATTGGCTAACTTCATACCATAAGTGGTAGGATTTGGCATAAAAAACTTTAAACATTTAGAGTGCAAATCAGTGAAGTATGCAAAAAGCCAAAGTTGGAGTATCTAAAATGGGCCTCCTTGATTGGCATCCATGGGTTTTTCACAAAAGAGAGAACAAGCTCTATAAACATGACCCAAAACATATGAAGCTAAGGCCACCTTTTTATGCAAAACAAAGGCTTTGGCAAGAGGGGTAAACTCAAACATGATCCTCTGAGAAGAAGTACAAAAGAGGAATTTGCAAAGCCAATACAATAAAAAAAAAAAAAAAAAAAAGAATTCTCTATTAGTCACAGGGCCTTTTCTTTTGTTCTCAACCTTGACAAAGTCACTATAGGATGAGTTCAGAGGGGGGAGAGAAAAATGGGTTTTGAGGTTAGGATAGCCTGGACCAATGGGAGTACCAATAGGGGATAATCCTAACAGATGGCAGATGTCAAGGACAGTAGGAGCCATCATTCCACATTTAAATTGGAAGAAATTGAAAGAAAAATTTCAAAAACAAAGAGCAGCGGGTATTAAAAATGGGTCCTCCAAAATGATGAACCTGGACAATTAAAGGGCGTCGAAGAGGCAAAGCTTCTAAAGATCCAGTGTCCTAGCAAGGACGACCCGATCATACCATTCCTTTCATTCTGGTCTTACTGTGGGCCAGCAGCGATGGGGTCGGTTCACTCTCCAACTTCCGCAATTAAGACTGCCTTCATAAAGGAGGCAATGATCCTCTAAACGTGGATACAGAGTTGAGAGCTCAGTGGGGACCTCTTTAAAAATAGGCCCAAGCACATATTCCTGTTGTTCATAGCGACGGGAATGAAAATGCGCCCATCAATAGCACTTTTCTTGTCAGCTTTGTATTTCTCACATTCTTCAACAATGATCATTTTTAAGGCTACGGATGGACTCACACACTTCACGACTAGTATCTTCGAGGAGGAAAAAGCCATTGGCAGAATTTTTCAGAAGATGAAGTTGAGAAAGAAGGTAAAGGAGAGGAGAAATCAATGGAGATGAAGGGTTTGTGTGTTGGGCGAGCAAGTAAATTAAAGCACGAAATGAAACAGTTTTTAAATCTTTCTATCCAAAAAATACCTAATCATTGTAAAATTGGTGGAATTCATAAAGAAGTACTAAAGGTACGTGTGACAACCCTCACCTCTGATTAGCGCTAATCTGTGATTAAGCATGATAAGAAATTGATTAAGTTGAAATCCTAAATTGATTACATGAGTGTGTTGTTTTAAATGCATTTTTATCTATTTGTTACAGAATGATCTGTTCATGTTTTACGTTTCGAATTGCGAATTGAAGGCCTCATCGGCGATCGAATCAGAAATTGATTAGTGCTATATGCTAATTAGGAATTATATGATTTTATGGTAGGTTTAATTAAAATTCAATTTGGAACGATTAAATTAGAATAAATAATGCTAAATTAATTGAGTTAGGTTATCTACATAATTGCCCTTAAGTGGGCTCCCTCAAAAACTATTGTTTTAATTCCCATTACTCACATGTTTGACACCACTCTTCAGCCATCTTCTTGACAAAAACGTGAGAGAGAGAGAGAATTGGAAGAAAAATTGAGTTCAACAAGAAATTTTGTTCGAATTTAGAGGAATTAAAGAGGATTTGCAAAATTGGACTACCATACTTGGAATTCAAGACTTAAGGTAGGAAATCCATTCTCTTGATTATGAATTTAAGTTGTTACATGCATTGTTCATGAAATTTCGTTGAAATTATGTTGAATTGGTGATTAGAGTCAAGAATTAGCTCAAAATGTTGATTTGAGAGTGAATTCATGCATGCATGTCCATATCATAGAATTTTTGAGGTTGTTTTCATGAAATCCTTACATGCATGTCTAGATTATAGTTATAATCTAAGAATTCATCATGTTTTTGGAAAGAATGACTCATTTGATCATGTGTTAGAAGCTTTGAATTCAAATAAACACATGCATGGCATATTTACATCATGTTCTTGAATTTTGGGTTAAATTTGTGTTCAATTGACATACCTTTGGGCTTGATTTTATGAAATGATCTTTAAAACATGTATTATGGATTTTCAAGTGTTTTCCAGAAAATTGGCCCAAAATGATGAGTTTTGGTATGTTTGATTCTTAGTTTGAGCTTTGGAAGCAAATTTGGAAAACCCAGATTTTAGCTTCCACACTCGAGCGAGGGATTCCATGCTCGAGCGACCACCTTTGTGTTCAGTGCTCTGCTCGAGTGACGGAATGCTGGCTCGAGCGTGGATTGCAAGCTCTCAGGTTTTTGCATGTACAGACGCACGCTCGAGCGAGGAACTGTGTCTCACGCTCGAGCGAGCATCGAGCAGGGAATTTCAGCAATCAGTACTTTTTGCATTTTTACAGACCACTCGAGCGAGAGAGTCTACGCTCGAGCGACCTCTCTGTTTTGGTAATCCCGCTCGAGCAAAGGAAGCCACGCTCGAGCGAGACTCCTGTTTTCAGCAAATTTTGAAAAGTTTTTTAAAGTACATTTTTGCATCCTCATTCCATCCTAGGCATTCCTAGGCCATGTTTAAGGCATCTTAATGAGGATAATGTTATAGAATCACACCAAGTCAAGTTAGGGGCCGAGTTATTAATCCCAAGTGTGTAACTTAGTGTGCGTTCGTTCTGCAACTATGTAGGGTTGGCATCCGAGGACGCTTATTAGCCTACCTATAGCCCAGTACTCTGTGAGTAACAATGTTGTAAAGATATGTTCAATTATAATTATTTTCGGAATGATCGATTGTACTGCTTCTTGAAGTGACATTGTTTACTGAATGAATGTTTGTCCTAATTTATGAACTGTACTCGTGGCATCTATGGCAATTTACTGCTACTGTACTGTTACTGCTACTGTTATAGAGATCTCTGTTAGTTCCAATGTTTGGAACCAATACTGTATACTGTTTCGATGGCCATCAACTGACTGTTCGGTCTATTAAGACCTACTGTACTGTTTTGCTATTGGATGTATCACGTATGATTGCTATGATTTCTAATTGACTGATATGTCATGGAATATGAGCCACTGATTGAATAACTAATCTACTGATGCAAATGACTGTTTTAATCACTGAAATGACATTCATTCTTAACCTCTTTACACAATTGTTATTCACTGGACTTTAGCTCACGATTTATATATGTATGTAGGTGGCCAGGCACCAAACCGAAGCTAGAAGCGTCAAGTTAAGCTCGTGTTTTGTCAAGCCAACCATTGTCCCTCACTTCGAGGTTTCGAGTCCGTTCAAGCCAAGGCTATTTTGGGGTGTTTCAGATTTACCATTTTGTCTCTGTTATGTAATGAATGTTTAAGACTTTGACTGTACAGTTATGGTAAAGGGATTGGATCCCTAACCCGTATGTTATGTGTATCCGATATGTATATATGTTTATGATTATGAATGTGAACTAGTCCATAAAAGTCCTTTTCCATTCAGATTTTCACAGCTCATTAGACATCTTCAGTTTACTGTTTGGCCTCAGCTAGCCCCTTACTCTGTACTATTGTCATTACTGTTAAGCAGGCCTTTGGTAATCACGGATTACTGGCCGGTTACGATGCTAAACCTATAGGGGCGAGTTTGGGTCGTGACAGTACGGATGCGAAAAGTTTCTCTCAATATTGATAATTTGGGAGGGAAACGTATCTCAAACACTTATATTGGCTTCGAAATCAAATATTTGGCTTTGAATCCAAGCTTTGGCTTCAAAGTCAGGTGACAAGCGTCGAAGCACAGTTCATACCTAAGAGTACAAGAATGTTCAGGTGTTTGTTTACTTCAAGAGGATTAAAGACTTGCTTTTAGGCTTCTTGTTGAAAGTAAAATCCTTCGAAGTAAAATTTGAAATACTCTGCGGCTAGAATTTGTTTGTTCTAGACTTCGAAGTGGCAAAAAATCAATTTTTGGTTAGGCAGTGAAGGACACGAAGGGACTCACTCTTTTAGAATAAAACAGTGCAATCCCTAAGGGAAGTTTCCATACTTCGAAAAACATAGACTATTTTTTCGAAGCAAAAATAGTTAATTCGAAACTGTTGATTGTGTTAACCATATGATTGGAATGAGAAGACTAAGGCAAAAATTGTCAATTACACTCTATATGTTGGCGAAATTAGGTTTCCAGTATTCCATTGGAGATATTCAAATCAGGTTTCGAAAGACAAAATTGGTAAATTCGAAGCTCTGATTTTGTTTGTTTGTTTTGGGTGAATAGAATAAAATCAGACCATGCCGAATAAAAAAAGGAAAACTGAGCTTTATTAAGATGAAAGTAATTACATCAGAAAGCCTTTTTGGCTATAAATTCAATTTCATAGAAATAAGGAATACAAAAAATAACAAGGTCATAGAATTTGTTCCAACAGTGGTTAATGAATTTCTATTCCTTTTTTATTCTGTCTTTTATCCTCTCCAAGCTAGGTTGTTGTAGCTGATATGCTCTTATTTGATAAAAAAGTTGTTCAGGTTTTATTTCGAACTTTGTTTCCTTAAATCCTTGTTCCATCTCATCCATATCTAAATCATCCCAGTATGCAGAATCTTTATTCTTGAAGTCATTATATTCGTCGATAAGGTTCTCTACTTCATACTGGGTATGAATTCGACGGACTGAGATTTTGTCCAAAGATTGAGTGGTAGCTAAAGAAGTTTGGTACCAATGAAGAAGCAGTGGAAGTTGATCGAAAAACATTTGAAGTTCTGCTTGAGCGATAGGGTTGAGGACATGACCCTGTGTCATAATGTCACAAGCTCATCGAAAGTTCTTAAAAGGAACATCACCCCCAAGAACATTGAAGGGCAAGTAAGAAAAGGCTGCAAGCAGAAGCTGAGCTTGGTATCTCTCAAATATAGTGGGGGGAGCGGGAGGTTTGTAGGAAGGAAAAAACTGATTCTCAAAGAGAGTAAGTCTCAGTTCTTCCATCAAGTGAGGGTTTTGTGGAAGAGGAGGCGAAGGAGGATCCATCTCAAAGGAAGAAGGGAATTGGGGGTTATTTATATATTCAAGCCAGTCAGAAGAGCAAAATTTTGCCCTCTGGGCTAAGAATGACGAGCCGTACCCTTGTGCTTTCTCTGGACGGCGAGTGGTTTACACTATTTTTGTAGGCATGGAAGATGTGTACCATGCTATAAGTAAGTTGTCTTCCAAACTGGGACGGCGATCGATGGATACATAGGGTAAACCACCGAGCTCCGAGCAAAAGGAGGAAAAGACAGAGGATCAGCGAATTCAACGAATCGATGGTTAATTCGCTCTCTTAGCTTAGATTCCTCATGTTCTAGCCAGCTTCCCCAGCCAGAAGCTTTAGAAGAAGAGGAGGAAGCCACAGCCTCATCCCACGCAGAGGGTTTTAGGGTAGAAGAAGAGCTTCCAATATCCATTTTTGCAAAGTCTTGGGCTAAAGAATTATGAACAATAGGTTTGTGATCCAAAGGTCGATGATTTGCAAAAGCTTCCATGACTTGAATAAATGGAGATAGATAGGTATGGCTAATAAATGCATGAAAATTCTTTCGAGGGTGAACATCATTATCTAACAACTCCTTGTATGCTTGATCTATGTCAAAGAAGGTTTGTTTGGCCATGCGAGCTGTATCAATCTTTTCGAATGCTCAGATAGTGGGAAATGTTCAAGGTATAGAAAAGAATTTAATGCAGTCGGTTGCAGTTCTAAGAAGATGCAAAACCCATGCACGTCCTAGGATATGAGTAAAATGCTTCGATCCACTAATATCACCAAGTATTAGGTATATTAGTGCGGGGGGTAATGTTGGCTGTATAATTTGTATAAGCCAATCACAATTCAACACGTGGCATGAAAAGGGCAATTTGGAGAGGTAATACAAATTGCCAACCATAGTCAGACACGTGTCAACTAGGGCTGGGTATAGGGTTATCCGACCCGCCCAAATCGCCCAAACCGCCATACCCGATCCGACCTGCACATGTATGGGTGGTTTCGCAAATACATTAGGGTCGGGTGCGGTTTGGATTATGGATGATTTTCGGGTTGCGGGCGGGTTGTGGGTTTAAACTGCACCCGCACAACCCACCCGCATTAACTCTTTTTTTTTTTTTAATTTCAAATATGGACCATTTAATTCAATCTTCACTTCATGTAACAAACAAAACCAAAAAAACCCTAATACGCACGCAGCTCTCTCATTCCTCTCATCTCATCTCATCAGTCTCTCTTTCATTCTCTTATTTTTATATGCACAGATCGACTCCTCACCGATCGACCTCGCAAGATCGACTCCTCATTGATCGACCTCACTTTCTCATCGCACCGATTGATCTCACAAGTAAGCCTCTCTCTCTCTCTCTCTCTCACTCTCTCTCTCTCTCTCTCATCTCATCAGTCTCTATCTCTCACATTCCTCTCATCTTATCTCAACAATCTCTCTCTCATTTTCGTCTGCACAAATCAACCTCACAAGATCGACTCCTCACCGATCGACCTCACGGATAAGCCTCTCTCTCTCTCTCTATCTCTCTCTCTCTCTCTCACATCTCATCAGATCTGTTATTTATTTGGAATTAAATATGTTTATTTCTGTTAGGCAATCAGATTTGTGGTTTTTTTTATTTTTTTATTTTTATGGTAACAGATCTCTGAGTTGGAATTAAATATGTTGATTTCTATTCGGAATTAAATCTGTGATTGGAATTAAATATGTTCATTTCTGTTAGGCAATCAAATCTGTGTTTTTTTTTTTTTTTTTTGTGGCAACAGATCTCTGTGTTGGAATTAAATCTATTGATTTTTGTTTGGAATTAAATCTGTGATTGGAATTAAATCTGTTTATTTCTGTTAGGCAATCAGATCTGTTTCTTTTTTTCTTTTTCTTTTTTTGTGGCAATAGATCTCTGAGTTGGAATTAAATCTATTGATTTTTGTTTGGAATTAATCAGTTCATTTCTGTTAGGCAATCAGATCTGTTTTTTTTTTTTTTTTTGTGGCAACAGATCTTTCAGTTGGAATTAAATTTGTTGATTTCTGTTTGGAATTAAATCTGTGATTGGAATTAAATCTGTTGATTTCTGTTTGGAATTAAATCTGTTGATTTCTAAATCGCAAACCACCTGTACATCCACAAACCATATCTACACAAACCGCAAACCGCACTGCGGGCGGTTGCGGTTTGACTTTTCTCTAAACCGCATAGGTGCGGGCGTGTCACGACCCAAACCCGCCCCTATAGGTTTGGCACCGTAACCGGCCAGTAATCCGAGGATTACCTACGGCCTCTGAACAGGTTAACAAAATATTAGGGGCTAGCGGAAGCAAATAATAATATACAACGTCCATTGAGCTGTGCAGACTTATATGAGACAGAAAAATTTTAAACTTTTTATACACATATATACACATCATCCTCACGTCATAATATATATACAGATTAGGCAGAGAGGGACTTAGTCCCTTTTTCAAAATACACAAGACTTGCTGAACCAAACAAGAAAACAGAACTTGAACTTTAAATCTCATAACAATAACACTTAACGCATCCGGAACCTCCACGGGAGGCACATAGGTTAGCTGACAAAACAGATTCTAGACAGATGCCTCTAAGCCTGGTCACGCGCCTGATCACCTACATACATAAATAATACAGTAAGCTAAAGCCCAGTGAATAATAACAGAGTAAAGGGTTTTAATGAATGATGCCCATCACAGAGTTAGAAATCAGAGTTTATATCAGAAACACAATCTTATCAAAAACAGAGTCTTATGCATATTCAGATTTCAAATTAGATATAGATTCAGGTACATGCTCAATTCATATTCATATTCATATTTTGCATAAGATCATACGTGATACACCCATTAGCTAACAGATCCATCAGCCACGATATTGTTACCCCCCGGGCGAGGGCCATCGGCCACGGTATTGTTACCCCCGGGCGAGGGCCATCGGCCACGGTATTGTTACCCCCGGGCAGGGGCCATCGGCCACGGTATTGTTACCCCCGGGCGAGGGCCATCGGCCACGGTATTGTTACCCCCAGGCAGGGGCCATCGGCCACGGTATTGTTACCCCCAGGCGAGGGCCATCAGCCACGGTATTGTTACCCCCGGGCGAGGGCCATCTGAACTAAGGGTGCCACAATACTTTTCAGAAAATTGGACATTCATTCATTCATTTCTAACATATCATAGCTTTTCAGGAATCAATCATTTCGTATCATAGTATACTGAAAATACATAACATTGAACATAACTTTACAAAGTTATTACTCACAGATGGCTGCAGAAGCAAATCAGATAGACTGGACATATCAGATAAATCAGGCAGACAATGGCGCGTGACCTACACAAGCACATAACACGTACACATTGAAATACAATATTACTTCCTTGATCAAACTTGACTTTTCTTGTTTTCTTTCTGAATAATTCGAAGGTCCACTATGCTTATTCTTTCTCAATTAAATAGGCCGGGTTCTTATTTCACATATTCCTTCATTACTAAGTCCTTCTTTTCCAAATAGATTGATCCTTTACTTGGCTTATTAAACAATTACCACTAGATCAATGATTCATTCTTTAACTAACTAATCTATGTTGACTAGTAGCTTATTATTCATTATTAAGTCATAAATTCCTTAGAACATTATTCACATGCATGAAATTGGCATCAAAATTACTAGTTTTATACTCTTATAAATTTTTCAACTAGTTTCCATAATCTTGGACTTAGCTTAATTTATAACCTCAATTTAATTCATAACCATAGATGCCCAAAATATGTTTAATCTCAAATTACAAGTATGGATTAAAATCTAATTATAAAATCAACACTTTATCTAACATTAGGATTAATTCTAATTTTCCATAAACTTGATGTTTATAAAACATTTCATTTCTCTCTTCAAAATATGAGACTGAATTAATCCAAATCCTTCAAAATCCATGATGTATGCAATACAAATAGGCCCAATTTTATTATTAATAACAAAATCAACTTAATTATAAATTACACAAATCAATTTCTTAGAAATTCAACTTAACTCAATTTCTAAAATATACTTAAATGGAACAAACCTTTTAAATTAAATCATATGCATGAATTAAAGAAATTCCTAGGTTTCATAATAAAATCAAAACTCATGAACTCATGATTTTAAAATCCTTTTTCCAAAATTAAATGCACAATAAAATTACATATAATTTATGGAGCTTGATTTAATTATAACTTCGAAAACCAAATCCAAATTAATTAATTTCTAATTAACCTTCATAACTTGATCTTAGCTCCAATTCTTCATTATTTTACTAATTCCTCTTAAATCATGAAATTAAAATTACAAACTCTTTTAAAGAAATATTTGCATGTGTGAAAACATAATCAAACTCAAACCATCTACATCAAAATCCCTTTCATTCAAAATTAAGCTCAAATGTTCATGAATTAATTCTTTAATTTCTCTAAATTACATGCATGCAACCATAAGATTCAAATTCATATAAAAATAATTAATTTCTAAATAAATTTCCATAATCACTAACCTAACCCAAATTTAATCTCATAAATCCTTTTATACATGAATTAAACCTAAACTTTGAGATTCTAGCATACATGCAAGAATGGATCTCAAATTTATGAAGGATAATAAAAATCAAACCCAAACTAGTTAATTTCCAAATTAATTCCCATGATCATGAATTTAATTTAATTTCTTGCTCCAAACCCAATTTCATCCTTAATTTCAAGTATAACATAGAGATTCTATATAAAAAAAAAATTAAGCATGAATCCATACCTCAAGTTCTAATCTTAAAGATTATTGATGATTTCCCCTTGAGTCTTCTTCTTTCTTTACAAGTTCCAGCAGAACTTTGGATTTCCTTCTTTAAAAGTTGAGCTCTCCTTCCTCTCCCTCACTCACGGTTTCTGTCCCTCTCACTCTGCCGTTCTTGTTACAGCCAAAAACATAGACATAGGTGATGTATAGCTTACACTCATTTCCTTTATTCCACTTCCTTTTCTCATTTTTCACCTTTTTTTTTTTTTTTTTTTTGGTTTAGGCCCACGGTTTTGCTCCAGCAAATGCACACACACTTCTTTTGTTGACAACACATTGCACCCGTGCACATGGTCTCAAACATCCACCACATCACATGCACACACCCACCTAAGTTTCTTTGCACACCCACATATATTATTAATCTCATATTCAATTTATGATTAAGATTTATTTAATTAAGCAACACTTAATCTTAATAAATTTCAATTAGCACATCGTTGAATTAATTATGACTAATCGTAAATCCCACGTAACTTAATTAATCTAATTGATTTCCATTAGAGCCTAATTAATTATATTTAAATTTATCGGTACAACTTAAATTTTTAATCAGATTCCCAAAAGGCTCCAAATAATAAATCGAACTTATTTCCAACCTCAATTTTGGTTTCTTAAATCATTTAGGTCTTCAATTTCTGATAAGACTCCAAGTTTCCGTCAATTAAATTATATATTCAAATTGGGCACACCAAAATTAAATTTAATTCGCAATAATCACAATCCTCAATCTTTCATAATTTAATTAACTTCAATTAAGACCTAATTAATCGAATCTCAATTTTACTAAACTGAATCGAATATTTAATTAAACTCCCAAATGGGTCCGTAATTAAAATTAAATTGATTAACTTCTCAATTTCACTTCCTTAAGCCATTTGGACCCTTAATTTCTAATTCCAAAATAAACCTTCATTAAAATCATATACGAGTTAGATTCCACAATTCTCATAAATCCCAAATAAATTATAATACTCGGCAATTAAACTCAAATCCTCTTAATCAATCAAATACTAATCCTTATACGTGATGGGGTTGTTACAGGGCGGGTCAAAATCGAACCGCAAACCGCACAAAATGATCCGTGAACACCCCTAGTGTCAACCCATACTGGTAATAATGGGTCTGCATAGCACCGGAATGATCAAGGGATATAAAGTGATGTAGCCTAACGGCTACTCACAAGATTCAAATTCAAAATCATGAGGGAAACCTAACTGCAAACGTGGCGTAGTGGGGCTAACTGTGAAAGAGCATGATCAGCGATCATGGAGGGACATTTCGACGGTTAGGAGCCCACTTCGACAGTTATCATTGAGAAGTATAAATAGTAGAGAAGGTCCTAGAAAGGAGGATCGAGACTCAGATAAAAAAACTAGTTTTATTTACTTTATTCTCCTTTCTAGTTTTTATAGTTCTTTACATTTCTGTACTTCAAATTCCCGTATTGCACTTCATTCATAGGAGTAGTTTCAAATAGCTTGTTGCTGTAAATCTCTACGAGGCTGGGTCAGATCATTGTAAGTTTTTCATTTTACTTAATGAAATTCTGCAATTATTCTTCACTTAATTGTTATTTACTAAATTCTCCTAAACAAACCACTAGTAAAAATCCTCTTCATTGAGGCTGAAAGAACTAAAACACATTCGTCTGATAATTAGTTGGCAATTAATCTTCTGTAAGGACTGATTGATCCTTGCTGGCATACCTAAAATTATAATACTAACCTTCGAAAGCCAAAAAGCCAACAGTTTCATTAGACATATCATCTCATATTGAATTTCTAAAACATTATCCATATGTTTGCTAATCACTTTATTGCTTTTTATTTTTTATTTTTTTGTATATTGCAATTGTTCTAAATACTTTAGCAACTTTCTGCATTATATTGGTTTTTGGTCCTTAATTTGAACATTTTCTTGAAAGTCTTAAGGCAGAATATCCATAGGGATTCCAAGGGATTTCCTTCAAACAGACTGATATGAGGATTTCTTTCAAACAGACTGAATATATATACTCAATTCAGCCATTTGACTAATATTGCTAAATTAATTATAGTGAAAATTATGATTTTCAAGCTCTGGGATCAGCAAACCTCAACAAATCATTCCAATCAATGATAAAATGGATAGAAAAGTAGAAATCAAATCAGTATGAAATCACAAACACCAAAACAAACGGACCTCGTCACCGTCCCCTGTGTTCGTCTCTCACCACCTCCACTCGCCTCACTGTCGCCTCTCTGTGTTCGTCTCTTGCTGCCTCGCATTCGTCGCCCTAGCTCTCTCTATTCGTCGCCTCTCTCGTCTAGATCATCGCTGCTCTGCCGCTTTGTTCGTCTCGCTAGGGCTCAAAAACGAAAAGGGACTGAATAAGAAGGGAAAAAATATATATATTTAAAATGACGTCGTTTTGAAGCTCAGTAGGGAATGATCCGGACTTATAATTCAAGCCTAATTTTATATTTTAATTATTTAAATATCAAAAATTTAGACACAAAAATATATATATTTAAAAAAAATTGGGTGCTCTATGTTCAATTTAAATGTGAGCTCCACTATAAGAGTTTAAATTTAAATCATATAACGTTTTTCTTAATAATTTTATGTGTTTGAGCTTTTAATTCTTAATATTACTAATAAAATTTAAATACAAATTTTTGAATATCACATGCCATAGGTAATCGTGGCCTTAGCGACTTTTTAAAAGCATCTTCATCTATAATGTTATATCTAATGTGACAATTGCTGCTTAAATTGCCCTCAAAAAATAAAAAAAAACACTCAAATTGACATGCGAAACAACTCCACCTGAATTGCCTACATATTTTGTGGTATGCCAAATTGGGGAGCTAGTTATAATATGTCAAATTCGTTATTCTTTATTATTTTAATGATAGAGCTCACCAATTTAAATTAAGTCAATACAAAAAATTAAAAAAAAAAAATTTAGGTAAAGACAATCAAATAAGTCAATAATGAATAAAATTTACATATCAAATTAAATTAAGTCAATAATAAATTTGACATATCAAATGAAATATTAAATTTACTTAGGTTAATTTATTACTTTAACGCTATGTTTGGTTAATAAATTTGGTGATAATTTGAAAAGAAAAAGGAAAAAAGAAAAAGATAGATAAAATATAATTATATTTCACATATCTTTTTTTTTTTAAAAATTCTTATCCAAATTAATGAATAAAATATTTTAAAAAAATTAACATACTAATTTTTAAAACTTTGAGTAAAGATATTACCAGTATAAAAATTAGAAAACATAGATCCATAAAACAAACTAAAAAACATAAGAAGAAGACGAAGAAGAAAGAAGAGAAGCGGAGAGGAGCAGAGAGAGAGAGAGAGAGAGAATCATCATCATCAACCAAAAATCAAACCCATCCAACACATCATCATCAACACAGCAGAGAGAGAGAGAGAGAGAGAATCATCATCATTAACCAAACACATCATCATCATCACACATAAAGATCAACCAAAAAGTAAATCCACCATAGAGATCAACCAAAAAAAATGTAAAAATTTGATTTTTTTTTTTTTTTCAACACATCATCCCAATACACACATCGGAGGCGAAGATCAGAGATCGGAGGCCGGGTGGTGGAGAAGAATCAAAGATCGAAGACGGCAATTGACGGGCGGCGGAGAAGAATAGGAGATCGGAGACGGCGATCGACCCTCTCTCTCTCTCTCTCTCTATTCCCTCTTGCCCTCTCTTCTCTCTTTCTCTTTCTCTTCCTCTTCCTCTTCTTCTCTCTGCTCTCACTGTTTCAAACATATAAGGAGGAAAAAAAAAAAAATGCCCAAAACGACGATGTTTTGGGCGGTCAAGCCATTCGAGGCAGAGAGATTTCGAGCTACAAAGGATTATCCAAAAAACATTTATTCAATGCCACATCATCAATAAATAATAAAATATTGATTGACACGTGTTGAGGGAAGATATATATACAATTAGTCTTCGATAGCCAACTAATTTAGACCGTCTAGTATGACTTAGTGTATCTATTTTGATAATTTAAATTATTTATTTTATAAAATTTTAAAAGAATTATTCATATAAAAAATGAAATTGATCAGATATTAATAATTATTTGAATAAATCATAGTTGTTTGAAAAATAATTAACGGAGAATATGAGTTTTAAAATAATCTATCTATTTTCTTAGACAAATATGATTTGATCAAATAATTACATATATTCAATCAATCTGATTTTTGATATGAATAATTTTTTTAATAAATTTTATAAATAAATAATTTAAATTATTGAAATAAGCTCAAAATGAATTTAATGGACGTCAGACTGGACGGGTTAGTTGGCTAAGCCAATTGAAGATAATTGAGTACATCTAGTTACTATCCCAAAATACCCTTAGTTTGGAACTTTCTAGATGTCGAGGAGTGTAAAAATGGTTTGCGGCCCGTGGGCGGCCCGAAGTCCTCCCTCGCAGCCCGGGGTGGGCCAGGCTTGTTTGGGCCCCGGCCCGAGCCTGAGCCCAACCCGAGTCCCTGGGCTTGGGCCTAGGCTATCATTTTGATGCCCGACTCGTGGGCTTGGCCCTCTTGGCTTGACCAGCTTAAGGCCCGCTCCGCGCGGCCGACTCGAGGCCCAGTGTCTTGTTTAATGGAAAATAATAAAATTTTGGTAGAAAAAATTTAAAAAAACAAAAAAAAAAAATGGCCAGGCCTGCCCAAGTTCAAGGCCAGGCTCAACCTGCTCAAAGCCCGAATACTCCTGAGCTTAGGCCTAATTTTTGGCCCATGGGCCGACCCAGATCGGCCCAAATTTTGACGGGAGCCCCGCCAGCCCAGGCGCGAGCCCAAGTGGGTCGGGTTAGGCTAGATTTACACCCCTCGACTTCAACTAACAACAAAGGACAAAACTTCTAATAATAAACTTGGATAGTGTTTAAAAGCTTCTGCGCTAACAAATAAATATCAACTTCTAGGTCAAACTTTGTGTGTCTGTGTACATATATTTGTATGTATATGTGAATATAGCAGAGATTCAGACAGTCTCCAAAGGGCTATCATGAAGGTTTTCTTTTGTATTCTTGGTATTCTGATTCAGTTTTCTATTTGTATGATGTTAGAAGTTTGTGTCCGATTTTGTGATCATTTTGTGCATTTCTAAACATTTTCTTTTGTATTTTCACCCTAGATGTGCCATGGTTTTGGGTAAATATTCCATTTTCTTCTTAATTTGTTGTCAGCTCAAGTAGTATAGAACGTGAGCCGTAGATGGAATCATCAGTCGTTATATTTTATGTGATTTTGAGGTTGAGTTTGGATTTTTAATTTGGAAAAGAAAAAGGGCAAATTTCACTTTATTTCTTGTAATTTGGGCCAGGTGCAATTTATCCCTTAACTTTTCAAAATGACCATATAACCTTTCTATGATTTGTGGATTGAAGTGCACAGTTAATATTTTGTCCAACTTAATAGTAAGTGTGAAACACATGATAGACATAAGGGGCTAAATGTTCATCCTCCAAATACATAATAAAAATTAATTTGATAAAATAAATAAATAAATAAATGTATAAAAATATTTATCAACTTTAAATAATTTTATGTTTGGAGGGTAAAAATAATTTTTTAAAATTTAAAAATATTTTTTGACATTTATTTTTATCAAATTAGTTTATATTTTGTCAAATTGACGATTTTACCCTTAAAATTAAGCAATCGTATCTTTAATTGTCCTTATTTAGAATAAGATTCAAAATTTAAGATTAAATGTGTCACAATTGAAAAGTCATTGACCAAAATGACACGAGTCTCAAACTATAGGGATTGTTAGTGTAATTCGCCTATTACTAGTCCACATTTCCCATTAAAAAAAAAAAAAAAAAAAATTTAGTCCACAATAAGTACTTTGGTCTTTTTCTATTTTCAAGAAGAAAAAAAAAATCAATTTCTAAAGGTATAATCATAAATTAACATATACATTGTTGAAGTTGATAATCAGAAACAGTGCGTGAGTAGCTTCTCATAATCAATTTTTTTGAGTTAAAAAAAATTACTATATTCAAAAACTATTTGGAATAAATTTAACCAAACAATAAAAAATAATTTTTTAAAACTAAAATTTATGAATTGACCATATTAATTGGCACCAAACACCCCCAATAAATTGATCATAGTCTCCATCTCACTACAATATATAAGAGTTTTAGAGGCTAAATTCTTTAGTCTCTAAAAGTAAAAATTTTGTTGCAAAAGGCATTTAGGGACCAATTTCTATCGTCGTGAGGATAGTGGCTAAAAGGTCTTCCCGAAAAGTCAAAAATAAGATCTTTAGTAACAAAATAATTTGGTCTCAAAATGATTTATTTTTTGAGACAAAAAATTTGATTCCAAAAGATAATAATTCATCACTAATGTTCAATTTTTATTGTTAAAAATATAATAATAACACTCTTCGCGATAAAAATATTTGATTCGTAAAAAATAATTTTATCCCTAAATTTTAGTCTTTAAAATCTTAATTTTTTATAGCGCCTCTTGGCCACCCCAATGACAGAACCTTATCCAACAAGTACTTAAAATGGGTGGTATTACAATAAAATTCAGTGTCGTAGTAATGTGGTATTACCAATCTATATATTAAGTAAAAGGGTCTTTTAAACCCCAAGCCTTGTGGAAGCTCCAACATGCCAATCTTAATTTCCTAATTTTTTATATTTTTTTTAAAAAAAATTGACTTGGTGATTGGTTCAAAGATTATAATAATTACACTATTGAATAACGCAATAAATGAAATCCTAATTTCCTTACTTTTTACATCCCCAAGAGACCCATGTAATTATTGTGTAAATGGCTCTTAATTTTTTTCCCTCTTAATTTTTTTGTTTTGTTTTTTGAAAAAACAAATAAATAAATACTTATTAAATTCTTTCAAACTCCTCGGTCAAACCCCATGTATTTAATTTATATAATATTAAAAAAAATTAAAACAAATATAAATATCTATAATTGTCCCGTACATAGCACGGGTGATAGGCTAGTTAATAATAATGTGAAAGGTAAATTCTGCTTTTCAAATATAACTACATTTCCTTCCCCCTCTCTCTCTCTCTCTCTCTCTCTCTCACATATAAGGATAAATGATAAAGAGTTTCTATTATACACACTTTCATATTATATGCACTTTGTTATACTATTTTCTTCTTTGGAAATGGCTTGTCTCCAGTTAAGATTTCAACTAGATCAGATAGTTAAAGTTTTTGACAGGCAAGAATCATTAAACGAAAGACTCTGTCAGGAAAGAATCATTAAATGGAAAACTCTTACAAGTAAAAGTATTTTAAAAAATTCAACTGGACTATATTTTCATAAACTCTTACCAATAAGAGTTTTCCGTTTAATGATTCTTCCCATTTAGAAATCTCAACTGTCTGATTCAGTTCAACTTTTAACTAGAGTCAAATCAAATAATTTTTCTTTAGTTATGACCAATTTTCTTCTTTTAGCTATAATATTATTTTAAAATTTTAGGTATGACTTTTTTGTATTTAATTATGATTGTTTAAATTTTTTTAATTATTATTCATAAAATATGAAATTATATCATTTTTTCTTATAATTATAGGGTATATATGATACACACCCTCAAATGTGTATCATAATTTTTCCTAAATGATAAGAACTTATTGGATGTGATATCACCATTTTTTTTCCAGCAGAAACATATGTAGAAATGCGATTCCATCAATCTGGCCATGAGATGCATTGAACCCTTTGGTGGGGCAACATTACTCCAAAAAAAAATTAGTGGAATTTGGCAGAAGTCCAAGAGAAGATTCAGATAGGCAATAGATACTTTTGACTGAGGAAGACACGAAGGTTTTGGAGGAATTCCTGCTACCCTTTAGTTGTGGCAACTTGGCCGCCTATTGTACAAATCAAAATCCACAATTTCTTGTTCAAAATCCGTAAGCCTCCTTTGATTAGCAAAAAAAAAAAATTTTGGTAAAAAGTGAAAGTAAAAGAAAATAAAATATATTTTCTTATAAATATTTGATTAAGATAAAAATTTTACAAAAAAACGATAGAAAATTTTAAAAATTTAATTATAGATAACTCACACATTCAATTTTTCTTATATTTTTTGTAAGAAATAAAAAATTAATTACATTGTTAATATGAATTGTATAAAAAAATTAATTTTCTTATACTTTTCACTACTTTTAAGCTAAACAAATGCATAGAAGTTAAATTTTTCTCTTTGTTTCACTCTATCTATTTCATCCTAAACAAACTGAAGCTTCGTTTGGCATTGGCTACGATAGTCAACTTTTTTGTGTTGAGACTTTTTTAACCTCGTTTGGTTTTTTTGTTTTTGAATTTTTTTAACTTTTGCGAGAGAAAAAGTGTAATGATTATAATTTAGATGTGATATTTTATCTTATTAACTTATATAGCTTATTTTGTTTTTTTTTTTGGACACTTTTTTAGCCCCAAAATGAAAACCAGGACTGAGTCTAATGAGTTAGAGGAGAAACTTAGAAACCACCAGAATTCTTCTCAAAATTTTAGCCTGCCCTTCTTTAGCAACACAGAAAAACAGGGTATCATCTCCAAATGGCAGATGTGACAAACGACTATCACTAGAACCCATATCCACTTAATTTGTTCATCGATGAGTAAGAAAAAAAAAATGTAGAACCAATCAAAACACCATTATCAATAAATTATATAAAAAAATTCTTAATAAATCAGTAAACTTATGTTGTGTGAGAAAGAAAATAAAATTAAAATGCAATCGATGAGAAGACTAGTATTACAAAATGTTACAAGCATATTGTACAATCTTAATTGCATCAAGAACTAGTTTCTAATGCTCCTTGATTTGTACAGAGAAAGAGAGAGAGAGAGAGTCCAATGTTCAGCAACAAATAGAAGAGAACTTTTTGCTTCTCATGCTTGATAATATGTTAGAATCAGCCAGTGATGGCAATCTTTCAGTGATGATGGGTGGAATACAAGAGTCTTGGGGGAACCCATTGCTCCATCTAGACTCCAAGAACACCAGAAACAGATACAGAAACCCAATCACTGAGATTGCAAAAGATAGATACAACTCTGCAGAGAAACTAGGAACCACCACCATTCTTTTAGCTTCAGGCAGTGAGATGGAGAGAATGAGAAAGAGATGGGTTTTTAGGAACAAAGAACATTGGGGCTTATAAGAGCAGAGAAGGGAAAGTAAGTTCAATGAACCTGAGAAGAAGTCTCAAGGGGTGATGATTTTGAGTTGAGATCCTCTCTGGACTCTCTTTTTTGGCTTCCTACTTACGACGGTAGAAATACATTTTAAGTTAATCCAACGATTTTGATTTGGAAGAAAAACGTAAATTTGAATTTGTTTTATTATTTTATTATTTTTAAATAGTCAAATCTGAATCATTGAATCAACTCAAAGTATATCTTCACCGTTACAAGTAGGAAAACAAGGAAAAAGGCTAAGGCAAGGATCTCAACTCGATAATTTTGTGAGTATTTGTAAGGCTATGTTTGGGATGTTTGTTTGAGGCTATTTTAGTCACAAAAGGACAAAATAAGTTAAAAAGTTGATAAGACAAAATGCCACATTCAAACCATAATCATTTCATTTTCTCTCACAAAAGTCAAAAAAAATTAAAAAATCCATCCCAAACGAGACTATTTAGCCCCAGACTAAAATAATCAAAAAAACAAAAAAGTTAAAAAGTCAACCCACATAAATGTCTGAGATGAGAGCACAAGGCAATAGGGCACATCTGATCCTGAAGAAGTTATTAGTTGGGCTTGGGCATCACGGCATTTTTATATGTGCCTCAATAGTATTGTGATTGGTGAAACAGGTGAGATTTATAAATTTGTGTTGATAATTAAAGAATTACGAGTGGTGTAAAATACGATCATGCAACGAATTCGGATCCTCGGCCACCCTTCTCGGCGGCCGTTTCCTGTCGCCCCCAAAATGGCGTCGTTTTGGGGGGTAAATTTAAAAAAAAAAAAAAGAACGCAGAGGAAGATGGAGGAAGGAGAGGAAGAGGGAGGAAGGAGGAAGGAGGAAGGAGGAGGGGAGGAGGAGGAGGAGGAGGAGGAAGGAGGCTGCGAGCTCGCCGTCGCAGCTCGTCGCCTCGCCGCCCACCATCGCAGCCGCCCGATCGTCGCCTGATCCAGCTCGTCGCAACAGTTGCACCGCCGTCGCCTGATCCAGCTCGTCGTAACAGTTGCACCACCGTCGCCTCAGCCTCCGGCCCCGCCTCCGCCTCCTCCTCCTCCTCCTCTCCCTGTGATTATGGCCCCTTCCAGTCCGGCCCTTTCCTTCCTCCTCCTCCTCCTCCCTCCCTCCTTCCTCCCTCTTCCTCTGCGTTTTTTTTTTTTTTAAAATTTACCCTCCAAAACGACGCCGTTTTGGGGGCGGCAGGAAACGGCCGCCGAGAAGGGCGGCCGAGAATCCGGACTCTCACGTAACGCCCAAGAGCAATCAATAATTTTTCTTGATTCTGACTAGGGGGTTCGGAGGAATTTTCTCAAAAACGCAATACAATGAACCTCTCCTCAACTTGCTTATGCGGGTGCTTACTTCTTTTCACTTAAATAATTATATGGAAGAAGTCTATCCATACAAACAAAAGAATAAGGAGAATATATTTTGATTTTTTTTAAAAAAATTAATAATATATTTTAATTATTAAAATATAATTTATATATATAATTATTTTTTTAAAATACAACTGATTTATAATTTTTTAAAGAATATTATAAGAATCAATGATGTAATAATATTCAGTATGTTTGGTTTTAATTTTTTAAAATTGAATTTTTTATTTATCGTATTTTTTATTTTTAGTGAATATTTTAAAAATTTTAAATAATTTTTTTACTTTTTTACATGCACCTTACTTAGATGTATATAAATAGTAAAATATTAGTGAAAAATATTTTTAAAAATTAATAAATACACAAAAATATGAAAAATGTATTGAATTTTCATTTTTTTGGGTATTTAGTGAATTTTTTAAAAAAAATTTTTACAAATATTATACTTTTTAAGTGTATTTCTGTTGGGTGCGTCTAAAATTTTTTTTTAAAAAATTCTCAAAATATTAAAAAAATTTATTGAAAACATTAAAATATGGAACATAAAAAAGTAAATTTTCTGAAAACCAAAACCAAACAAGTTGATTATTGTTATAAATAAAAATTATCTTTATTATTGTTTTGTTTTAGGATAAATTATGCTTTTGTACTCTTATAATTCGATTCAAATTTTTTTTTAGTACTTATTATTTTAGTTTGACTGATATTAATCCAAGATTCTAAATAGTTTCAATATATCTTTTCACTTTGGTCCTTATTATGTCACTCATATGAAGAGTACACATAAAAATTTTAAAAAAAAAAGAAGAAGAAAAAGAAGAAAAAGAGAAATTGGATTTAAAAGTCACAGTTAACATTATTCCAATTGAAATAATAAAAAAAAAGTAAAATTTAAATCAAACTATATAATAAAAAATGTGTTTTGTCATTTGTTTTAAAGTGTAAAAGAAAAAATGACCACATCTCATGTGTTTTGTCTTTTGAGGTTGGGTTTGGATTTTTAATTTGTAAAAGAAAAAAGAAAAAAGGCAAACTTTACTTTTATCTCATGTGGTTTGGCCCATGTATAATTTACCCTCTTAATTTTTAAAAATGACCACATAACATTTGTGGTTTGTAAATTGAAGTGCACTGTTAGGCCTGTTAATGATTTAATGAAGAAGACTAAAATATTATTATATTTTCGTTATTTGTTTAGAAGACAAAATGCACTTTAACTTTTTGTACTTTATTCCATGTGAGATTTACCTCATTGAAATTTGAAAATGAATATATAACCTCTTTATATTTGTCATGTGTTTCACACTTACTGTTAATTGGAAAGAATGTTAACATTGCATTTTAATTCACAAATCACGTGAAAGTTATGTGGTCATTTCTAAACATTAAGAGAGTAAATTACATATAGTCCAAACCATACGGGTAAAATGAAAATTACCTAAGAAAAATAATTGAATTTGTAAAAAAATTGAAGTTCTATTTCATTCACAAATTGCTTCTCCTTCTTTAAACTTAAGAATAATGGCAGGATGATGTTTATCACATGTGGCACAGTCATAACAAATTATCAATTTTGCCCAAAATATAGGAAAACATGGGACAAACTAATTACATAACTCTACATTTGGAAGGGCACACCATATTGTACCAGACCTACTAAATAATTTCTGCACACTCAAACCTGTTAAATTTAATAGGTCCTACATAAATGTTACTAATAGTCAACAAGTGTGAGTGGGTGATAAACAAAATATGCTAATATTATTGATAATTCAGACACAATCTGAAACATAGAGCATAAGATTCTTTGTTCTTAAATGTTTTATGTTAGTATTTTCTTATTATCTAAACTGTTTTATAATATTTCGTAATTTGCATATCTTGAAGAAACTGTACAATTCAATAATTGAAAATGCATACAGAAAAATATAGGTACAAAAGACTTGGCTAAAACACAGATGAGGACAAGAAGAAGATGAAGAAGGAAACTAAAGAAACTGAAAGACAAGAATGGCAGGATTGAGGAGGAGAAATGCATGATAGAACGCACACAATTACTGGCACTGCTAATATATATCTAGTTTTATTAGGTTATCGTTATTGTTTTTTGTTTTCTGTTTTTTTTATAATTTGGACATGAAGCTGGTTTGGTTTGATTTGGTATGATACTGTTATAGGAAAGTAGTTTTGATGTTCGGAAAACATGGAGACAATATATTTGTTCCACCTTTACCTATGAAAATTTTTATGCCTATACTTGGAATTGGTACCATTTCTTCATTTTATTTATTTATTTATTGCACTTGAATGTTGGCAACAGTGAATTTGGAGTAGTTAATGTTCACTAATTTCAATTTATGTAAAGAGATACTTCTTTGATTGAAGTAATTTTTGGGTTTCTTGTAAAATGTGGTTGACTTCCATTCCTTTCTATTTCCCCAAAACCTATGTATTTAGGTGTTTTTTTTGGTATCATTTCCCTAATTTTGTTTTTGAAATTTCAGTTATTTCATATATTAGGATGGGAATTGAGATGAGAAATTTCTCATTTACAATCATAAGTCTGATCTCTTAGGACCCATATCATTTTTTTTTTCTCCTAATAATTTTGGTGCTTTGAATTTTAAGTGGTAGTAAGATATTTACTTGTTTGAAATTTTCAACTTTGTATTTGTATAAATATTTTATAATAGGAAAATGTTACACAAAAATGAATTTCTTAATTGATTTTCTTACAAAGTAGTCTAGGAATATAAAAATCGATTACAGAATCAGATACAATTCTCTTACATGAGGTGGGTCTGATTAGAAGAACTATTTTCTTACTACTTGACACAAAAACAGTAAGTTCTACATTTATTTATCAATATAGATCTCACTATCTTTAGGTGTACTAATAAGAAAATTTGATAAATTGAAGCTTCTAGTTGACCTAATCATTCTCTTCACACTTTTCGTGTTAACTTGGTTCAATGGTTGATAGCCATGACACACTTTGTTTAAATATGTTGATGTTACATTCCTTAGCACCATTGACTTGGCATTCCAATTCATCGTAACCGTTACTCTATTCTATGTTTAAACTATTCAACATAGTTGCTTTAGTTTGAAATCTTCAATCTCCTAAATTCTTTTTCATTATCCTAACATAAGATCAAATCATATGTTATATTCAGTTACTAATCACAGTTTTTTTAATGAGCCCTTCTTTGTCACTTCATTTGTTTATTTCTGTTCTTTCATATTTTGTCTCTAAGAACACAGAAACCAAATACAGAATATGACACAGAAATCAAATGAACAAATGGGATTTTGTATTTGATTTATGTGTTTCTAGCATCATTTTGTCATTTTGCTTTAATTCTACTATTAAATTTGTGTCTTTTAGCTTTCTATGTTCTCTTTCTGCTTTTCTTGCTGCAAGTATTTAAATTAACTAATCCAATGTAACAGTGATGAGGAGTGAAAGTCCCACCACCATGGGACTCACTTGTAGAGATAGCTCTTCCAATTCTGTAATTTTGAGATCTTCTTCATCCACGAAGAACATCAAAAAGAGTAGTTCTAATCAAAGAGAAGACAAGCTTTGTGCTCGAAATCCATCCATTAGATTACAAATCCACGAGTTGAATCCTATATGTAAATTGAGAAAGAAAGCTGAAGAAGACGATGAAGATGGTGATTTTGGTAAGCGGTTTGGGGAGGAAGGATCATTCGATGATGATAAGTACATGTGGTTATCTTCAGGTACCATGTCTCCTTCATCTTGTTTTGATGATCAAAGGTTTTCTGTTTTGTTGGACCTTTCACTTGATGATCAATGGCTGGTAGTGCCACTGCCAAATTCTAGTCCTTTTTTGGGTAAAAATATCATTTTCTTTGATGGGTCTAAGGTAAATCCTATAGAGGAAGCATCTTTGGTTCTTGAAAGAACATCATTAGATGCAGAAAAAATATTTCAAGAAGATTCAAAAGAAGATGAAGAAGAAGAGATAGTTAGTTGGCTATCGAGTTCAATTTCAAATGATCCAACAGATTGGGAGAGAAATGGATTTTGGGTATCTTATTATGCAAAGTGGATTTCAGATACAGAGTCGGAGTTTGATTATTTGGGTTCTGAAGTTTTATCATCAAATTCTAGTAGTGTTTCTTCGTTCTCCCAAATACTAATACAAGAAAAATCACAATCCTTTTCTTTTGACTATGTTTCAGAAGATGTTGATTTGGCCACTGGTGCTGCTGATGAACCACTTTTTTGGCCATCTGAAAGGAAATTTGATTGGGGTTCGGAGCTAAAATGGGATTTCTTTATCATGTCACCGCGTAAACACAAACATAAAGACAAAACTCTCAAGGGAAAATTGACTTTTGTTAGGAGGATGCAAACAAAGCCTTCAAGGTTGGGTGAATCTCGCAATTTTTTTGCAAAAATAGTACCTCTAGATGTGGTAGAACCAACCAGTGATGATGTTCTTAATGAGAAATCAAATTTTGTCGATGAAGATTTTGAATCAAATGAAGAAGTTGCAATAGAGACATTGTTGGGGCTTGATGAATTTGATGGGCATGAGGGGATTGAATCAGAATTCAACAAAGATGATTTCTGTTTGGATGAGTCTGTATGAGAGAGCATATGAGTGTTCAATTTTGATAGAGATGTTTTGTATGGACGTAACTGTATTTTTTTTTGTACTTGTAAATTTTATTGGTGCATAGAGTTGAAGTTGAAGACTTGTTTTTTGGCAATGGAGTTGTATTTTTGTGTTTCCAATGTTTCCATATACGGTTGAATACTTCAATATGCGTACACACAATACTATGTATAATTACAGCATTGGCTATTGAATATTGGGTTGCAATTTTGCCCTAGATATAGAGCATTTACTTCTAGCTAGCGACATTTTGAGATTCACAATTCACTTTTAGTTTTTAACACTTTTCTCTCCGTAGGTTATATGACAAAAATTGAAGTGCGAGAGGTTTAAAATGGAGTGTAAAAATCATCATTCTTTATTTGTTTATTAGGGATGGTAATGGAGTCAATAGGGTGGATATTAATTTTTCATTTCCATTGCCCTATAATTATTTTTCCTCATTTTCTATGGATACTACCCTCCCCATCTCCTAATGGGTTTGGATTTTCCCCAACCCAACTTGACCCCTTTTTCCTTGTTTCTTTATTTTTTAAGATTCACAACCAAAACTAAATATACATTCAATCTTATTTTATTTTATTTGGCTCAACAATAAAATCAAATACACATTAATTAATATTATCACATTATTCTTGTCAAATTTTTTATATATTTACATTATCTTCTTTTTTAATTTTTTTTAAATTTTATGTATCTCCTTCTCTTTATTAATTGTTCTTCGATAATCTGAAATTGTTACTCTCGTTTCCTCCATCTTCTTCTTCTTCTTCTTCTTTTTTTTTAATTTTTATTTGCATTTATAGAATGAATTTTCTTATTTTAATATCTCTTACAATTGTTTTATTGGATTTCTCTTTGATTTGATGGTAACCTTAGATTGAATTTTTTAATTTTCATCTTAACTAGTGATCACCTTAATTGAAATTTTGTCATTTTTGTCTTCAATTTCCATGTTTTGGTTTTGATTAATTGCATGTTTTTGATCGATAATCACGATCTTGTCGCAGCTAGGTTGTCACCATCGCAAATCGCCGTTACTATAGTGAGAGGATAAGAGAGAGTGATAATTAGAACTCTAATTGTAAATAGAGTAGTGAAAACTAGGGATGACAATGAATAATCTATCCTGTGGGTATCTATGAAGACCCAACCCAAATACATGGGTTTTTCCCTTTTTTCTTGTCCGTCAGGTAGAGTAAGTGATGTTTTTTAAATCTCCACCGAGGATGGATACCTACTAATTTCTCCATTTTTTTTTTAAGGTACATCGGAAAATAATTTCTCCATATGTGTTCACTACTTTATTTGCAATTAGAGTTCTAATTCTCACTCTCTCTCATTCTCTCACTACAGTAATGGCGATTTGCGATGGCGACAATTTAGCGGTGACAGATTTGTGACTATCGATCAAAAATGCGCAATTAATCATAATCAAAACATGTAGAAATGCGATTTGCGATGGCAACAATCTAGCGGTGACAAGACTGTGACTATCGATCAAAAGTGCGCAATTAATCATAATCAAAACATGTAGAAATGCGATTTGCGATGGCGACAATCTAGCGGTGACAAGCTCGAACATTGTTTATTTGTTCAGGAACTGGTAACTGAACATTGATTTTGAACTTTTTGTGATTTGAGATGAGTCCAGAATGAAGAAAACTTGAAGAACTGAACTGTTTTAAGAATTGAGAATCAGAGATTTTAATTTCCGAGAAGTGATTATATGATAGATTAAGATAAGTAGAGTTGGTGATGACCATAGACAAGTTTTGTATTGGAATATCCTCTAAAAGATTGTGGCTCAAATCAAGAGTTTGGATTTGAGAACAATGAAAAATATCAGATGGGAAGTTGGTTAAACCGGTAAAGGCAGTATTTTTCTTCTTCTTATTCTTCTGCTTCTTTTTCTTTGTGAGTTTTGAAAAGGATGAGACTTTTGTTATTCTTAGTGGGTTTTGTTAGGGTTTTTTGGAATGGAAGTTTTTTTTTGGAGTGTGGGGGTGTGCATTGGGGGTGTGCATTCAATGGGTAGAATGTTTAAGGATAATTTTAGTATTATTTAGGGAGAAAAAAGAAATTTTAAGAATTTTAAAATTTATAAGTGGGATCCAAAGAAATGAAAAGTCTAAAATAATTTATAAAGTGCTAATAGCACCACTCATTTTATATGTATTTTCTCTTTTATTTTTAAAATTTCTATTGTTTTTTATGAATCGAACACGGTTTGAAAAATAAGGCCAAGTCAACAAAGTCCATCAAATCGTAGACAATAGTTAACAATATAGATAAAGTTGATAGAAGTCAAATAATTTAAGGGTAAAATAATATAATCAAAAGAACACAACTTGAATTGATTTTTAAATATAATTTTCGGATAAAAATGAAATTTGCTGAAAGTAAGAAAAAAAAGAAGTTAGAAAGATGAAAGTGGACTAGGTTAAAGTAAAGATCAAACTGCCTTGTCTCCAGTTAAGATTTCAACTAGATCAGATAGATAAGGTTTCTAGCTGAAAAGGATCATTAAACAGAGAACTCTGACAGAAAAGAATCATTAAAAAAAAAAATTCTTACCGATAAAAGTATTTGAAAAAATTCAATTGGGCCACATTTTCATAAAGTGAAAGTAAAAGAAAATAAAGTGCAAGAAAATAAAATAGAAAAAAAAATATTTTCTTGTAAGCATTTGACTAGGATGAAAATTTTACAAAAAAAGATAGAAAAATTTAAAAATTTAATTATAGATAACTCACACATTCAATTTTTCTTATATTTTTTTTGTAAGAAATAAAAAATTAATTACATTATTAATATGAATTGTATAAAAAAAGTAATTTCCTTATACTTTTCACTACTTTTAAGCTAAACAAATTCATAGAAAAGAACGGAACAGAATAGTAAAAAAAAGAATTCTTGGTTGGGTTAGGAATCCACTTTTGGATTTGGTATGGATAAAAGATCTTCCTAGGATATACTATTCAATTCTCGACGATGAATTGATTTGATAGCTCTGATATTGTTATTCATGATATTGATCCGATTCAATATCATCGAGAGGTAATTCATCCATTCCATTGAATTTACAGGCGAAAGATTTATAGAAGTTAAATTTTTTTCTCTCTGTTTCACTCTATCTATTTCATCCTAAACAAAACTGAGACTAACGAGTTAGAGGAGAAACTTAGAAACCACCAGAATTCTATTCAAAATTTTAGCCTGCCATTCTTTAGCAACACAGAAAAACAGGGTATCATCTGCAAATGGCAGATGTGGTAAACAACAATCACTAAACATATGTTGTGTGAGAAAAAAAATTGTAGAAAGAGAGAAAAAAAAAAATAGAAGAGAACTTTTATCAAGCTGTTCAAAAAATAGAAGAGAACTTATTTGTTCATCGATGAGTAAGAAAAAAAATGTAGAACCAATCAAAACACCATTATCAAGCTGTTCAATAAATTATATAAAAAAATTCTTAATAAATCAGTAAACATATGTTGTGTGAGAAAGAAAATAAAATTAAAATGCAATCGATGAGAAGACTAGTATTACAAAATGTTACAAGCATATTGTTCAATCTTAATTGCATCAAGAACTAGTTTCTAATACACCTTGATTTGTACACAGAGAGAGAGAGAGAGAGAGAGAGAGAGAGAGAGTCCGATGTTCAGCAACAAATAGAAGAGAACTTTCTGCTTCTCATGCTTGATAATATGTTAGAATCAGCCAGTGATGGCAATCTTTCAGTGATGATGGGTGGAAAACAAGAGTCTTGGGGAAACCCATTGCTCCATCTAGACTCCAAGAACAACAGAAACAGATACAGAAGCCCAATCACTGAGATTGCAAAAGATAGATACAACTCTGCAGAGAAACTAGGAACCACCACCATTCTTTTAGCTTCAGACAGTGAGATAGAGAGAATGAGAAAGAGATGGGTTTTGAGGAACAAAGAACATTGGGGCTTATAAGAGGAGAGAAGATAAAAGTAAGTTCGATGAACCTGAGAAGAAGTCTCAAGGGGTGATGATTTTGTGAGTAATTGTAAGGCTATGTTTGGATGTTTGTTTGAGGCTATTTTAATCCCAAAATGATAAAATAGGTTACAAAGTTAATATGAGAAAATATCATATTTAAATTTTAATCATTTTTTTTTTTTCACAAAAATTAAAAAAAAAAATTAAAAAGTCGATCGCAAACAAAACTTTTTAACCTTAAATTAAAATAATCAAAAAAAATCAAAGAATTAAAAAGCCCACCCACATAAGTGTGAGAGATGAGAGCAGAAGGCACTAGGGCGCATCTGATCCTGGAGAAGTTATTGGTTGGGCTTGGTATCACGGGCACCACCCCATGTGCCTCAATTAGGGATATAATCAGTTTGGTATGATCGGTATTTAGGTGAAATTTTGCACTGAACTGATAATGTCGATTTTATTATATTGAAAATTAATATAGATCAAATTTTTTTATCAAACTACACCAAACCACATCGATTCAAATGGTTCGCCTCAATGCAGTTTAATCGGTTTAAATATTTTCAGAATTGAGTTATTTCTTAAATTTGTAATATAATAAATAATTTATATAAAAATATTAAATTAGTCATTTGTATACAATTTTAACCGTATCTAATCCAACTATTCACAAAAATACAAACAAAAAAAATTAATAAGTAGTAAGGCTTGAAGGTTTTATTAAATTAGAATTAGAAACAAAATATAATCCAAGAACCAAAATCTTGATATCAAAATAAAACCAAAACTTAAAACAATTATCCCATAAGTCTAAACCACAAGTCTATCAAATAGAGTCAAAATATTCATTATATATGTAATATATATTATATATAAATATATTCGGTCAGTTTCAGTGTAAATCGGTATGTAGTATATCAAAACCGGCACCGAATCGAAAATTGAAAAAAATTAATTTCTAAAAGCAAACAGACCAATTCATATTAAAAAACCGGCCAAATATGTCCGGTTCAATCAGTTTAGTCAATTTTTTAATTTTTCTTATATCCCTAACCTCAATAATGTTGTGATTGATGAAACAAGTGAGATTTATAAATTTATGTTGATAATTAAAGAATTGCGATGGGTGTAAGATAGAATCATGTAACGCCCAAGCGCAATCAATAATTTTTCCTGATTCTGACTAGGGGATTCGGAGGAATGTGAGCTACCTTTTCTCACAAACACAATACAATGAACCTCTCTGCAACTTGCTCAAGTGCTTACTTCTTTTCACTTAAATAATGATATGGAAGATGTCTATCCATACAAACAAAAGAATATGGAGAATATGTTTTATTTAAAAAAAAAAAAATTAATAATATATTTTAATTATTAAAATATAATATATATATATAATTATTTTTTAAAAATACAACTGATTTATAATTTTTTCAAAGAATATTATAAGAACCAATGATGTAATAATATAGTGTGTTTGGTTTTAATTTTTTAAAAATTGAGTTTTTTATTTATCGTATTTTTTTATTTTTAGTGAATATTTTTAAAATTTTAAGCAATTTTTTTACTTTTTTAGATACACCTTACTTAGATGTATCTAAATAGTAAAATATTTGTGAAAAATATTTTTAAAAATTAATAAATACACAAAAATATGAAAAATGTATTGAATTTTCTTTTCTTTTTTTTTTGTATTTTTTGATATTTAGTGAATTTTTTAAATATTTTTTTCACAAATATTATACTTTTTAAGTGTATTTATGTTATGTGTGTTTAAAAATTCTCAAAATATTAAAAAAAATTATTGAAAACATTAAAATATGGAAAATAAAAAGGTAAAATTTTCTGAAAACCAAAACCAAACAAGTTGATTATTGTTATAAATAAAAATTATCTTTATTATTGTTTTGTTTTAGGATAAATTATACTTTTTTACTCTTACAATTCGATTCAAATTTTTTTTAGCGCTTATTATTTTAATTTGACTGATATTAATCCAAGATTCTAAAATTAGTTTCAATTTATTTTTTTCACTTTGGTCGTTATTATGTCACTCATATGAAGAGTACACATAAAATAAAAAAATAAAAAAGAAGAAGAGAAATTGGATTTAAAAGTTAACATTATTCCAATTGAAATAAAATAAAATAAAATTTAAATCAAACTATATGATAAAAAATGTGTTTTGTCTTTTGTTTTAAAGTGTAAAAGAAAAAATGACCACATCTCATCTGTTTTGTCTTTTTGAGGTTGAGTTTTGGATTTTTAATTTGTAAAAGAAAAAAGAAAAAAGGCAAACTTTACTTTTATCTCATCTCATGTGGTTTGGCCTACGTGTAATTTACCCTCTTAATTTTTAAAAATAACCACATAATACTTGTCGTTTGTGAATTGAAATGTACTATTAGGCTTGTCAATGATTTAATGAAGAAAACTCAAATACTATTGTATTTTCGTTATTTGTTTAGAAGACAAAATGCACTTTAATTTTTTGTACTTTATTCCAAGTGAGATTTACCTCATTGAAATTTGAAAATGAGTATATAACCTCTTTATATTTATCACGTGTTTCACACTTGCTGTTAAGTTGGAAGGAATGTTAACGGTGCACTTTAGTTCACAAATCACGTGGAAGTTATGTGGTCATTTTTAAACGTAAAAGGAGTAAATTACATATAGTCCAAACCATAAGGGGTAAAATGAAAATTGCCTAAGAAAAATAATTGAATTTGTAAAAAAATTGAAGTTCTATTTCATTCACAAATTGCTTCTCTTTCTTTAAGCTTAAGAATAATGGCAGGATGACCATATCTTTAATATTGTGTTTATCACACATGTGGCACAGTCATAACAAATTATCAATTTTGCCCAAAATATAGGAAAACATGGGACAAACTAATTACATAACTCTATACATTTGGAAGGGCACACTATATATTGTACCGGACCTACTAAATAATTTATGTACACTCAAACCTATTAAATTTAATAGATCCTACATGATAGGGTAATTTATATAAATATTGGGCCGAGCTGGGTAATGGGCCGTTGTGGACCACAATACGAAGGGCTAAGTAAAAAGGCCTTGAAGATAGTCCGGTCCCAGAAGGCAAGTCAGTCCGGTCCCAGAAGGCCTTAAAGTTAGGCCGGGTCCCAGAGAGCCTATTGTTATCTCGGTCCAGGAGAGCACTGCGGATAGCTCGGTCGCCAGATTACTACGCTGAGTTAGCCCAGTCGTGGCATAGTGCGGCTAGCTCGGTCAGACATAGCCAATTGTTAGCACAGTCTAAACAAACACTATGATTAGCACGGTTTGTGTAGGAGGAACCGAGGTAAGAGCAGCGAAAGGAATAACCGAACTAAGTGTAGTTCAGTCTATTCTGCAGCTTGGCATAGCCTTGCTTACCTCGGTCATATTGGAATCTGATTATGGTAAAACCATCTCACTTGGTTTAAGCAGTGAGGGGTGTTGAAGGATAAGCATTATCTTTCAGGAATGTGAATCCTAGGAGGACTCTACGTGGAGGAGTAAGAGTCTTAGTAGGATTGTGCCACACGGAACCTATAAAAGCTCACCTCATCACCTATGGAGAGGTAACACACAACTTTGATTCCCGAATTCACAGAGCTTTTTGCCTATTTGTCTATTTTTTTGACTTAGGCATCGGAGAGGTATCCGGCACACACCCGTCGGCTAGCTCACGTTTGTGTTTTCAGGGAGTAAAGCGACGTCGTACGAAGGAGCGCAATCTTGATCAACAGGATTATACGAGAAAGTTTATTTCTTTCCCGTACACTACATAAATGTTATTAATAGTCAACAAGTGTAAGTGGGTGATAAACAAAATATGCTAATATTATTGATAATTCAGACACAATCTAAAACATAGAGCATAAGATTTTTTGTTCTTAAATGTTTTATATTAGTATTTTCTTATTATCTAAACTGTTTTATAATATTTCGTGATTTGCATAGCTTGAAGAAACTGTATAATTCAATAATTAAAAATGCATACAGAAAAATATAGGTGCAAAAGACTTGGCCAAAACACAGATGAGGACAAGAACAAGACGGAGAAGGAAACTAAAGAAACTGAAAGACAATACTTACGATAAAGAATGGCAGGATTGAGGAGGAGAAATGCATGATAGGACGCACAAAATTACTGGCACTGCTAATAAATATCTAGTTTTATTAGGTTATTGTTATTGTTTTTTGTTTTCTGTTTTTTTCATAATTTGGACATGAATCTGGTTTGGTTTGATTTGGTATGATATTGTTATAGGAAAGTAGTTTTGATGTTCGGAAAACATGGAGACAATATATATTTGTTCCACCTTTACCTATGAAAATTTTTATGCCTATACTTGGATTTTGTTAACACCATAAATCTGCAATTTTTATTATTTATATAATTGCAGGACACGTGGCATCCTCTTATTCATTTGGAAGTTAAAAGAAGTTATAAAGATGATGGAGAATATGAAGGATGAGTGGAAGGACAAAGTGGATGAGTGGAAGGATATGTGGCAAGACAAGATTGAAGATGGAAGAAATGGGTAGTTACTAAGTAGTTATTGCTGTATTTTTTCCTCTATAAATAGCCATTAATGGCTACATTGTAAGGACCCAGAACTTAAATCAAAGATACTTGATTTCAATATTTCTTGTCATTTTCCTTATCTTAGGAGTAGTTTAACATAGATTTCATTTCGAAGCATTTATTTTCATGCACTTCCTTTTCGAAGCATAGGAGTAGAGGTAAATAATTATCACATTGATTGTTCACTCAATCGTCTTTCTCCATCTCCCTTTCTTCTTTTAATTTTTCTTTTCTCTACACTTGGCAATTTTGAAGTCCTCTTTGTTGAGGCGAAAGAACTGTCAACACAATCGTCTGATAATTGGCTTGAATTTAATCTGTAAGGATTTTTCAATCCTTGCTGGCACGCTCGCATTTATGATATTTTCCTTCGTAGGAAAAATAAGCCAACAGATTTCGTACCATTTCTTCATTTTATTTATTTATTTATTGCACTTGAATGTTGGCAATAGTGAATTTGGAGTAGTTAATGTTCACTAATTTCAATTTATGTAAAGAGATACTTCTTTGATTGGAGTAATTTTTGGGTCTCTTGTAAAATATGGTTGACTTCCATTCCTTTCTATTTCCCCAAAACCTATGTATTTAGGTGTTTTTTTTGGTATCATTTCCCTAATTTTGTTTTTGAAATTTCAGTTATTTCATATATTAGGATGGGAATTGAGATGAGAAATTTCTTATTTACAATCATATGTCTGATCTCTTAGGATCCATATCATTTTTTTTTCTCCTAATAATTTTGGTGCTTTGAATTTTAAGTGGTAGTAAGACATTTACTTGTTTGAATTTTCCAACTTTATATTTGTATCAATATTTTATAATAGAAAAATGTTACACATAAATGAATTTCTTAATTGATTTTCTTACAAAGTAGTTTAGGAATATAAAAATTAATCATAGAATCAGATACAATCCTTTCACATGAGGTAGGTCTAATTAGAAGAACTGTTTTCTTATCACTTAACACAAAAATAATAAATTCTACATGTATTTATTAATATAAATCTCACTATCTTTAGGTCTACTAATAAGAAAATTTGATAAATTGAAGCTTCTAGTGGACCTAATCAATCTCTTCATACTTTTCTTGTTAACTTGGTTCAATGGTAGCTAGCCATGACACACTTTGTTTAAATATGTTGATGTTACATTCCTTAGAAACGTTGACTTGGCATTCCAATTCATCGTGACTGCTACTCTATTCTATGTTTAAACTATTCAACATAGTTGCTTTAGGTTGAAATCTTCAATCTCCTAAATTCTTTTTCATTATCCTAACATAAGATCAAATCATATGTTATATTTCAGTTACTAATCACAGTTTTTTTTAATGAGCCCTTCTTTGTCACTTCATTTGTTTATTTCTATTCTTTCATATTTTGTCTCTAAGAACACAGAAACCAAATACAAAATATGACACAGAAATCAAATGAACAAATGGGATTTTGTATTTGATTTATGTATTTCTAGCATCATTTTGTCATTTTGCTTTAATTCTACTATTAAATTTGTGTCTTTTAGCTTTCTATGTTCTCTTTCTGCTTTTCTTGCTGCAAGTATTTAAATTAACTAATCTAATGTAACAGTGATGAGGAGTGAAAGTCCCACCACCATGGGACTCACTTGTAGAGATAGCTCTTCCAATTCTGTAATTTTGACATCTTCTTCATCCTCCAAGAACAACAAAAAGTTTAGTTCTAATCAAAGAGAAGACAAGCTTTGTGCTCGAAATCCACCCATTAGATTACAAATCCACGAGTTGAATCCTATATGTAAATTGAGAAAGAAAGCTGAAGAAGACGATGAAGATGGTGATTTTGATAAGCGGTTTGGAGAGGAAGGATCATTCGATGATGATAAGTACATGTGGTTATCTTCAGGTACCATGTCTCCTTCATCTTGTTTTGATGATCAAAGGTTTTCTGTTTTGTTGGACCTTTCACTTGATGATCAATGGCTAGTAGTGCCACTGCCAAATTCTAGTCCTTTTTTGGGTAAAGATATCATTTTCTTTGATGGGTCTAAGGTAAATCCTATAGAGGAAGCATCTTTGGTTCTTGAAAGTACATCATTAGATGCAGAAAAAATATTTCATGAAGATTTAAAAGAAGATGAAGAAGAAGAGATAGTTAGTTGGCTATCGAGTTCAATTTCAAATGATCCAATAGATTGGGAGAGAAATGGTTTTGGGGTATCTTATTACGCAAAGTGGATTTCAGCTACAGAGTCGGAGTTTGATTATTTGGGTTCTGAAGTTTTATCATCAAATTCTAGTAGTGTTTCTTCGTTCTCCCAAATACTAATACAAGAAAAATCACAATCCTTTTCTTTTGACTGTGTTTCAGAAGATGTTGATTTGGCCACTGGAGCTGCTGATGAACCACTTTTTTGGCCATCTGATAGGAAATTTAATTGGGGTTCGGAGCTAAAATGGGATTTCTTTATCATGTCACCGCGTAAACACAAACATAAAGACAAAACTCTCGAGGGAAAATTGACTTTTGTTGGGAGGATGCAAACAAAGCCTTCAAGGTTGGGTGAATCGCGCAATTTTTTTGCAAAAATAGTACCTCTTGATGTGGTAGAACCAACCAGTGATGATGTTCTTAATGAGAAATCAAATATTGTCGACGAATATTTTGAATCAAATGAAGAAGTTGCAATAGAGACATTGTTGGGGCTTGATGAATTTGATGGGCATGAGGGGATTGAGTCAGAATTCAACAAAGATGATTTCTGTTTGGATGAGTCTGTATGAGAGAGCATATGAGTGTTCAATTTTTATAGAGATGTTTTGCATGGACATAACTGTACTTTTTTTTGTACTTGTAAATTTTATTGGTGCATAGAGTTGAAGTTGAAGACTTGTTTTTTGGCAACGGAGTTGTATTTTTGTGTTTCCAATGTTTCCATATACGGTTGAATACTTCAATATGCATACACACAATACTATGTATAATTACAGCATTGGTTATTGAATATTGGGTTGAAATTTTGCCCTACATATAGAGCATTTACTTCTTTTTTTTTTTGAACCAGGATAGAGCATTTACTTCTAGCTAGCGACATTTTGATATTCACAATTTACTTTTAGTTTTTAACACTTTACTCTCCATAGGTTATATGACAAAAATTGAAGTGTGAGAGGTTTAAAATGGAGTGTAAAAATCGTCGTTCTTTATTTGTTTATCAGGGATGGCAATGGGGTTAATAGGGTGGATATTAATTTTCCATCATGGATACTATTCTCCCCATCTCCTAATGGGTTTGGATTTTTCCCAACCCAATTTGACCTCTTTTTTTATAAAAAAAAAAAAAAAAAATCACAACCAAAACTAAAAATACATTTAATCTTATTTTATTTTATTTGGCTCAACAATAAAATTAAATATACATTAATTAACATTGTCACATTATTCTTGTCAAATTTTATGTATATTTAGATTATCTTTTTTTTTAATTTTATGTATCTCCTTCTCCTCTTTATTAATTGATCTTTCGATAATTTGAAAGTGAGTTGTTACTCTCGTTTCCATCTTCTTCTTCTTCTTTTCTTTTTTTTTTTTAAATTTTTATTTGCATTTATAGAATGAATTTTCTTGTTTCAATATCTCTTGCAATTGTTTTATTGGATTTCTCTCTGATTTGATAGTAACCTTAGATTGAATTTTTCAATTTTCATCTTAACTAGTGATCACCTTAATTGAAATTTTGTAATTTTTGTCTTCAATTTCCTTGTTTTGGTTATGATTAATTGCGCATTTTTTATCGATAATCACAATCTTGTCGCCGCTAGATTATCGCCATTGCAAATCGTTGTTGCTATAGTGGGAGGATGAGAGAGAGTGATAATTAGAACTCTAATTGTAAACAGAGTAGTGAAAACTAGAGATGGCAATGGATAACCTACCATGTGGGTATCTATGGAGATCCAACCCAAATACATGGGTTTTTCCCTTTTTCTTGTCCGTCAGGTAGAGTAAGTGATGTTCTTTAAATTTCCACTGAGAATGGATACCCACTAATTTCTTCATTTTTTTTTTTTTAGGTACATCGGAAAATAATTTCTCCATATGTGTTCACTACTCTATTTGCAATTAGAGTTCTAATTCTCACTCTCTCTCATCCTCTCACAACAACAACAACAACAACGATTTGCGATGGCGACAATTTAGCAATGACAAGATTGTGGCTATTGATCAAAAACGCGCAATTAATCATAATCAAAACATGGAAATTGAAAACAAAAATGTATGAATTTTTAATTAAAGTGATCACTAGTTAAGATGAAAATCGAAAAATTCAATCTAAGATTTCCATCAAATCAAAGAGAAATCCAATAATTGAAACAAGAAAATTCATTCTATAAATGCAAATAAAATTTTTTAAAAAAAAAGAAAAGAAAAAAAGAAAATGGAAACGAGAGCAACAACTCACTTTCAGATTATCGAAAATCAATTAATAGAGAGGAGAATGAGGTACATAAAATTTTAAAAAATTAAAAAAGAAGATGAAATTTTTTTGCAGGAATAGAATTTTTCTAAATAAATTTGAAAAATTCTAAATATACATAAAATTTGAAAAAAATAATGTGACAATGTTAATTAATGTGTATTTGATTTTGTTGTTGAGCCAAATAAAATAAAATAAGATTGAATGCATATTTAGCTTTGGTTGTGAATCTTTAAAAAAAAAAAAAAAAAGGTCAAGTTAGGTTAAGGAAAATCCAAACCCATTAAGAGATGGGGATGGTAGTACCTATGGGGAATGGGGAAAAATAATTATAGGGGAATGGGGATGTGAATTAATTTCCACCCCATTAATTCCCATTGTCATCCCTAGTGAAAATATATGGAGAAATTATTTTCTGATGTACCTAAAAAAAAAATACATATGTAGGAAAGGCAACGGGGCGGGACGGAGCCGGGGACCACACTCCCCGTCCCCGATCCCCAATAGTGAGAAATTCTCCGTCCCCGGCCCCGATCCCCGACGGGGACTCCATCGGCCCCTCCGCCCCCGCCCCCGATCAGGGATCTGGTTTCCCCGACCCCGAAAATCCCCGACCTGTTCATTTTTTTTTTTAACACAAAAACAACAACAAAAAAAATTTCAATCTATATTTAGTAATCTATCATCATCATCATCATCATCATTAAAAATTTCAATTTGTTGTATAATCTATCTATCATCATCAACTTTAAAAAAAAAAAAAAAAAAAAAAAAAAATCTCAAATTCTTCATTACACACACAGATATACATCATCATCAATGCAGATATATATATATATCAAAAATCTGGCGACGAAGATATATATATATCTCAAAAAAAAATCTCAAATCTCAAAAATCTGAACTTGTTCATGTCACACACATGCAGAGAGATATATATATATATCATCATCATCAATAACAACTTTAAAAAAAAAAAACCGCGGATATATCATCATCAACACTGTTGCGACGGAGCTACAGCGGAGGCCAGACAGAGGCGGTGTTGCGACGAGGAAGCCACGGCAACGAAGGCGGTGGTGGTGGAGGATCGGCGGATCTGTTCAGATCTGTTTAGATCTGATCTAGATGATGATGACGGAGGGCGGATCTGTTTAGATCTGTTCTAAATGATGAGAGACATGGTCTGAGGGAGAGAAATTTGAGTGAGGGAGAGGGAGATGAGAGACATGGTCTGAGGGAGTAGAGAGAACGGCGATGAGAGTGAGAGAGTGAGAGAGAGAGCAGCCTCATTTTGTTTGTGTTGTGATTGTGTCAACAAACCCTAAACACAAACATATATATACACAGGGGTATAGTCGTAATATCACTTCGGGGGAGATACGGGGACGGGGCCAGGCCCGGTCCGGGGCTGTGAATGTTATCTCCGTCCTCGGCCCGAAATACTTCGGGGATTTAATTTCAAATACCATCCCCGTCCCCACGAGGGTATTTTTCGAAGAAAAACCATTCTGATCGGGGTTGGGGGGTCAGGTCCCCGTCGGGCCGGGTTTAAATTGTCATCCCTATACATATGGGGAAATTAGTGGGTACCCATCCCCGCCCTATCCCGAGTGGAGATTTAAAGAATATCACTTACCCTACTCGACGGACAAGAAAAAAGAAAAAAAAATCCATGTATTTGAATTGGGTCTCTATGAATATCTATAGGATAGGTTATCCATTACCATCTCTATTGTTTATTGTTTAGTGAGATTTGTATAAAATATTTCAATAGTTATTTTCTAAAAAATTTCCCTAGATTTATGTAAATTACCAATAGTCTTGTTTTTAAAAAAGGGCTGTGCTTCAGACCCCCACTGGGGGTCAACCCCCAGTGAGGTGGCGCCGTCCCATTCGCCGAAATTCAAAAAAAAAAAAAAAAAACAATTTTTTTTTTTCAGCCAATCACCCTCTCTTCCGTACGACTCCCAGTGACCCCCACTGGGGGTCTCAGGCATTTTCCTTTAAAAAAATAAGAAGAAAAGGACAACTATTTTAAACTTTACCTAGCTGTATAAAGTCTCTTATAAAAAATTAAAAAAGCATTTTATAGCTCCCGCTTCTAACCTTCTTGACAAACAAGCGCTGTACCTATAACATTAATTTTTCGATCCAACCGCCTTTCGTCTCAAATAAGCTTTCTTTGTACCTAGATTCACTTATGTTCATCGGCAGTGGAGGCCTTTCATTAGGACTTCGATGGCCAACTCACAATGTTAAATGAAATTAGGGTAAATTACATTGATATTTCCTGAGGTTTATATTTATTACAGTTTCCTCTTTCATCTTTTGAAAATTACATCTTTCTCTCTGAGATTTAAAGTTTCATTATAAATTACCCCCTGAGATTTAAAATTTCATAACAATTCTCTCCCTTACCGTAATAATCATCATACATAAAATTAAATTAGCAGAGGGGGTCAATATAATTTTCCAAATGTAGGGAGAAAACTGTAATAAATATAAACCTTAGGAAGTATCAGTGTAATTTACCCATGAAATTATCTATAGAATCATTTCCTTTGTGAGTGTTTAGGATTAACTTTTTTAATATTTTTTCTCTTGATTTTTTTTTTTTTTTTTTTTTTTTTTTTTTTTTTTTTTTTTTCAGGAACTACACATCAGTGTAGTCCCCCCCCCCCCCCCCCCCCCCACCCCACCCCACCCCACCCCACCCCACCCCCACCAAATTCAAATCAATGAGAAATCTTATAAATATTAATAATTAAATTTATAAATTTTTTCACTAATATGTGAATATGTTGTAAAATTTTCACTTATATGTAATTTTTCCATTGTTTTTCTTTAATAATTTTTTTAAATGAATTTTTTAACTATATGCTAAGTTAGGGGTAAGTAGCGGATATACCGATCCGCCTAAATCGATGTACCGAACCGATCCGTTGTATTTTGAGCGGATGCGTGATGACGAGCGGACAGTTGCAGATTGATTTTTTTCAATTCACCTAGTTTTGGATAGATGGCTGATTTGAGGTTTATTTGGCCGTAACCGAACCACCAAACCGCCGAGCATCCCTAGTAATTTGTAAGACTTTGTGTTTTCAATCTATTTATATATTCTATTTGTATTTTCAATTGAAAAAGAGTTTAAACATTCTGATGAATATATTATGTTGAAAAAATAGTTTTCAACTTAAATATATTTTTAAAATTGAAAAAAATAAATGTATTATTTATCTATATATTTTAGTTTTTAAATTTAACTCTAAAAATAATAAAAATCAAAGATTATATATGCTAGTTGGTTTTTGTTTTCAAAAACAAATATAGACGTAACAATATAGAGCCATACAATCTCTATTACTGCTCTGTTTATGGTTTTGGTGGTTTGAATTGTTTTTATATTTTAATAATCACATATTATAATACTTTATGCGGATGAGACATGTTGTGATCATAATATGTGAATAAAGTTTCAAACTTTCTTTCTTTGGATGAAGCATGCAGTGATTGTAATATTTTGTTAAGTCATTGACTGTAATTTTTATTTTTATTTTTTGAGAAAGTGCACAAGTTGAATTATGTTGAAAATTTATAAAATTTTAAACCGCCAGACCGATTTGCATCTATCCGCCAATCCGCTCAATCCACATCCGTCGGATTGGCGGACGGATGTGGATTGATTTTCTTCAATCTGCCAATCTGACAGACGGATGACGAATTAGAAGTTCTGTGACTGTAACCGACCCGCGCCCACCCTTATACTAAGCCTAGACTCAAGTTTTAGCTTGAGATAACTGTCCTTACTTCACCAGCTAATGAGGTTATATTAAGGGGTTATGTGAGATATCCTAAATAAGTACATTTTTTTGAATTTTTTGACTAAAAAGTTGAGGAAAAAAATATGTTTGTTTGGGTTAACTTTTTGACTTTTTGTGAAAAAATATGTATCAAAAAATTGTATAAATTAGTGTGTAGGAAAAAATTAAGATTGAAAGTTGTGCAGCCACACTTTTTAACTTTTAGTGAATAATGATAACTTTTTAATTTTTTGAATAATTTTTTAATTTTTTTGGCCCATGCCAAACTTGGCCTAAGTTTGGGCCAATCTACACCAGCATGCCCTAGTGAACCATAAGTAGTTGGCCCGAGGCATTTTTGACTTTTATCAATCTCCCAACAGACCGGCCAAAATCAGCGTGTTTGGTATTAATTTTTTTAAAATTTAATTTTTTATTTTTAGTGGATATTTTTAAAATTTTAAGTAAATTTTTTACTTTTTTAGATACACCTTATTTAGATGTACCTAAATAATAAAATATTTGTGAAAAAAATATTTTAAAAAATTAATAAATACACAACAATACAAAAAATGTACTGAATTTTCTTCTTTTTTTTATTTTTATTTTTATATTTAGTGTATTTTTTAAAGTTTTTTTTCACAAATATTATACTTTTTAAGTGTATTTATGTTAGGTGTGTATAAAAATTTTAAAAAATGCTTAAAATATTTAAAAAATCATTGAAAACATTAAAATACGAAAAATACAAAAGTAGAATTTTCTGAAAATCAGAACCAAACAAAGTGATTACTTTTGAGAGAGACAATTAAACCATGGGACACTTACCAGTAAGTCCCATACACAAAATTTAAAATTCATCTAATTTCAAAATAAAACATTTGCACCAATTAATCCTACAAATTTTTAATTGTTACAAAAAAATCTTTTTTTTTTTTTTATAGCTTTAAAAACGTTGCTACATTTCACCACCGCCAGACTTCTGTTAAACGGTTATCGGAAACTCGATGGAATATTCAACATCACCAGAAAGTAGCTGAAGTATTGCCGGAATATCATCAGAGTATGCTGAACGTCACTGGAAGTTGTCGGAATGTTTAGAATGTTCGTTGAACGTTAAGAACATCATCAAAGACTGACTAGAATGTCCAGAATATTGTCCAAAAAAAAATAAATAGATAAATTATAGTATAGCAAAATGTGCTAAATATTAATAAACTGAAAGAAAAAAATAAAAATAAAATAACAACAACAAACAACAATGGGAAAAAGTATATATTATTTTTTAATTTTTGTAGGGTTTAAACAAATAATCTCCAATATTGATCAAATTGAAAAGTAAGCTAATGTTACAGTTTCAAAACATGATTCTATTAAGCATTTATGCTTATTAATCAAACTGGAAAACATGTTATGAAATTGTAAAATTTTACAGTCCTAAAAAATGTTATGAAACTGCAAAACAGTTTTAAAGCATGATTCATTTCAATACAAAAGAAATTGAAACTGTAAAATTTTACAGTTTTCACTGCTTGTAACTAAAACTTAAAAATAACTTGTTTAGAACTTGAATTTTTTTCCCATTAAAACAAAAAAATAGAAGTATATAGTAGAGAAAATGTAGAAAAATTGAGAAATCGAATGAGAGAAACAGATATAAATAGAATATTGTATTCTGACAATTATTTTTTATTTAGATCTAGTCGGATCTCACGTAGATTTACTCATCTTTTTTGTTGGAAACTTGTCTCTTTTGCCGTCAATGAGGGTAAAGTAAGGAGTCGATAGTCGGTGGTTGCTGATGAACCCCAAGCAATGATGGGCGTTGGTCACCGGTGACTATATATTAGAAAGAAAAAGAGAAGAAGTAAGACATGGTCGCTGGTTACCGGAAATTATAAAGAGAAAGAGATAGAGAAAAATAAATACATAGAGAATAATGAAAAAGAAAAATACGCAATGGACTTTTGAGAGTATTCAAAAGATTACGAGATTAAATAGACTTATTCTCTTTTAAATAGGACTTCCAAGTAATTTGCCCTTAAACCAATATGCCCTACTAAATCATAAGTAGTTGGGCCGAGGCATTTTTTACTTTATCATTCTCCTTAAGTCACTACAAAGATATGCTAAATTAGATTCTTTTTTTTTTTTTTTTTGATTCATAAGAAAGGTACTACAAACAAACCAGAGCACTAGGCAAAAGCGCCTTACATAGCAGTGCCTTACACATTAGTAGCAGAAGAAGAAAATGATGAAGAAGAAGAGGAAGAAGAGGCCCCAATGATGTCTGCAACAAGCAGATTTGCAATCTCATTCGGGGGATCATTAAGAAACACAAAAGAGACGTGATGATTCACACCCATATTTGCCAATCCATCTGCACTCTTGTTATCCTCTCTGTGATCCTTTTCATTTTATATTTGTAATGGAATCCAACAGTAAGTATAATAATATTTTATTAATTTAAAATAATTATAAATTTATAATTTTATTTCATAATCATTAGATATGTAATAAGAATTTTTCATAACGAACTTGTAATGAAGATGATCAAAATAAACCCATGACCTTACCAGAGATTTTATTTTATTTTCCTTTTATTTTTATAATAATAATAAGAAATTTCTTGATTCCATCTTCAATGAGACCCAAGATGAAACTTTGAGTATGCACGGCCATCTACCAACCATACATATATCAGGCCAAGTAGAACTCGACAATTATTTACTTAAAAATTTACCATTCCAATTAACCTTAACAAATTTAAAATTAACATTTAATATGATATTTTTTCAAATTAAAAAAAAAAAAGCATTTTAAGAAACTCAAACACATTAAATTACACATAAATGTGAGAAAAGGGAGCATTTTAAGAAACCCTTTTTTTTTTTTTATTTATAGAAAAAGCATTTTAAGAAAGAAACTCAAACACCTTAAATTACACATAAATGTGAGAAAAGGTGGTGTGAAACCCACCCAAAATAGCAACATTGCAACCAACCAACCAACCCGTACGTGTGGAGCACGTGGTCAAGGTTGGCCGTAGACTCGTATTCTTCGCGCAACTTCCTGATGATAAAAATGCCAAGTCAATAGTTAGGGGTTATTTGGGATTTTTAAATAAGTGTATTTTTTGATTTTTTATAAAAAAATATGTACAAAAAGTAGAGAGAAGATGTTGATTGATGTGACCCAAAAAAAATAAAAAAATAAACTAAAATAGGAGATGTCAAATCACCCCTTAGTGGACGATGTGCCCCCACATAATTGTTTCATATAGTCTAGGAATCTAACTCTTTTTTTTTTTTAATAGTATAATTACTATATTTTAAAAATATTAATTTTTTAAAATTATTTTTGGGTAGTATTTTTTTTGGAATATCAATTGTTATAATTGTATTTTTCATATTATTAATAAATTTAAAAGAAGGGTAAAATAATAAATTCATATTATTTTATTTATTAATTTTTAAAAAAAGACTAATATTTTGAAACAATAAAAAATAGAATAAGAGACTAATATTTTGAGATAGAAAAAGTATTTAATTTTTGGGATTAGGTTGTTAGAAAAAAAAAATTCATGAATTTTTTAGTTTCGATATAAATAATTTATTTTTAAGCTAATTAAAAAAAGAATTAATTGATAAGTACGTAAATTAACCTAAACACCCTCAGTCGAAAAAAGACAAAAAAGTCGTACAGACCAACCCCGCCCGCTTTTCCTGAACATCTTTCACTCTACTTTTCCAAGAGACTATCAGGTATTTCCCCATTAGCGAAATTTGCAGGAAGATGAGAAGAAAACATGAACAAATTTTATTTTACTTTTAAAATTATTTCTCAAAAATTTATTTGACGCAAGTCCAAAAAATATAATTTAAAATATATTCAAATATAAATTTAATTAATTTAAATATAATATTAAATTTAAATTATTTAATTATTTTTATTATTTTTATTCTTGTCATTGGTTTTGTTGCTTATTGTACCTAAATTCAATTTTTTTTTTCTTAAACAATCATTCAAAAATCAATTAGACTTGTAATGGAGATTGCGGGATATTCATTTTCGTCATTCAATTTAATTTTTTAGACTTTGTGAGAAGTTGTTTTGCTCATAACACACATGATCTAAATTTTTAGATACACAATTTTCAATATACTATTTGTTAGATCAATCCTATATGAAATTTATATAGGGATGAGCTATCTACAAATTGTTATAGGATTGAGAGAGACATGAAGAATAGATTAGGAATTTTGGGCACAAGCTGGTTCATGTAATTTGAGACTTAAAACCATAATTTTATTATTTAATATTTTTTATTTAAAATGTATTTTTTTCACATTTTAAGATAAAAAATTATTAATTAAATAATATTGAGCAATTTTTTTTAAGGTCCCTAGTATTAAAATTTTATAGGATAAAGGACATACAATATTTTTATAATGATTGAGATCCCTCAACATTTTTCTAAAAAAATTTCAATCCAGAGAAATTTTAAAACATAAACAAATTTCTCTGTGCTTTGAAATTTCTCTGATTTGCTTAATTCTTCTGATTTTCTTTGTGTTTTGAAATTTTCTATGTTTTCAAATTTCTCAGAGTTAAAATTTTTCTAGTTTGCTCACAAATTTCTCTGAGTTGAAATTTCTCTAGTTTGCTCACAATTTTCTCTGTATTTTTTACTAAACCAGAGAAAATTGAACAATCACTTTTTGCGATAAGTGTTTTTCTCTTTATTCTTTCTTCATTTTCATCTCAACCAAACAATTTCTCTTCCAAATTAAATTCACCCAACAAAAGCCTTTCCATACATGAGAGAACACAACCATGAAAAGTTCAAGAAAAGGCAGCAAAATTGAAGAAATCAACAGTTCTCATACATGGCACGTTGAAATCTTCGCAACGGTTAGGAATCCATCGATACAGGTTTGGTATACATCTTCATGCTCTGCATGGTCAAATACCACAAAGATAGCAACAATGGTTGGACTTGACATTATAACAAATATATCACGGTCAAGGTAGGCTTTAAAATCTGACACAATGAATGGAGCGATTTTCTTGGACTTGTGCAATAGATCAATCCAATGACTTGGGTTCATTTCAGGAGAACTAGTACCTTATTCTAGGGTTGTGCAGATCTCATTCTTGAATTTTTGCTCCTTTCCCTCTCTTTGCAAATGAATTGTGAGATTCGAAAGACCCGATAGAAGAGGATCTTAAGTTACAAAAAATAATATTGTAGACCTCTCCTATTACCATAAATTAGAGAGGGGTGTTAGACTAAATATCTCAATGTTTAAATAATTTTGACCCATATATTTAGGGCTCTAATTGATTTTTTAAAATTATTTTTAATTCATGAATTTAAATAAAAATTTAAAAAGAAAAAGAGAACATATATGTAAAATGTACGTATGTTTTATTCATATTTTATATGAGTGATGTTATTAACACCCCATAAATTATTTTGGATCCCTCAGTTTTTAGCTTTTTTTTTATTACAATAATAACCTCAAATAAAATTACTACAAAGGACATCATTAATTTTGGGACACCTCATCTTACAATTAAACCTACACATTTACTACATCACGCATTAGGGTTTATGAAAACATCTACCTCCATCATCACAAATCCATCTTTCCAACTCCCACCTTCAAAATCTACCCACCCTCAAAACATTAAAAACCTTTTGGCGGCAATATTTCGACGGTAACGGTGGCAACCATTTGATTACCTACACTTTTCCTGTTATGATAATAAGTGAAATTTTTTCTAGCAACCACAACTTCATAAGACGAGAGGAATACAACAATAAAAGTTTAGAGGAGGCTCATAACTTTGATGTTGTTCTTAGCTCAGAGGAGATTAACATTGTAAGGGTAAGTTGCTTGAAAAAATGGCAAAAATAATAAAAATATGTTTGTTATTTTTTCGGGACTGAACTCCTAAACGTATGACCAAAATTCGGGACCACAGGCACGAACATTGTTTATTTGTTTGGGAACCGGTAACCGAACATTGATTTTGAACTTTTTGTGATTTGAGATAAGTCCAGAATGAAGAAAACTTGAAGAACTGAACCGTTTTAAGAATTGAAAATCGGAGATTTTAATCTCTGGGAAGTGATTGTATGATAGATTACGATAAGTAAGGTTTGTGACAATCATAGACAAGTTTCATATTTGAACATCCCCTGAAAGATTGTGGCTCAAATCAAGAGCTTGGATTTGAGAACAATGAAAAATATAAGATGAGAAGTTGGTTAAACCGGTAAAGACAATATTTTTCTTCTTCTTATTCTTCCTTTTATTTTTCTTCGTGGGTTTTAAAAAGGATAAGACTCTTGTTCTTCTTAGTGAGTTTTGTTAGGATTTTTTGGAAGAGAGTTTTTTTTTGGAAGTGTGGGGTTGTGAGGGGTGTAAGGGGTGGCATTCAATAGGTGGAATGTTTAAGGATAATTTTGGTATTATTTGGGGAGAAAAGAAATTTTAAGGGTTTCAAAATTTATAAATAAGGGTCAAAAAAAATGAAAGGTTTAAAATAATTTATGGAGTACTAATAATACCACTCATTTTATAAATATTTTCTCTTTTATTTTTAAAATTTCTATTCAATTTTATAAATCAAACACGGTTTGAAAAATAAGACCAAGTCAACAAAGTCCATCAAATCGTAGACAATAGTTAACAATATGGATAAAATTGATAGAAGTCAAATAATTTAAGGGTAAAATAATATAATCAACAGAACACAACTTGAATTGATTTTTAAATATAATTTCCGGATAAAAATAAAATAAGAAGAAGAAGAAGTTAGAAAGATCAAAGCGGACTAGGTTCGTATTATTAATAAAGTAAAGGACATTATAGTAATTTTACAGTACAGTGCGACAGGGGAAGCTTCTCTCTTCTTCGGGAGCTTCTATATCCACACATCAAACACCCTCTCCACACACACTTAATGAAGAGGTGTGTGGAAAGTGTGTGAGAGGGGAGATGTGTATTGAGGGAAAAGGGTGTGTGTATATAGAAGCTCCCCTCTTCTTCTCAGCTTCTTCGCTCCTATTTTCTTTTGACTTATAGCCCGTCATGCACGATCTCTTTTCTCTCAAATTACATGTTTTGATCTTGATTTTTGCTCAATATAAACTGAGTCTTTGTTCAATCATCGCTCTGATAATCCAATTCCATTGTTTTTGCGGTAATTCTTTGCTCATACGACTTCATGTTCACACTTTTAATGCTCTTATTACTTACTTTTGTTTCTGCGTTTTTCTTATAATTGCAATTAAAGATGTGGGTTTGTTTTGTTTTCCTGTATTTATTTCTGGGTTTGTTTCTATTTTCTGTTTCTGGGATTATTTTTCCAGTGGATTTTGGAAGAATTTGGTTCAGGGAAGAGGTTTTTTTTTTATTTTCTTTAATTTTTTGGAAGACAAAGTCAATTGATCAATAAATCTCTAATGCTGTTGACCTTATAGCATGGCATGTAGCTTAGATGCAGTTGAAGATATAGTTAATTTTAATTGTTTTCATCTTCAAATTTCTAATGTTTAATGAATTGTAGATTCAAATTTCTAGCCATTTATTTTAGTTGACTATCTGTTATGGATCTTATGGCAAAAGAATTTTTTTAAGTGTTATATATGTTATTTGAAATAATAAGCTAGTTTTTGTTCTTATAGTATTAAAGTTTTGATTTTCAGTGTGTTCTAGATGTAGTTTTGAAGGGCTTCTTAGCTATGAAGCATGGATATGGATATGGCAAATCGACAAAACCTAAAAAAATAAGACATGGGTATTGTTAGGGTATGTTGAAATTTTTTTTGTAATTTTTAGTGAGAAACCATTTTTTAGGAATTAGATATTAGTTTAAGAGTTAATAGTCAGTTTACTAGTTTTTCAGTGGACACGTTAATTGGATAAAATCTTTAAAAAAAAAAAAGGAGTTTAGTCTCCCTTTTTTGTTTTTGTTTTTGTTTTTGTTTTTTTGGTAGGTTAGTTTTATACACAAAAAAGAAAAAAGAAAAAAGAAAAAACGAAGATGAAGAGATATTACAATGATGCAAAAAAAAAAAGGAGTTTAATCTCGCTTTTTTGTTTTTGTTTTTTTGGTAGGTAAGTAGTTAGTTTTATACACAAAAAAGAAAAAAGAAAAAAGAAAAAAGAAAAAAAGAAGACGAAGAGATATTACAATGATGCTCAAGACACTATCCCGAGGGTCAACACATTGTAGTTTTGATAGTGTCTTTACAGTTGAACATGTTTACTTCATTCTATTTCATATTGGTTACTAAACTAACAGAAATTACAAAACTACCAACTCTTACATGTAAGCCAATAATTGGTTTCAATTTCACAGTTTCCCATTGTCTTCCTTTTTCTTTTGTTATCTAATTTTTAACTTCTTGGGGTTCCTTCTATGTTTAGTGAACATTTATTTCTTATGCAACTGTTGTGGTTTATTGTCATTTGAACTTTCTTTTACTTTTTAGGTGGTTGGACATCTATATTACTGCTAGTTTTGACCTTTTCCTGTTCTTTGTGATAGTTCTAAATTTTTGTGGACTCATTAGGATCATACAGGTTTTCTATTTGTTTTGAATCCCAGTCTTCTATTTAGCATCATTAAGATCTTATGGGTTCGAGTTTAGTGACTGGTATTATTTTCTATTCTGGGTTTTTATTTATGTATTATTGGGATATAGCTTTACAGAAAAATGATGGGAGTTGTGGTACCATTAAGCATTGCCAGTTTTCCTGCTTCTCCAAATATTTATCTGAAGTCCTGCCATTACAGGTGTCCATTACGGATTTTTTGAGCTCAAGGATTAGGCTACAATGCGTGCGCCATCACTTCTTTCACATTGCTTGCCCGGCTTGGCACCCCATGACCAGGGAAGTCATAGCATGTCCTCCATTTCTGAAAGAGATGTGCATCTCCCTTCACCAGCTGTGGAGATTATCCCATCAAAGGTATATATATTCATTTCTGCATATTCGAAGCTTCGAGAACTGAATGCTCTGTTTGGTGAGTTTTCAAGCGCTCATCATTTCATTTTGTGCAGACTGCTCACCCTTACAAGTATGCTGGGGAGAATGTAGACTTGCAAGGGATCAATGTGTTTAAGGTATTTTAAGTACTAGCTAAAGTAATTTCTTCTTGTTGGCACATATATCTTGTTTGTAAAAGTAAAAGTTACTTTGTGGAGGTTCTATGGCATTCAGATATAGTATCAACCATATTGCAGGAACTAGTTGTGTTAGTGATTAATAGCAAGTCATATAATTAAAGGTTACACGTCTCATGCATTATTGTTTTGGGTATATTGACATGCCGTTACTCTTTAGTGATTTTATGGTGTATGTCTTAGTGAAAGAAAATGTTATAAATGAAATATCTGCTGGTAAATAGAAACATATGGGTTGATTTTATTTATTTATTTATCATTTTCCCCACTATCTTTCCCCTTGGCGGGAGCGGAGAGGATGAGAGGGTAGAGGTGTCTAGGTCTAGGTTAGTAGTCTTGTGTTGTGTGAAATGTTTGTTATTTAGGATCAGAACATAGTTGAAAAGTCATAGCTTCTATTTTGGACTATATACATTTTGTATCACAGATAAAGGTATTAAACCTGATCATGCCTATTTCTTCTTCTTGCAGGGAAGAATTAGTGTTGCTGATATAATCAGTGCTGCTGGCTCAGAAATGATATCTTCAAAACATGATGGTAGGTACATCACTTTGTAGCAGGCTTCACAGAGAAGTTGCTTTGCTTGTTTGTTTTTGCTGTGACCAAATGCATGAATATCACTGTTTGATTGAAGTGCTTAATGGAATAATTACATCAGTATTTCATTAGATTTATTTCTAGAAAATCTGGTTTTGATGCAGGACTGCTGAAATGTTGGGACAGCTCAGTTGATCTTCTTAATGTCCTTAAGCATGAGGTTCGTGATGGACAAATGAGCTTTAGAGGCAAAAGGGTACTTGAGGTAATTCAATCTAAATCTACATGATTTCAAGATTCAATCTGGCTAATGATTGACAATTGCTGAGATGTTGTATTTATGTTTTGAACTGTATGAGGATAGTATTTGTTTGTGCCATAATGATATTTTTGCTCCAAGGCTTTCCAACCACTTTGAGCTTTAAAAACAGATCAGAACTTCTGCTTTTGGATTCATAATAAATCCATTTTCATAAGTTTATACTTGCATATACACAGACTAATCATATACTTTTATAAATATAAATAAAGAAGGGGGAACTACATGCATATGGAGGGGTACAAGTGTGCAAGTGACACTTGCACCCCCACAGCCTACAGACACACTTGCACCCCCATGTGTTTGCAATTTTTTTTTCCAACTCCCACCTGCATGTAGTTCTCCCAATAAAGAAAGGGTTTTTAAATTGTACATGGAGCAAAGAAATTTTGTATGTTATGCCTAGTTGCTCTTCTTTCACTGCAGTTCATTTGTGGGTCTATCATCTAATTCTTCTTTTTTAATAGCAAGCAAGGTGAATAAAGATTGGTCTATATTGTTTCACTTCGGAACCAAAAGTGTCTAATATAATGTGGTAGCTCTTCATTTATTCAAGTGGTCTCTACATTATGATTCCAAAGTGCATGGTATGCACTTTAGACACACAAGATCATCCTCTAGTGCAGTTTAGTTCAAATTTGAATTAATTCAAATTGTGTAAATAGGTTACTAAACCACTTTCCCTAGCCTTAACCATAATTTTTTTTGGTTGTTTGAAGTTACCTTCCTCATGTAGGCTCTCTCCTTTTCTAAATTTCTACTGCTGTGGGAGTTGAAAATTTATTGTGTTTGATTATATTATACCACATTTGCAGTTCAGAATTGATTTTCTTGTTTTTGTGATTCTTTCAGCTAAGTTGCAGCTGCGGACTTCCAGGAATCTTCGCTTGTCTGAAGGTATATTAATCATGTCTTGGCTTCTGCTGTGTTCTATTCTTGTTTTGTTTTGAATCTAATTGATTTGATTTCGAAGTATGAGTGAGTCATTCGGGTTGTTCTTTTTCATCCGTTAGTGGACCGCCAGTTGACCAAACGGAAAATGATGAGATCAACATAATAAGGCTTGAAATGCCAAAACTACCCTCCCCTTTCCCTTCCGCTTCCCCGTCCCTTTCTAGGCAGCACTGCCTCTCCCTCCTCCTTTGCCTTCCTGCTTCCTTCCCAGGCAGTTTTGCCTCTTCCTCTCCCCTTATAACCAGAGACAAAATCCGTAGCCACCACAACATGGAGAGTAAGGACACACCACCATTGCCATACCCATAGCCACCATATCACAACCACCACTGTAGAGCACCCACCGCGTCTACTGCAACTCTTCTCCACCCTGTAACTTACAACCAGCACCACCCCACACAACCACCGTAACCCATAGTACCTCCATCACACGACATCACCATCCACTGCTTACCCATCACCACCTTTGTAATTTTCATCTATTCATGAACCAACCACCACTAAATCCCATTAATTGAAGCCTTAGGGGTTGTTTGGGGTGTCCTAAATAAGTGCACTTTTTGTCTTTTTAGACTAAAAAATTGAGGTTGAAAATATGGATGTTTGGGTTAACTTTTTGACTTTTTATGGAAAAATGTGTAATAAAAAATTGTAAAAATTGATTTGTAGGGAAAAATTCGAATTGAGAGTTGTGCAGCCGTAATTGTTGACTTTTGGTGAATAGTGTTCACTTTTTAACTTTTTGAGTAACTTTTTGTCTTTTTATCTTTTTTGAAAGATCCCAAACTTGGCCTTAATCAAAAGGGGTTGTTCAGGGAGGATGAGCTGGAGTATGAAGTGAAGGGTGGTGGGGTGGCAGAGGAGGTGATTTCAGTGGTTGGAGAGAGAGAGAGAGAGAGAGAGAGAGAGGAGGCTATGGGGAAGGTTGCAGAGAGGAGTGTTAAATACGGGTATTTTGTAAATTTACTGTTTCATTTAACGATGTTAACTGACAAGGGAAGGTTAGTGGTATTTCATCAAAGAAAATTGGGGTGGGGGGGGGGGGGGGGGGGGGGGGGGGGGGGGGGCGCGGCGGGGATGTGATTTCAAGAGAGCAGTTTTCTTAAAGCCTTATTTAAGGTTTAGATACTTTGTACTTCATCTTTACCATTTAAGGTGACCTCTGCTGTTCTTGCGTGCCAACTTTTGTACAAAAGCTACTATACAATATTTTGGGTGCTTATTAAAGGCTTGGAGCACTTGTATTGAGTACATTGAATTGATAATACATTAGAATGTATATGCTCTTAATGTTTGTTTAGGAAAGATGGACATAGATAATAACTTTTTTATGAGAAACAATGTTATATAATTGATTCTTGGACAGTAACTTTTTTGAAGAAAACAGAAGTAATGTCAGTTACTGAGATTATATAATTTCAAGAGTATGCATGGTTGAACAGTTCATTTGAAGTGCAAACACTAAAAATACCGGGCAAGAGGATCGCATAGATACAGACAAGAAAACCATAAACGAAGACAAATTCAGTGAAATTTAATTAAGATGAAATAAACTTTGATTTGTTCTAATTAATCTGTTAAACCCATTACAGGGAGCTGCTACAGTGCACTTTCAAGACCTGAATGCCGAAACTATAAGATGCACAACTATCCCTAATGTCCTGCCCAACCTTGAGCAGGCTCGGGACAGGCAAAGCCGACAGCTGGAGAGTCCCCTAACTCCGTCGAGGCAAACTTTGGCTCCGGCAGTGCATTTCTTTGCCGGGGATTGGGAAGAACTTCCCACGGTCTTGTCTGTCGTGAGGAATGATGGGTTTGAAGTTCCAAAACCAACCAGCCTCAGCTTTTCCGAGGAGGATTTTATGGATGGTTCTAGTAGCCAAGATGGAAGCATTGTAGGGCATGAATCTTCCTCAAGGAGATCAAGGAAGCTCTCGGGAAGCCGAGCATGGGAGAGGGCTAGTGAGACGGACCAAGGTGAAGAGGGTTATGATGTGATTTTGATGGCGGAGATTCCATATTCATTTTCTTCTTTGAAGAAGCTCTATGCTCTTATAAAAAAGGTTAGTCGGTTTATTTCTGTTCATTTTTTTATTCATTTGTGATACATTACTTAAATGCAGCTAGTTTTACCAGAAAACTCGAATGCTCTAGCAAATTACTTTGAATGCACGTTACAAAATATAGTACATTTTTTTGTTTGAATGGTAAATTTAGCGATTTAAAGCAATTCCATTCCCGCTCTACATACCATAACCATCCATGTTCTAGGTAACGTAAAATGTGACATTGATGCTCCCTCTTGTAACTTGTATTGATTTTGGTTTTATGAATGTTCGATAAGATAATTTCAAGGCAAAGAAAGTTCTTCAAATTTCGGCTTTCATTGGTGCTTGGTCAATTGTTAGTCTGGAAACCCTAATATGGCCATTAACCAGGCTGGTTTTTATTTTTGGTCTTTTATACCTCATTTCAATTGATCAAGAACTGTAAATGTTACTTTATTCTTAATTCGTTGTTACTTCGCATATTTTCATTTCATTTTTGGTATGTCTCACATTCTTCTTGTTTCTCTGTTTTGGATTCATCAGTGCTTGAGGCCACCCTATGGAATATTGTTCTTGGCCGCGAAAAAGAATTACGTTGGCGTCAACAGTGCAGCACGGCACCTGAGAAGTCTTGTGGATGAAGAAGGCATTTTCGGAACCCATTTAGTCAAAGAGATGTCTGATAGAGAGATTTGGAAGTTCTTTCTCAGATGAAAATAAACAAATAAATAAATATAGTATTAAAACTCACAGGAACTAGTAGTAAATCATCTAAAATTAGGGTTTTGTTTTTAGCCCTGCTTGTACAATTCACATTACATGGATTTTACCATTATTATTTTATTTTTTATATGTTGGTAATAAAGTCTCAGAATTGAAAACAGAAGCTGGTGGATTTTTATTTGGTTGTCCTATGTAATCAATCTGTCTTCCTCTCCAGTTTAATCTAAATTGTAAATCAAACTATTACTTAATTTATTTATTTATTTTTTCATATACAAGTGCATTCAAATTTACATAATTTTCTTTCAATTTCCATGTGTTTGATTGGACGGACTGGATAAAGAGGGATTAGAATCTATCGGATTTGAATCCTGAGACTGTGAATCTCCCGGACTATTTGGTTGGATTGGATATGTGAAAAGGACTATTTTTAGTGAATCTAACGTTTGGTTGGATGGACTGGATAGGATAAATGACCAAAATACTATTTTACCCTTTTTCAATAGTTTATTAAATAATAGCAATATTAAACATATCTTTAATATTTTAATTATTTTTATCTAGATTAAATAAAAATTTATTTTATTTTATTTTTTACACAATTAAATAAATTTATTTTTTAAAAATTAAATAAATAAAATAAATAAAATATCAATAAAAATATATGTTATTTTTTAATTAAAATTTTAAATAAATTTGTTTTTAAAAATAATAATAATTAAACAATGAAATTAAATAAAACATCTATTAAAATTTAAATAATGAAATTAAATAAAATATAAACAAAATTTTAAAATGAAACATCAACAAAATATCTATAAAAAATTATTTTAAAAAAAATTAAATAAATAAAACATCAATAAAAAGTTAAATAAAATTATTTTATTTTTAAATTGAGACATTTAAATTTTATTAAATTTTACTAAATATAATATATAATTAAATAGTAGATGGTCAAAATAGTCATTTTACCACCTAATCCTAATAGTGGATTGTCCTCCCAAAATTATCCCACACCCCCCCTAGGACACAATAGTCCCCCCATATGGGCGATAAGGAGTCCGGCCGGACTAAAAAAAAAATAAACAGCGGATTGGATGCTTCTTTCGAATTACAATTTGCACAGTAAATAGTCCCCCCTTATCCCCCAATCAAACACACCCTAAGATTCTTGGGTTTTTGGCTCATTCAAATTTACTTCAAACACGTGACAATATTGTAGTTGTTTGGATTATCATATTGAAGATCATCACTAGAACCTGCATTTATTAAAATTAAAATAAAAATTTGAAGTTCACATTAAATTCCCCCAAAACAAGGCTTGTGTGCATTTGCTCATGCAAGATGAATGTAAATACAAAATCACTTTGTTTCCTCTTTCCATTTTTGCAGCCCCCTTCAAACAAACCGAAAATAAGTTTATTTAGGCATCAAAATATGTTTTCATTCTCTCGTATTAAATGTCAGAAAATATGAAAAATATTTTTCAATTTGTTGTATTAGAAATGGCACCTACTAAAATAACACGATAGAAATAACTCAGCTGTTATATCTATGAGTAAGAATTGTTTGTGTGATTTGTATGTTTGTATAACAAACTCGAGGAACAAATATTCAATATTGTTGTCAGACCAATAGACAAAAAGAAAAGACGACAAAAATTGCAATATATTTAGAAGAAAAAGAAGAGCGGGAAAATAGAGACTAGGAGCAACATATTGCTTCAAAATTAACAGGAATTGTTCTGAATGTTAGGGAAATACAGAATTGAGAAGTTTATACATGCAAAAAAAAGCATATCTCTGGTTAATTTGAAGTTCTCACTTACACTGAGAAGAGAGACTTGCACAACAAAACTAGTTTTACCCAAGCTGAGTGTGAATTCACTACCTGTTTTGGTTTTCTGTCAATCTCCTCCAAACCATCTTCCCACAATGCATCAAAGTCAACAAAGCCATGAAATACAGGAGAGGAATTCCAACAACACAACCCCCAGATGCAAGGTTTATAAGCGTCTGCAACAAAACAAAAAAAAAAAGGGTACAAGTCAGTCAGAATCCAAAATTATGATTTTGCGCTTTATACTATTTTCACTCTTTTCTTTTATTTTTTTCTCTATTTTCTTAGGCTCCGTTTAGGAAGAAAAAAGTTTGGGCCTTTTTTCTTTGGCTAAAATAGCCCCAAAAAACAAAATAGACTTTTTAACCCAATAAGACAAAACATCACATCCAATCCATAATCATTACATTATTTCTCTCACAAAAAAGCTAAAAATCCTTCCCAAACGAGACTTTTTAGCCCCAAGTTAAAATAGCTAAAAAAGCCAAAAAGTCAACCCACTTCCCAAACAAACCCTTTAAGACAAGAATTTCTTAGTCTTTTTGCATTGAAAGCTAGCTTATTATCTGCCACTCTAAACAATAGCCCAGAAAGGATTAAATTTTCAACTTCAATGCCAAAAAAACCCATCATAACAAAATATGCATGAGGCACGTGTTTCAATTAAACCGATAGAATTCGCATACATATACAAGGCCAAATAACATGTGCTGAGTGCAACAGTGCAGATGGGGGTTTTCTCTCTCTAGACACCACTCGAGAAACCCCACAAGAGAGCGAGAGAGAGAGAGAGACCACACAAGTTCGCATATACATTTTCGGAAAGAAATTTGTGATTGGAATATGGAACAGATACAAATATAATGTTCAACAATGAAAAGTAGAGAAAATTTACCAGCATTCCTGAAATGAGGTGAACTATGGGAACAAATAATTGGTCGACTATATTCTTCTCTGCATATCCATTGAATGCGATGACCATTGAGAAAGTGTGGATCGTAACAAATGCAAGCGCAATAATTGCTGCAATTCATAAAACAATTATACTCGAACGAAAAACATCCACTACTGCTAACTGATATAAGCCAACAAATATCATTTCACCGTGAACATTGACTAACAAAAAACAAAAACTGAAGCATTATTAAAGGGAAATGGAGGTGCTATTCGTGCTCCCATTTTGCCGAGCTCCAATTTTCTTTTAATAGGTTATGGAGCAAGAATTCTTGTTACTACAATCCACTCTAACCTTGCTTATTGAAGTACCAAGAACTCATGTACCTTCTTGTAATACGTCTTAATAAATACATAACTAAAAATAAAACGAAAGAACTAACATGCCAATTCACATGAAATATTCTTAAAGCAACTAAAAACTAACGACTTGTAAGAGATTTTTTGCTCACCAGAAACAAGGAAAAATGGTATTTGTGAGCACTTATCAACATAAAATGTTGCTGGGCCGAATGCAGGTGTTAAGAGGCTGAGACAGAAAAAGACAGCATGGGCCACACCATGACCCATACCACCAGCTGCATACAAATGATTTAAACTGCATCAGATTAGCAATGGAAGACAGTAAGGAGAACATTTTATTTTTATTTTTATTTAGGCAAGGAGAACAATATTATCACTCAATGTTATCTTTGTCAATAAAGAAAGTATATACCTTTATCAAAAAAATTAAATATATCAGAGAGGAAAAAAAAGGGTCCGATATATTCCATATTCAGTTCATAACTGGGCTACAAGTGCCAAAATGTACTGTGTCTGTAGAGAAGTAGGGTTTCAGTTAATATGTTCAAGATTGGGATTTGTTTGTCCCAAACAATCCTAAATGATCCTAACAATTCAAATTACAGCACTCATGTTGACCTTGAATAACTGAATCAAGTCAAATTTCATCAATCACTAGCACCAATATAAAACACACCAACATAAGACAGAACCACACTTACTCTCCGATCCACCAACCAATCCAATATCATCGCCCTACCTTCAAAGAACCTACCTCTTTCTCCAAAAGGATCCTCTGGGCCTCTTCCACTGATGTGAAGATAAACAAAACAAACTAAATGATGCAGGGTGGCTATCAAGAAAACCGTCTAGTTTTTCAATTGGTTCAAAACCAAAAAAGTATGGAGAATGGTTCCAAAAGAAAAGAACCAAGATTCAAGAAGGAAAAAAAAAAAGAATATTCAAAATAAAACGAACACGGGTATAATTTTCCACGACCTCTCTCTACCATCTTCAAACCCTCTTCATCTTTGTCATTGTCATCAAAGATGTCGAAGGTTTTCTAAACCACTTGAATTATCTTCCTCGCATTCCCCATCTCCCAACACTAGACAAGGACAAGCAATCTTGAGGAATTCCTCACACTTAAAAGAATAGTGTAGCTCACCAGTATTAGAAAGCATCAAATAGATGCAATGGGTCACGCAGACCAAAACAAAATTTCCCTCTTTTTCATTAGCAACTCATGGGAATAATTATACGCAGTTATTAATAACCACTTGAACCACATTTTCTTCACCATACAGTCAAGTAACTCAAACAAACCATAAGCATCCTTGCAAATTGCAAAGGTATCCACCGATTTTAGAAGAATTGTCACTTCAGGACTATTAATAATAAAATTAGTGGTAGAATATATCCTTTCCCATCCGTCCACCCATCCATACTAATGTACAACCTATTTCTTTCACTCACTTTTGTCCGAATCTTACATTTATATTGCAACCTCTTGACAGGAAGGATGTTTTAAGCCCTTCCCATAATCATTCACTGACTGTATCATGGTGTGAAGCAAAGGGCTTTTAATCAAATGAAATGTCAAGGCATGTCCATAGAAGAATCTACATATATTACTACATATAATTCTACTAACAGTCAAGAGAACAAAACCTCTTCAAAGCTTACCAAGAGCAATTTGCATCTTATCTGTCAAAAACAGCCGCGGTTTTGAGACTCTGTCAGCAAAAGCATCCAATATATCTTCCAGCCTCCTAGACAAATCCAAGAAAAGAAAAATAAAATAGTATAAATAATAAATTCTTCCCGAAATATAATACAAACACAAGAACAACATACTGGTAGACTCTCCAAAAGAGAATGTGAAGTCCTTCTTGAAAGGCAACAGAAGTGAGTATAAGAATCCCATATGGCCACCAAGCTGTTGTTTTCAGCGGAAGAAAACCTCTCCACAGTCCTGATTGAACTATTAGACTTATCAGCCATACCAGTGTACTACACAACAAATCAATTTAAGAAAACTCGTTAGAACCCATTAAAAATGCCTACCGTATACATTACATACACATATACATATTGAGAGATTGAGAGAGACCCAGTATGAAAAGCCATACCAGTGTACAACACAACATATCAATTTAAGAAAACCCATTAGAACCCAATAAAAATGCCTATGTGGGTATACATACAAATGTGCATATATATAGAGATACAGAGAGACCCAGCATGAAAAGCCATATCAGTATACTACAGAACACGTTAATTTAAGCAAGCCCATTAGAACCCAATATACATACAGACAGATAGAGAGAGACCCAGTATGAAAAAAAAGCCATACCAGTGTACTCCACAACACATCAATTTAAGAAAACCCATTAGATTAGAACCCAATAAAAATGTCTACTTCATATACATGTAGAGAGATATAAAGAGACCCAGTATGAAAAAGATCAGTTAAACTGGTGTAAACAATCAAATTTAGACAACTTTGCTAGTAATTGGAGAAAATTAGAACCCAATATACATACAGATAGATGGAGAGAAACCCAGTATGAAATGCCATACCAGTGTACTCGACAACACATCAATTAAAGAAAACCCATTAGATTAGAACCCAATAAAAATGTCTGCTTTATACACATGTGGAGAGACATAAAGAGACCCAGTATGAAAAAGATCAATTAAACAGGTGTAAACAATCAAGTTTGCTAGTAATTTGAGAAAATTAGAGAAATTGAATGAGATTGGGGGTATAAGAGTACCTCGAGAGAACGGTGAGGATCAAGAATGGTTTCTTGGAGATGACTGCGACGAAGAGGGAGAGAGAGGGTCCAAGAGCAAGCAAGGCGTACCCAATTCCTGCTGCCACAGTCATGGTGTTTAACAAAACTGCGAGACAAATTGGAAATGCTTTTTTCACATTTGGACTGATCGATTCGTATGGCTTTTTGATGATTGGCGAATTGGGCCTTGGAAAGAAAATAGAAAATAATACTAGTGGTTGATTTTCTTAGGTCTCCTCTAGTTCTATCAAAAAAACACAAAAAAGTCTCGCCTGGTAAAGTTACAATTTACGGTTTTTTATTTTTTACAAAAATATTTATGGTATTGTTTAGTAAAATAAAAATAAATAACAATATTTTGATATATGCTTGTTTTTTAAATTTCATTTAAAAATAAAAGTAAATGTTGATCAGGTGGTGACTATTGAGAAATGAAAGTGTTTGTCAAAAGTAATTGTTCAATAATTAGCGATTGTTAAAATTATGACAAGGAGGTGCAGGTGTTTAAAATTATAAAATGATCTGATTATTAATCAAATCAAGATTTAGTTTGAATGGAGACAATTCTTTCGATTTTATCTGTTTTGGTCCTTTCAGAGGCTTTGTAATTTGTCTTTGAGTTTTTCTACTCTAAAAAAGAAAAGGAAAAAAGGAACTTGATTTGTAAAAAATGACATATTTATCCAGCAAATCAAGTTAGTGATTTGCACAATATTGAGCAGAAATTGTAATTATGTGCATATTTTAAAAAATAAATCAATAATAAATTTTATTATTAATAATTATAATATTTTTAATGAAATTGTAATATTTTGTGAGTGTGTCATTAATTTGTATTTTTTATTATCTAATTGTACCACATAAATCAAAATTAATAGGGTAAATTACATTGACACCCTTGAGGTTTATGTTTATTATAGTTCTCCTCACCTTTTGGAAATTACATCTCCCTTCCTGAGGTTTAAAGTTTCATTACAGATTGTTCCTTCCAGCAATTTAATTTTTTTAAATACCAATTTTTCCCTCACTATGTAAATTACATTGACATGCCTCATATTTTAGAAATTACAATCCCTTCCCCAAGGTTTAAAGTAGTATTACCAATTGCCCCATCGGTTAGTATTAATTGAAAAAAAAAATTCATTGAAAAAAAAAAAATTTAGTCAAATTTTAAAATTTCTGTTTAAAAACCAATATAAACTCATTTTTTGAATTTACGTTTTTTCCTCAAATTTACAAACTGAGACAATCATTTATAAATTAAAAATATTATCAAACAAGTTTTTATGACAGTTTTTTTAATTTTTATCAATATAAATTGAAAACTGAAAACGAAATAATTACCAAACAGACATCAGATGGTAAAAATGTCGTAAAATTAACAAATAATTAAATAAGTTAATAACGTAAGAAATAACTTATCAAAAGATTCTTAAGTTATATATAGTTTGATTTTTAGAAATTTTTTTAAAAATTAAAAATTAATTTGCTTAAGAAATAAAAAATAATTATCATTTTTATATCATTTTTATCTTTCGAGTGTACTAAAAATAAATCTCAAGGGGTGTCAGTGTAATTTTTATCTTACGTTGGTTTTTAAACAAAAATTAAAAATTTGACTAACAAAAATTTTTTTCAATTATTTTTTTTTTCAAATAATTTTTTTCCAATTAAATTTTTTTTTTCAACTAGTACTAACCGAGGGGACAATTGGTAATATGTGAAAATCCACATTTAATTATTCTTAAAATAAAATAAATTAATTAATTAATTTTATCCAGAGTTTATCTAAATTATATATTAGTGTAAAAGTTAGTTCTAAATTAACCCAATTCAGTCACTAACAAAAACATTATTAAGAATAATAATTTTGTGGGTGTTCAATAATTATTGTTTATAAATTATTTTAATTATAATTTAACATGATAATTATTTTTACTAAATACCTTAGTTAAAAACCTTAGTGTATCAATTTTAAGCAACTCACACAAATACACAAATATTTAAAAAATAAAAAATAAAAAAATAGCAGACTTTCAGTGGCAACTTTGGCACATGCTTGTTTGCATGTTAATATAAGAACCACAACCCCATCATACTCCTTGGAATTGAGAGAAAGTGGCTAAATAAAATAACGAAAAGAATGAGAGAGAGAGAGAGAGAGAGAGAGAGGGGAGAGAGAGAGAGAGAGAGGAGGCTATTAATATGCCTACTCACAATGCATATATCCCATACTCAAAATCGGAGAGAAATTCTGGAACAACGAAGCTTAGTAGAAGGAGATGAAGAGATTAAGGAAGCCAAAATTTTCTATCATTTTATCATCCTATTTCAATTCTACAACTAAATAAGGAAACTTTCTCAACCCTCTCATTTTCTTTTTATTGTTGAAATTTTCAGATTATACTCATGTGATAAAATGACTAATTTATAGATAGAAATTTATATATATATGTATATAAATTTTGTGATGTGTATATCAAATATTGAAGATATTGATAGTCTTAAAATCATGGTATTATTGTGAAAATATGCTTACATATGTAGTTTATACTATTAAATAGAGGATTGAAGATTTTCTTTGGTCCTTGAATCTGCCATAAAATTTGTACGAATTTTTAAAAAAATTTATACTTGAAATTTGAAGATGATTTCTTCTAAAAAGTTGTTTAGAATGATGTCTACTTCATCCATGAATTTTTTTTAACAATTATGGAGTTTTGTACGAATTTATACATATTTTTAATCAAATCTGGAGTTATAGGCAGATTTTACTATGTGTTTGAAAAATCATTAAAAATTTTATATTAAACCAAATCTGGTAATTTCAAAATAAAAAATGAAATTTGAGAAGTCTAGTTTCATAATAAATTTTTAGATTATGGAATTAATTTATAAAATTAAGAATGGAATTAATTTAAGAAAATGTGATAAATCTGTGTCATAAACTGTTTTGGAATTTTTAAGAATTATTTATAATTTATTTTTGGAAAATACTTTTTGAAAAATGACCATAACATGTTTGTTGAGTATTTTGTAGATTTGTATGAATTTTAGAGTTGTATAAGTAATTTATTTATAATTTTATCTGCGAGATATACATTTTGAAAATTTTGGCAGATTCAGGAGGAATAAAAAATTATCTCTTCAATTATTTATTTGGACTAAATTTTAATATTGTGTTAGTCTAATCTTGTAGATTAAAAATCCATGCATGTGTGTAATTATGATTTATTTCTTTTTGGTATCTACATTAATATTTCATACCATGGTTTAAATTAATTGTTTATTTAAATTTTGTACATTGATTTATTTTTGTTGTGACATATGTAACATTTTATGTTGGGAATTTTCATGAGTTGGTACAACATTATTGATGAATAAAATTAGAATTATTTGTGATTAATATAAAAACTAACTTAAACAATTAACAGCTTATACAAAGTTAACAACTGAGGGTTAATACCGGTTGTTCAGGGTGAGCCCTGGTTTTTAATAATTTTATGTAAAATTGTGTCGCAAAATCCTAAGATGACATGGGACTTATTTGAACCCTTATCGGTATTTTGTTTTGGAATAAGGGTGGATGTACGGGTGGCACGCAGGGAGGTTACATACCCCTGGCAAACCGTTCTCTTGGAGCAGGCCATGGATGCCACAGTTTAGGTATATAACTCTGGGTGTGGGCATCTTTGGTAATTCTTTAATATTTGACCAAGGGGGGTTTTCAAATTAATCGCGGTCATAGCTTAGTGGTTAGTAAGAAAATATCTTTGGTGAGATTTTGAGTGTCATCCAAACTATTAAAATTGTCGAAATTATTATAATGGTTGGTACATTTATCATGCTATTGAATTTTACTATTATTTTAATTGTCATGATTTGATTATTTTCTTTTAAAAAGAATAGTAGGTTGGTTATGTTTTTTTACTGTATTGCAAAACTCATGGTATATATTTTGTTGCCCTGGCGTTTCATGCCAGATTATGTCGAATAAGTGACTGAGGCTGAATTTGGAGCTGCTGCTAATATTGAACATTGGCTAACTTAAAGTCAAGACTCTATTGAAATAAAATTTTTATTATCCTTGGTATTAGTAATCACGAATGTTATAAAGTTGTTGTAATATTGTATGTGGACTCGTAATTTAGGGATACTTTGGGAAGATTGGTAAAAAGTCAATTTTTTGACTTTTTAGTTTTTTTTGTCAAAAAATCAGTTTTTTTTTACCCAAAACAACTCAAATTTTTGTCCAAAAGTCACAAAAAAAGTCAAAAAATCAGTCTTTTGCCAACTTCTCAGAACACTACTGGGGGGTAATTTGGGAAGTTAGTAAAAAACCAACTTTTTGACTTTTTACTAACTTCTTCCAAAAAAGCCACAAAAAGCCACAAAAAAAAAAGCAAGCTTTTTGGCTAAAAAAGCCAAAAAAAAAGCCAAAAAAAAAGTAAAAAAAACAAGTTTTTTACCAACTTCCCAAAACACTCATTAGTTGTTAAGCTTTGACTATATGAAAATCTAAGGCTCCGTTTGATAAGCCTCTCAAATTATAGTTTCACCCATTAATTTGTTGTAATATTGTATGTGGACTCGTAATTTAGGGATACTTTGGGAAGATTGGTAAAAAGTCAATTTTTTGACTTTTTAGTTTTTTTTGTCAAAAAATCAGTTTTTTTTTACCCAAAACAACTCAAATTTTTGCCCAAAAGTCACAAAAAAAGTCAAAAAATCAGTCTTTTGCCAACTTCTCAGAACACTACTGGGGGGTAATTTGGGAAGTTAGTAAAAAACCAACTTTTTGACTTTTTACTAACTTCTTCCAAAAAAGCCACAAAAAGCCACAAAAAAAAAAGCAAGCTTTTTGGCTAAAAAAGCCAAAAAAAAAGTAAAAAAAACAAGTTTTTTACCAACTTCCCAAAACACTCATTAGTTGTTAAGCTTTGACTATATGAAAATCTAAGGCTCCGTTTGATAAGCCTCTCAAATTATAGTTTCACCCATTAATTTGTTGTAATATTGTATGTGGACTCGTAATTTAGGGATACTTTGGGAAGATTGGTAAAAAGTCAATTTTTTGACTTTTTAGTTTTTTTTGTCAAAAAATCAGTTTTTTTTTACCCAAAACAACTCAAATTTTTGCCCAAAAGTCACAAAAAAAGTCAAAAAATCAGTCTTTTGCCAACTTCTCAGAACACTACTGGGGGGTAATTTGGGAAGTTAGTAAAAAACCAACTTTTTGACTTTTTACTAACTTCTTCCAAAAAAGCCACAAAAAGCCACAAAAAAAAAAGCAAGCTTTTTGGCTAAAAAAGCCAAAAAAAAAGTAAAAAAAACAAGTTTTTTACCAACTTCCCAAAACACTCATTAGTTGTTAAGCTTTGACTATATGAAAATCTAAGGCTCCGTTTGATAAGCCTCTCAAATTATAGTTTCACCCATTAATTTGAGTGTGTTGTTTGTTTTGAGCTTTCAAATAATAATTTTACACCAATTTCTCAAAACTCAATTCAAAACATAATCATTACTTTTCAAAACTCATAACCAAACACATAATTCAAAACTCTTTTCAAAACTCAATTCAAATCAATATTTTAATTTTTTAAATATTTTAAATATTTAAATATTTTAATTTTGTTAAGATTTTAAATATTTTAATATTTAAATATGTTACGATTTTTTTAATTTTTTAATTTTTTGAATATTTTTAAATATTTTAATTTCAAAATATTATGATTTTAATTTTTAAATTTTTAAATATTTTATAAAAATAAATTCAAACTCTATTTTATAAAACATTTTTAAATATTTTAATTTTTTTGTTATGTATTTGGTTACGATTTGAGTGTAGAGTTGTGAAAGTAATATGGAGTTTCGAGTTATGTGTTTGGTTATGAGTTTTCAAAATAATTTATTAATTGAGTTTTGTTTTATCTATTTGGTTACGATTTGAGTGTAAAGTTGTTTTTAAATTTAAAATATTAACATTTTAAATTATTTAAATTTTTTGAATATTTATTTAAATTTTTTGCTTATTAAATTTTTTAGATTATTTAAATATTTATGATTTAAATTTTTTGAATATTTATTTTGATTTTTTTTTCCTTTGTAGTATTTTTAATTAAAAAATTGATTAATGTTATTTTCTGTTAATAATAATTTTTTTTAATTGAATTTTAAAAAGAATTTGGTTATGAGTGTTGATCAGAATTTTCAATAGTGTGAAAGTAGTGTGTTTTTTATGAGTAATAAAAATTTTAATTAAGTTTTGAAAACTCTTTCTAAAACTCATAGCCAAACAAATTTTCTTACTTCACATGTTAAATCAAATTTTCAAAACTCAATTTCATACCCAATTCAAAACTCAATTCAACACTCTATTTAAAAACCATAACCAAATAAATTTTCTACACTCAAATCATAATATCACAACTCACAAACTCAAAATACAACTCATACTCTCAAATTATATTTACAAAACTCTACCAAACGCAACATAAATTTTCTTAATTAGTTGTTAAAATTTTTATTTAGCAAGTTATTCGTTATTTAATTTTTATGATGTTTCAAAAAAAAATTTGAGGCGTCACATAATATTACTTTAAAGTTTGGGGAGGAGATTGTAATTTATAAAATATGAGGGGTGTCAATGTAATTTACCTAGTGAGGGCAAAATTGGTATTTAAAAAAATTAAATTGCTGGAGGGAGTAATTTGTAATGAAACTTTAAACCTCAGTGAGAGAGATGTGATTTTCAAAATGTGAGGAGGAAATTGTAATAAACATAAATCTCAGGGGTGTCAATGTAATTTACCCAAATTAATAATTTGTAAGAAGGATATAAAAAGTAAAATAAAAAATAATAATAATAATAAAAATTGACAAAACGTGCAACGAAAAGAAATCTAAATCGTCACTGGTATCAGATCTGAATAGTCCGATCAGTGATCACTTCATCTCTCTCTCTCTCTCTCTCTCTCTCTGTATACATAAATATACCTAAACCCTTGATTCCTCATCCGATTGGACTCAGATATGGACTCGGACGAAGAAGACCATAGAGTCCCCTTGAGCCGGAGACCGGAGTGGTCCGACGTGACTCCGGTCCGCCAAAACGACGGTCCAAACCCGGTCGTCCCGATCGCCTACAGAGAAGAGTTCGCCGAGACCATGGACTACTTCCGAGCCGTCTACTTGGCCGACGAACGCTCTCCTCGCTCTCTCCATCTCACCTCCGAAGCCATCCAAATGAACCCAGGCAACTATACTGTAATCTTCCTCTCTCTATCTTGAATTTTCACTAGAAAATGTGGGAAGTTTTATTCTGTGGAAACAAACAGGGCTGAGGTGAATGGGGTTTTAAATAGGGACACTTTTTAGCCTAAATTGTTTTGCTTTATGTTGTGATGAAGTATTTTAGATCTTAGTTTTAGTTGGGAAGTGCTATGATTTACTGGAAATTTATTTGGGTTCTTGTTTATTTTTCTGTAGAGACAACAGTAGTTAGGGTTTAAATTTTACTGCTTTATAGTACGATCAAGTTGTTTAGAGGATGTCATTACTAATATCAAGTTTCTTACTTTTAGAAATAAAGCATAATTTGTGGATCTCATATTTGTTTTCAATCTGATTGCAACATTATAGTGTCAAAAGATGCCCTTGCCAATATTTTAGTGCCAAAATACTCATCTTTGGGAATGTTCCATTCCAAGTGGAGATACCTCAGTCCAACCGAGTAGCAGTCTAGGCCATACCTTGGCATGCCCATGTTTGGGCTCGTCACATGGTGCTGTTGGCTGGGAGTTAAGGTGCCGAATGCATCATGATTCTTAGGCCATGCAAATGGGGTCACATATCCTTTAGGTGCTGGAATAAGGCAATGTTACTTCTCATCCTCAGCAGGACAATGCCGTCCTCGGTAGATCATGTTCTCCCTTGGAATTTAACTAGCCAAGCAACCATACTTGGTGGTATGTGTGCCCTAGCTTAGGCTTGGCTCATAAATCCAATCATTTATTTATAAGAGGACATGTCACGTGGACAATTCGCCACTAGGATTTGTCTTCTTCCATTATGAAGGTGATGTGGCATGTATGAGGCTTGCCATGTGGCGACACTTAATTAGATACCAACACATTTTTAAAATCGTTTTTAGGTGTCATGAGATTAAGCCAGATCCATTAAATTTAGGCTGGCTAAAGTTAACCCCTATCTTTTTATAAAATTAACTTATGTGTGAGCATGATGAAGAGCTTAAGCCCACCAAAACTTGATTGCAACTCTTTTGTAAATTTTTCTTACGCACCATTAGATATTTTTGATTAGTAAGCATCATTAATTATGTCGGGCCCAATTGAATTGTGCCATCTAAATTTAAAACCCCAAATATGTCCATCAAACAAATTAAACCTAAAAGTGTTTAAATAGCTTTATCTTCTATTAATATATGAAAATCAAGTTCGCTGCCGAGATATTCAAGCTCAACAGTTCATGTAAACCCACGACCAACTTGATTATGGTTATTTTGTTGGCAAAACTTTTACCTTTTTTAAAAAAAAAAAATTACATATATATAGTTTTAATTTAGGATGATAAAATTGTCATCCCATATGTAGACACACTTTCCAAATTAGTTCATTTGGAACCAATGCAAATAAAAGGATTTCGTGCCAAACTTTCATGTAGGCATATTAACTTTCGTAATTCACATTTCCTTCTACAATTTTAACTTCCATCATACTTATCATTGATCACTTAAATGTTTCCAACTGATGCTCTGTTTTCATTGAAACCCCATACATTTTTTCCTAAAAGACCTTATCATGTGCTTTCTCTAGTTCAGTAGTACAACATAGAGGTTTTTCTCATATTGCCTACGTTTTTAGTCAATTGCCCAGGTAGGATATTAGCTTCCTTGTAAAACATCAAATCGATTGCTTCATATATTGTTTGACATCTAAATCTTCAGTTCATCACCTTCCCAAGTTTCATTCTATGACTTTTAGTTCATATGTCAAATAGTTAGTGTTGCTTTGGATATCATTTTTATCCTTATGCGGACTTTATCATAATGTTTTTGGTAATACATTAGGTATCTTTAATAGTATGTAAAATCTTGTTAAGTTGTTTAGTTAGACATGCTACTCCATCACAAGCCAAACATTTTAGTGCCTCGACAAGAATTCAATGTGATGCGAAATCTTTCCTATTTTCATCGTTTGCCCTTTAGTATGTCAACTATTTTAATCTTTTACCAAAATATTATTACTAGAGGCATTTTGTTTCTTACTACGCGCTTCCTCATCTTTGGGTGCCTAGGTATCCATCATAACCTGTTCTTTTTTGAACCTTGTCCTCAAGGCTATGCCATCTTAAGGTGCTGCTAAATGGAAGGTGCTTTTAAATGGAACGATCTTATCAATGTTTATGAATGATAAATCATGGATGGAATCTCTGAATCTAACCAACTTGGTGCTATAATATAGCTTTGTATTATCGACTATGTTCATGAGTTGGAGATACGCACACTAATCACTGACACCCAATACAGGGTAAACCACCTCCTCTTAGGTGTCTCGATTGATTACTAAATGATTCTAAACTTGTCTTACATGAATTTAAGTTTTTAACTAATTAACTTTTGAAAATGAGTTTCCGTTGTTCCTTTACCTCATCCTATTCTATTAATTGTCTTTGATTCTTCTTCTCAAGTCACTTATTGTAGTTCAAGTATTTACATCTCTTTCTTGTTGTAGCAAGTTTGTGTATTTATGTATATTCTTTTCACTTCCTTTGTATTATCCTAAAATCTAAATCACCACATCTTTTGTCCTTCATATTGCACTATAAGTTTTATTTTTATTTTTCCCTTCTAATTTATGCATTTTGGTTTTTTGGTTATTCTTTCATGAGGTAAAGCTTTATGTAAGGCTTTCTTGGCATTAGGTAGAAAACATCGAAATTTCATGTGGAAGAATCACTCCTTAAAAATAAAAATAAAAATTAAATGTAACATGAACAAATATCATTGGAGGAGAATCTAAATGGCAAAACCAACACTACGTGAGTGCTTGGGGCTATTAATACTAGTAATATTGACAAAAATTTCTCCTATGGATAATAAGAGATAAGTTTTCTGGTGATAATTAAGGAACAGTAAAGGTTAGATTTTTTAACTTTTAAATAGTCTGAGTGGAAATACTCTCGGGGGAAAAAGAAAAGGAAGACTAGAAAGGAAAAATAGGAAAATAAAAAAGTGATAGAGAACATGCTTGCCAAGAGTATAAGGTCTGGAGCATTGCGCAGGGTTAATCTATATGTTACTTCAACAAGAGAATATATACTTTATTTATTGAAAGTTTTCTCATAATAAAGACAAGCCTATGCTAAGCTTTATTTTTCTTGTCCTTAAAGTCATCTAGATTTTTAGATTTAGTAATTTGTTGCATGCATAATTAGTTTAGTGGATTTTAATGAGGTCAGGCTAAACCTTTATCATGTTTTGCAGATATGGCAGTTTAGGCGTCTTATACTTGAGGCACTGAATGCTGACTTGCATGATGAACTGGATTTTATTGAACTTGTTGCCAATGATAACTCAAAAAACTACCAGATATGGTGAGCTACAGCTTTCGAATAATTAATTTTTCTTTTTCTTTTTCCCTAATTATTTATTTATTAAAAACTAATGCTTAAGTACAGATAACAGGGGTGATACAATGGATGAATTAAATTTTTTTTTGATAATTACATTGTATAAAGAGAAGAGTTGATAAGAATTTTCAAAACAATAGGTAAGCATCATGAGCTTATTATTTGTGAATAGACTTAGTTTGTAGTTTGACTCAGAGTAGCAGATGTTTTTAAGTAGATACCAGAATTTTTTCCACCAGCCTTGTAGGCCAAGTGGTATTTGGGTGGCTTGTCAACCTTGATATTAGTGGCTCGAGTCCCTTTGTTATCTTGCCTAGTGATGTGATGAATATCTAATGTTAATTTTGGTGGGAAAAGTGTGGTACTCTTCGCTACTTCACAAAAAAGGAAGAAAAAGGATTTAATGAGTTGGAGATTTTTTTATTTTTTGAAATTAAGTCGTATAATTAGGTATTTTTGTTAGTTTCCTTAGTTTCATGGTAATCTCTTTGGGAGGAGGGTGCTTGAAAGCTACTTGTAAGAAGCTTGTCTCGTACTTCTTGATGTGGTGGCTGCACATAAATCCATGTGTCGCTTGTCATAGAGTTGTTGCATGTAAGCCATGTGCCACTAGTTTGTTATCGAGTGCTTGCATGTTTGCAACTTGTCATCTGCTTATTATTTTGTAGCTTTTTTATTTCAAGGTACTTTTTAGGAAGTAACCTACTTAGCTACTTATATATAGGGCTGTAATCACACTTTTGCAACTTGTCATCTGCTTATTATTTTGTAGCTTTTTTATTTCAAGGTACTTTTTAGGAAGTAACCTACTTAGCTACTCATATATAGGGCTGTAATCACACTTTTGAAGGAATTTTTGAGAAATTGAAATTTCAACTTTTGGTATTTTGTTGTATTTGCTACTTCGTAGGGATTGGTTTTGAGACCCATAGGTTGTGGAATTTGAGCGCTGCTTGCTGGATTTTGCATAAACCATTCCTAAAATCTGCTTTTTGCATAATTCGGCTTAGATAAAAGTGTTATTTGGTCTACCTTTGATTGTAGTTGTTGGAACCTCCAACAAAACTACAACACGTAACCAAGAAATAACTAACAAAACAAATAAACTGCAGGTTTTGTTAATTTTTAGTTAAGGAAAATAAAAAAGAATGAATTTTCCCATAAGGCATTTGGTTTACGGGCACATTTGTGAAAAAGTAGGACCTCAACTTACCTGTGATGTGTAATCCTATATATGGTTGCAACTTGCAGGACAAGTTTTGAGGAAGAGTGGCCATGTTTGGTTTGCTTTTCAGAATTTTTTTCCTAAAAACCTAAAAATTAATTTGGTGAAAGAAATAAAAAAATAAAAAATACTTATCATTTTTACATAATTTTATTTTTGGGAGGCTAGAAATAATTTAAAAAAATTAAAAAATATCTTTTTGATATTTATTTTTATCAAATTAATTTTTATTTTTTCAAAAAAAAATTAAAAAAAAAAATTTCGGAAAAAGAAACCAAACAAGGCCAATATTTCCTTCAAGAAAGTAGCTACGGAAAGACCCCGCACTTGTGTCAAACAAAACACATGATATGAAGGAAACGGTTCTTGTTTTTCTCTTCCTGTTGTTTCCTGATAATCAAATACAACCCTAGTAAAATGGCCTATTGCAATGTTGCACATTTTATGCAAGATAATAGAGGTGTAATGTGCTTATGTGTTCAAGTCAGTAGGTTGAGATCCAATCAATGTTAGTAACTGTATTCCATGCCATGGATGTCATCATGCATTTGTTAGCATGTTCGGTGGTGATACCATTGGTAATTACGAGTGGTTAATATAGGTATGTGTTTATCTTGCACTTTTGAAAATTTGTTAATGGATCTTTCTGAATGTTAAATAATTTCTTATGGGCTATCTTCTTCTTCTTTTTTTTTTTTTTTTTTTGGGTGGGGGTGTAAACTTCTGATTTGATTTTAAGATTTCAACCTGTAGATGAACGCATGTAGGTATTGCTCCATTCTTCTGAACAAAATTGATTGCTGCAGGCATCATAGGCGGTGGGTTGCTGAGAAACTTGGAACTGATGCCATGAGTAAGGAACTTGAGTTCACCAAGAAGATTTTTTTCATAGATGCCAAGAATTATCATGCCTGGTCCCATAGGCAGGTAGTCTGTGTTCTGTTACTTCTGTTATGCTAGAAAAACCGTCGTCATGTTGTCCAATTCTTGGAACTTTAAATTATTTTTCCTGTGCGTCAATGAGTGGAAAGTTTTTCTATACTTCGGGCACACCAGTTTTAATTTTGTAATACATTCATTAGTGAAACTGGAGAGTGAAAATGAGTGTTTCCATGCAGTGGGTTCTTCAGGCACTCGGAGGGTGGGAAGATGAACTTGACTATTGTCAGCAGCTTCTTGAAGATGACATTTTCAACAATTCTGCTTGGAATCAGGTATAAATGAAAGTTTTGAGTACCGGACACATTTGGTAAAGCAGTAATCATAGTAAAAAAGAGTTTGGTAATTGCCACCTTTCAGTCCATCACGGCACTTTTAATTTCTCAGCACAAATACTTAACAAGTGAAGAGTTAATGGAGAAAAGTTGACAACCACAATTGGCTTGAATGTCATTGGTGGGAACTTAATGGTTTTGATTAGCTTCATTTGATGAAATTTTCCCAAATTTGTAAAACATACAGAGTTGTCGCAAAGTTTACAGTTGATTCATGTGACTGTTAAAACATATATGCTTGACGATATTGTAATTTGATTGTCTACTTTGTCATAAATATTGCAAATAATTTTGCTCATTTCCCAGCTCCTGAATTTTTCTTAATTATTCCAACATGCTTGTGTGTTTTTTCTCATATTGTTTCTGAATTATTTCTTTTGTTTCTTTTTTTGCTTTGCTTTAGCTTCCCCCCTCTTTATTCCTTAATTGTTCTTGAACTTTAGCTAAAAAGTTGCCACCATCACCGGCTTGCGACCTTTCTTGTATTACTTTGTCAACAAATAGAAATAGAAGTCTATGATATAGATATGTACGCATACAAGTTTTGTATGTATTTGCATCGATTTGGTTTTGGCACAAAAAATTGTTGCCCACTCATACTTATAAAGGGAGTAATTTTTTTTGGTTTTTACAGAGATATTTTGTTGTCACAAAATCACCGCTCCTTGGAGGCCTGGAGGCCATGCGAGAGTCGGAAGTACGTTATGCAGTGGAAGCCATTATAGCCAAACCTGAGAATGAAAGCCCATGGAGATACCTTCGAGGCCTTTACAAAGACGATGCAGAGTCTTGGATCAACGATCCTCAAATCTCTTCAGGATGTTTGAAGGTTTTGAATTCGCAAATCAACTATATCTTTGCTCTGAGCATGCTTTTGGATCTTCTCTGCCATGGTTTTCAACCGGGCCAAGAGTTCAAAGTTGCTCTCAATGCTTTGACCTCAGAGTCGGATTCACCAGATTCAGAGTTGGCAAAAACAGTTTGTTCTCTCTTGGAACGTGTAGATCCAATGAGATCAAATTACTGGAAGTGGCGCAAGAGAACGCTTCCTGCTCAAGCAGTTTAATGTCCAAATTGGGATATGGATTTTTGCTGGTTTAATTTGTTGACTGGTATGATGACTTTCTGTATCTTGGATTCAGTTACCTTGGGCAATGTCGAAAGTGTAATGTTGTATTATGGTTTTTCTTTATTTCCAGTGGTTTTTATGTTACTTACTTAGAGAGACATTCACACACACACAAAATAAAATAAAATAAATTAAAGATTTTAGCTTGAAGTGCCTTCTGCACAACAGTTGTTTTTATGAAGATCACGGAGTTATATTATGGATAATTTGGGATAGCCACTCCCTCTCTCTCTCTCTCTCTCTCTCTCTCTCTCTCTCTCTCTCTCATTTTATTTTATTTTATTTTATTTTATTTTTTTCCATAATGAATAGGGTTTATGTTTAACAGGCTTTTTGAATTGGTCTTACATGTGGTAAAGTTTTCAGTTATTTTTTACTTGAGAAAATTTAAATCATTTATAGTAAATTATTTAAAATGAATGATAGATATTGGTATCATAAGAGTCATGCATTGATCCAATGACAATAAAAATTCTGAAGCTGCCATTGTACATAACTAGCGGCCGGGCACACGCGATGCGTGTGCAAACTCGTTTAAAATTATAATATGATTTTGATATTATTTTTTCTAATAATATACATATAAATCATATGAAATATGTATCTACTGCTTATCCTACATTGTAAGTGTAGTATTGTTCATTATATTTTTATTTTCTTCAATAAAAAGCTACATTATTTTCTTGTGTGAAAATAAAGAAAATGTCAGAAAGAAAGGAAGGGGTGGTGATTGAAAAAGAGAAGAAAAAATGACTTTTGTGCCAATTAATTGGGTGGAGGAATGAAGACCCCACAACAGACGAACGAACTGAGAAACTGTTTTACTTCAATTGATAAAATTTTTTTGATTCAATAAAGAAAACAAAAATTACATGATTTTGCACGAGTAGCCATGGAAAATTACCACTAACAGGAGCACAGGAACGAATCAAGACAGCCGCACCAAGTCCTTCCTTTTCTGCCACAACATTGAGCATGTTATGAAGACCATAGCAAAGGTAAACATATGCATGGCCACCAGGTCCAAACTATTTCCAGAACAACCAATTACAAACATAAGAAAAAAAAAATTACATGATTTTGCACGAGTAGCCATGGAAAATTACCACTAACAGGAGCACAGGAACGAATCAAGACAGCCGCACCAACTCCTTCCTTGTCTGCCACAACAATGAGTATGTTATGAAGACCACAGCAAAGGTAAACATATGCATGGCCACCAGGTCCAAACTATTTCCAGAACAACCAATTACAAACATAAGAAAACAATTGTTACATGCCTAAAAAAATGTGTTTAGAGTTCAACTTCACAACAATCTAAGAACGTAACGAATAACATAAAGTCTAAGGAACACAAAAGCACTTCAACAGAACAACTATTTTTTCATAATATCAAAATTGCCCCTTTAAATATAGATAGAAGAAATAAAAAAAAAAAAACACCTAAAAATGTTATTTTGATAAGATAGGCGAGAAATGTTTGTCTTCTATTTCATTTCTATACAAAAGGCCAAAGAGAGAGAAAACATAAACTTTTCTTTTCCACTCACATGCAAAGTGTAAAACAGAGTAGAAACCAGCAGAGTAGAAACAACAAAAAGAGCATAGTTTTAGTTTGAATCTCAATATTTCAAACTTTTTCCCTCATTCATGGCGGTTCTATGTTCATGAATCTCTTTTCTTTTAATTTTTTTTTTGTTTGAATCTCATTTTTGCAGAGTCAGACTTGGAATAGTCCTCACAACAACTGGAAATGTGTACTGGACTCGATTTTCTTGCGGATTGGTTCGGTAAATATTCTAATTCTCTATTATTTTTTCCTTCCACTCAAAAAACGAATTAGAATTCAATTCCGCGTAGAGTTTGATTTTATATTCTCACGTTTTGATGGTCAATTTGATCTGGGTTTCTCTTTTTTTGAAGCTTGTTTCTGTGATTTCTAGATTCAATTTCTCTCTAATTCTTTATCAATGGAGGCTGATAGTAGTCGACATCAATGTCGGTTGTTCTCTGTTCCATTGGAAACTACCAATGGATATGCAAATGGGTTCAGAGATTTAGCTTCTAACAATGTAGAATTTAAACTTTCTGGTAGTGAAGATCATGATCATGATCATGATCAAGATCAAGATAAATCAATTTCAGACTGTGAAAGTGGGATATCAGGACCAAACATTGAGCAATCTCAGTTGTTTGGTGATGGGTTAATCAAAGTTCCGGAAGATGATAAGTTGCACGAGTTCATCAACCGAAAATTCATTTCGGGTTTGGGGTCTCTGGGAATGCATACCTCTGTTCCATTAAAAATTAAAAAAAAAAATTTCGGCAAATACATCCTCATTTGAAGATGCTGAATACAGTGAAGTTTAAAAAGAGAACTTACCAAATACAGTGAAGTTTGAGAAGATGCTGAGGAGTTACCAAATACAGTGAAGTTTGAGAAGAGAACTTTCAGAAGAGAACTTACCAAGGAAGATGCAAAAATGCAATTGAAGGAAGAAGTTGTAACTGCTTCAGACGTGAACTTTGAGAACAGAACTTACAGAAGGCAACTTACCAAGGAAGATGCAAAATGTAATTGAAGGAAGATGGTGTAACTGCTTTTGACGTGGAGAGTGGGAAGTGGGAGGTGGAAGTAGTGTTTGAATTTATCATTTTAACCCTAATTAAAATTGATTTAAGTGTAAGAAGTTAAGGTCATTTTAGGGAGAATTGAGAAAAGTTTTTTAGGAATGGCTTCAAGACACCAAAATTGGTGTTGGCTTTTAATAATAGAATAGATAGATAACACAACTTTCAACTCAAGCCTCAAAGACAAAAGACAACTTACATGTAAACATGAAAATAAAACACACATGTATTAACATGGTCTCAGTCTAACTTCCCTTTATAACAAATTAAACTAAGCTTCCTCTCTCACTCAAGCAAGACAGGCTAGTCTAACTTAAGTTTTTTTGGAATATATTCTAATCCTACTATTTGAATATCTGAAAAATAAAAATCTGATTTAAGCTGATTGTCTCTCACTTATGCTCACACATTAATTATTCATAGAAATAGTTTAAAAACACAGAAACCAATCACATAACCAGATTAATTTCTGTACAAATAGAAAGACTGTTACCCATAACGTCATGGGTGGAGGTATTGCTGATCTTTGTGTGCCCATGGTACAAAACATCTTACAATGAACAAAGTTGGCCCACCCACAGTGAACCTGTAAACCCTAACTCCAATCTTTCTCTTATACATCTCTCCACGTACCTGTAAAAAAACTTTCATGGCCACCTCATTGAGCCCTTTCAAAGATTTCTTCATCTTCTCCTTGAAACCGGTATTTTTCCTCTCAGAGAAATGGTAACTGGTCAAAAATGCCCGCCTTGCATGCCAATAATCACGTCCATAATCGTCTTCCATGGGGCTAGTTATCGGCTGCCATGCATTAATGGTGTGCCGGAAAGATCCATTTAGAGGTGTGGCAGGATCAGGCCAACTGAAAACGGTGATCGGACTGACTGCAGTGCTTGGCATGGCTAATGGTTTCATGAGATGAGATGAGATGAGATGAGATGTGGAAGAAATATATTATGCATCTATATATGTGTGTGTAGAAGTTAATTAACGGTAGGTTGGTTTTTTTATATTAATTATAGGTTAGTGGTTGAACCATAGTGGAAATATGTTTAAGAAGGGTGGGTAGTTTTGGTTGCATCTGTGTGACTCATTTACTATGGAGGGAGTTTCTATTTCCACAAGATATTTTCTTAGTTCATTTTTTTAAAAGATTGTTGTTATTAATTACTGTGTTCCTCGAACAATTTTTTAAAATAATCTCATCTTCCATTCTCACAACTCATTATCTTCCACATTAACTCTAATCGCGCACGTTGGCAAGGAAGGGTTGGGTACGGGGTGGAGGAGGAGAGGAGGCTAAGGGTTGGGTTGGGGTTGGTGGTGGAGGAGGAGAGGGAGCTAGGCAAAAAAAAAGTGGCAAAACAAAGCCAGGGGTTGAGGAATGTTAATAATAAAATTTTAAAATTTGAAATAAGAGTTATTTTGTTTTAATATAATATTATTGATTTCACGTTAGTAGTTAAATACATTCATATGAGAGGATTCTGTTTGATTTTATAATTGTATTTCTAGTATCTTTTTAAAAAAAATTGAAAAATTTATTAATTTATATTGCATTAATCTTATTTATTTGAGATTATGAATGTTTAATTTAATTGGACGAGCTTTAAATATAATTATGTAGCACATGGGTGATTGGTGCACAATATCCCCCACCAGCCCAAGCTTCACTAGCCAAGGAAACTAATTAAAGAGAAGATAAAAGGGATTTCACCAAAACGAATTATGACTACTTCTCGACGTCATTGTTATGGTTCCATTATCTGTTATATTCTTCTCTACCTTTTCTTATCCATTGGAAATATTGGCCCTGTTTGGCAAGTTTGAATTTTAGTTTTTTTTTTTTTTTTTTTTTGGGGGCTAAAATTCATAAAAAGACAAAATAGATTAAAATAGTCAATAAGACAAAATGTCATATTAAATTCATAATCACTTTTTTTTTATAAACATCATATCCAACTATAAAAAAATCCAACCATCTTTCCAAATACAAAAATTTTAACCTACTAAAATAGTTAAAAACTAAAATAACTTACTAAAATAGCCAATTTCCCAAACGAGGCCATCATCCTTTGAGAAAAATTATTAAATAATTTGGTATTTACGTGATACTCTCTGTAAATTAAAAGTTGCAACTCATATTAAGTGAGTTATTCCTTATCTCTTAATTACTAAATAAGGATAAAGCACTATGTTTCAATAAGATTTTTCGCGGTGTCATTGATTTAGACCACTACATAAATAATGCCACGTAATACTCTTGTCAGTTGGAATAGTTGTATACATTTTCATTGTAACAGTGTCATGTAAGGAACATTATTAAATATTTTTAGAATATATAACATTACTCACTTACTTACTTCATACGCTGGATAATAGGGAATCCTAGTATTAAGTCAGCATCTTAGATGTAGAAAGAGCATGCTTAAAATCGGTTGGGTAGTTGAACTTGTTTGTAGGTAAAAGTTAGTCCTAACAAGTTTTGTAAATTCTCAAACTCAGGACTATCCTCAATTTTCCACGATCTGCCTATAATTAAATATATATACGTAATTCGTACTTGTTTATTTTTATAACAAACGTTAGGGGTTCTGCTGAGTTCTTGAGCTTTGGACTCAACTATTATATTAAGGTCTCGTTTGCTAATATTTATAATGTAAACATGTTTATAATTTAGAGAAATTCTATCATACATATCCCTTGAAAGAGGTGTACCATATATACATCTAATTATGTCATTTTCTTCTTTAACGGTATTGTTTGGGTACGTGAAACCTATCACAAGTCTCAATTCAATTATTCGAATTGTTCATTTTTTAGACTACAATGCGCAAATCATTTATGAAAAAAAACAGGTCAATCCGATAATCAGAGCCACATTAGTTTATTGTATTTGTCTTAAAAAAATAGATAGTTTAACTTTCAAATAATTTAATTTTTTTAGTTTTGCAAACAAATGTCAAACTAATGTTGTTGTATTATTTTTCTATTTATATGTTAACGAATTATTTATGAAATGTTATGTGAATTAAAATTTTGAGAAAACCTAATACAATTAAGTCAAACTTGTAAGATTTATTATATATATACATATTTTTTAATTTCAAGATCCGTGTGATTTGTCCTTTTTAAAATAAGGCCAAGTTTGGGAAGACTAAATAAGTTTACTTTTTGACTTTTTATGAAATATGGGTTGGATTTGGGTTGGGTTTGAAGTGATGTATTAGAGAGGTGATGTGACTTAAATAAGATGATGTGACTTAAATAGGATAGTGACTTTTTGACTTTTTAGATTTTTTGGAGGATGCCAAACTTGGCCTAAGTCTTCTATATTATATATATACACATTTTAAAAATATTTTCTTTTCTTTAGACATCATTTTTTTGGGTTTGACTTTAGGCTTTCACTGTTTGCTTCTCATTCAAAAGGTCCACGGATCTTTGGCTTGTTCATAATATCTAGTGGTTATCATTTAGAAAACTTGGGCTTGTAATCCATCTTTATAAATATCTAGGGTATTTCAGTAATTTTGCTTCACTTAAAAAAATAATTACATTACTTGTGTTTTTATTTAAATCATTAGTCTTTCTCACTATACCCATTTTTTAATGCCCATTTAAAAACAAAATTACAAATTAGTAGAATGTAGAAAAAAGGTTTTCGAAATATTAAAAAATCATTTTAAATTGCAATACAAGTGGAAAGAAGTAAAATAATTATAAATTGGTAGCATCTACCCTTTAATTGATCAAATTATCCTCTCTTTTCTTTTTCACTATGTAACTCCAATTGTTTGCCAATATTACGATACTCTTACTCGCCAACTTTGAACCACCTCCTACCATTCTCTACTATCTTAGTCATTTTCACTATTTAGTCCCACCTCGACACCAACTTCTCCACCTCACAACACTCCAAACTCTAGTAATTGCAACCACTTAAACCTTTTTCTAGTCACAACCCCACACTTCTTACCGCCATTATTATAGAGCGTGCTCAATGCAAGTCCAATATGTGTACAGGTGCAAATGTTAATTGTATTTGGTGTGAGTGCAAATATACTTATCATGTGCACCACACATGTATTGCACCTATATTTGTGCATATTTTGCATTTATATTAAGTACGTTTGGCAATAACGATATGAGAGATGCGGGGTTGTGAAGGAGAGAAGCTATGGGGGTTAGTATGGTTGTGGTAGTTAGGGTTTGGAGATATGGTGCTGTTGAATGGAGATGGTGATAGTGGGGAGGACATTTTGTAGTAGCAATGGCATAGGTGTGGGATCGTGAGGGCAAAAGGATAAGGAACTAAAGTGCTTGCAATGGTTAAGGTTTTAAAAAAATAGTTGTGAATGGGAGAGGATGGTGGCGATAACGGGAAATTGTGGAGCAAATGTAAGAAATGGCGTAGAATGACTAGCGCCGAGTGTAAATGAAGTTAACGATTACATAGGAAAGAAAATAGTAGATAGTGAAAAAAGAGAATGGATAATTTGATCAATTCAAGGGATAAACTCCATTCCTTTAAAAAGTTTTTATTTTTATTTTTTTATTATAAATTATTTTTCCTTATTTGTGAAGTTACATGTAAATATCTCAAATAAATAAAAATATTTTTTTTTATTACAAAAATAAGGAAAATAGGGTTGTAAATAAAATCACCCTCGCATGACATAACCACACAGCAGACCTTTCTTCGCTGTTTGGTACAGAAGGAACCAGAAAATCTAGCGTTCACGAAGAACTCTGATCAACTTGAAGCTATAAGGTGCGAAATTTCTGTCTTCAAACCCTAATTCCATTGATTCTATTGTCTCTTAGAAACCTTAATCTGTATTTTTTTAACCCCAAAACCTCTATTTTGTACTTGTTTTTCCCCTTCCAAATCTGTCGGTGCCTGCTGTTTGAATGCAAATGTTGGGAATAGAATAGGGGTTTTACTTGTGAATAGGAAATCTCCATTAATTTGCCCAAAATTGAAGAGATAGAAAGTCAATTGATTGATTTTTGAAGAACCCAATTCCCAGTTTGGTGTTCTGGGATGGTGAGATGTGCAAATTTGACATTTTTTCAAGGTGAATTTTTGATCAGTGGTTGGTTGTAGTAGATTTGCATTTCTGTTGGACTAGTGAATCTTGAAACTGGGTTTTCTGTGGTTTTAGCCGTTTATGGTTTTGCATTCATCAGAAGGAGTTCTAGGGTTTTCAAAGCTCTTGATTTCTTTGAGCTTTGGTTATTGCTTCTAGTAGTTTGTGTTTGTTTGAAAAGGGTTCTAGATGGGGAAGCCATTGTTTTATGAGATCTTGGAAAAACCAGCTACAAGTTGTATTATTGGAATTTGTTCTGCAATTTGGTTCTATATACAGAAGAAAAATATTGGGTATTCTCATGTTGGCTTGAGTTATGAAACCGCCCTTGAAGGGCATTATTGGAGGATAATAACATCGGCATTTTCCCATATAAGTGTCCTTCATCTTGTTTTCAATATGAGTGCACTTTGGAGTCTTGGAGTTGTAGAGAAGCTAGGGTACATGGGACTAGGGATGGAGTTTTTTCTTCAGTACACACTAGTCTTGGTAGTGTTATCAGGTTTGCTAGTCTTGGGGGCTTACCATGTTTTAATTAAAAAATTCAAGCTAGAGTATTTCCGGAGAGTGACAGCTGTTGGGTATTCCTGTGTAGTTTTTGGTTGGATGACCATTCTTTCAGTGAAGCAACCCTCATCAAAGCTGGACCTTTTTGGGTTTCTTTCTCTTCCAATCAGTTTTGCACCATTTGAATCACTTATATTTACTTCAATAATTGTTCCACAAGCAAGTTTTGTGGGCCACTTCTCTGGAATTATTGTTGGGTATGCCATTGCTTGGGGTTTGATCCATGGTGTAAACAATTATTGGGCAGTTTCTATGTTGGGATGGATTGTACTTGTGTTTGTGTTGAGTTTGAAGCGGTCTGGTGCATTTGATTTCAACTTTCTGGAGATTGAATCCGTTACGGATGCATCCTTGCCTTCTGTGCGGTTTCTTGCCTCGGGAAATGGTAGAACCTTGCAGATGAGTTCACTACCAGCTGTGGGTGCCGATATTGTGTAGCTCATGATTAAACAACCATATTGCTTGTGGGAAGTGTACTTGACTTGGGCTAATCCTGTATTTACCTGTGCATTTTCTTTCCCAAACTGGTTTGTTGCGCTTGGAACAAAGTGGATTTGAATGAATCATTGATGCCATATATCGCAAGACAGCTATACAATCTTTAGTTGCTGCTTTATCGATTAATTAAATTGTTGGATCCATGTCATTCTTACGTCTGACGGTACGTAAGGTTGCTACTAGTTATTATTGTTCTCCAATCCTTCATTTATTGTGCTAGAGAAGTGTTTTTCCTGATGTGTAGGATCTTATGGTCCTGACAGGTTCAATGGCAATTGTTTGTTCCATTGACCTTTCCTAAATGAAATGAGAATTTTGAATTGGTTTATTGCATTAACAATGCTGTGCTAACTTGGTATCTTATGGTCTTAAAAATGAAGGCTGAGACTAATTTGATTGCTATGTTAATTTATTCCTTTTCCTTTTTAACTATTTGCATTTAAGAAGTTCAGTTGACTTTCTCTGTAATGCAAGTTATTGATATGTGGGAGCTGTTGCTCATGACATTAAATGTTACTAGATAAATTATAAAAGCAGAAAAAATCATTTTTTAACTGTTTCTCATGGTCATGGAATTTTTTAATTTTTCTTGGTTTAAATCATAATAGCATAAAGTGCATATTGAAGTGAGTTTTCATATTTGAAGTTTCATCCCAGTAGATCTCTTAGCCTTGTTTGAAATGGTCCTTAGTTGATTGAGGCAAATGCTCAAATGCAGATGCTAAATTAGCTGTCTTCGAGTACTCTTGAAGAACCTAATCACTTCTAGAGCATTCTGTTACAGAAGTCTGAAACAATTTTATGACTAATTTAGATTAGCATTGTTGATGTGGTGGTTGTTGGATTGCGACTGACAATTGACTATTATAGTTATTAGGATAACTGCATTTTGGTGACATATATAAGACAGAACCTGGTAAATCTAGCTATCAAGGGTTTGAATTTTGCCTTGTAACAAAAACGCTTTAATGAATCTCAACTTCCTTCAAGAGTGTTGGGTACTGGTCACTTCATGCTTCATAGATTTGCAGATCTTGTATAAGTGCTTCACCAGTTGGAGGCAGGCACTCCCTCACCAACTAGGACAATGGCATAAATTGATTTCACTGGAAATGACATTGGGATGTCCCACTGGACTAAAATAGCCATATAAGACAAAATAGGTTATTTTAGCCAAATAGGACAAAATATCACATCCAATCCATAATCATTTTATTTTTTTTCTCACAAAAGTCAAAAAAGTCAAAAAATTTATCCCAAACGTTACTTTTTAGTCCTAGGTTAAAATAGTCAAAAAGTCAAAAAGCTAAAAAGTCAACCCACATCCTAAACGAACCCCGAAATGAAGAGTTCACCTTTTTGTTAAATGATTGAGAAATTCTTTTAAGCTGAGTTGTTTGAATGTTGTTTGAATCTATTAAATAGTTGGCTGTTGTATAACTCCATTAGCAGCGCCTGTAAATGGACTTAAATAAGTCTCTTCGTCTTGTATCATAGATTTGATTTTGAAGGGCTTTGTGCAATTATTATAAGTGAATGGTCATTTGATAAAGAAGATTAAAGTCTGACATTCCATTCTATATTCATTCTTGTAAACTATACATTAGACCCTTTCTTGATTCCATTGCAAGTCTTCCTTTCTGGTAGGTGGGCTATAGAATGTCATCATTGTTCAAGAAGTGATGACGGTTGTACCACCTTAGCTCCAAAAAAAAAGAAAAAAAGGGAAAATTACAAATGAGTCATAAAATAATTGCGCTATGGATGATTTTTTTTTATTATATATATATAGATAACTTTGTCAAGAAGACTTGTATTCCCATGAACATTGAAAAGTAATTTTTCCAAAAAAAAGGATAAAAGAGAGAACATGCTCATTATAACTTTATTTAAAATTAAAAAAAAGAAAGTGCAAAGAAAGTGCCTATGACATTTGACAAGTTTGAATGAGGTTTTAATTTTCTCACAGGTTGGATCAAGATTATCATGAATTGCATCACTAGTGTAGAGTTCTCTATCTTTTCTTATCAGATGGGGTACAAAACCCATCAATTATTTTAAATTCCTCATTTTTTAGCTTCTTTTTTTATTTTTTTTTATAATTATAATAATAATTTCAAATGAAATTACTAAAAAAGACATTAATAATTTCAGGACATTCCATCTCACAATTAAGCTCACACATTCACTACTTCATGAGTTAGGATTTATGAGAACACCCATCTCCATCACCATCCATCCATCCATCTTCCTCAAATCCTACCTTCAAAACCTGTCCCTCTCAAAACCTTGAAAATCATTTGGCGACAATATTCAGACAATAACGGTGACAACCATTTGATTATTTATACTTCTCCAGCAATGACGATGAGTAGAAATTTTTCCGATAATCACAACTTCATGAGATGAGAGGAGTATAAGAATAAAAATTTAGGAGAGATTCATAACTTTGATGGTGTTCTTAGCTCAGAGAAGATTGGCCTTCTTGTGAAAAAAATGACAAAAAATAATAAAAATTGTGTGTTATTTTTTCGGGACTGAACTCCTAAATATATGACCGAAATTCGAGAACACATGTCTGAACATTGTTCATTTGTTTGGGAACAAGTAATCGAACATTTTTTATTTGTTTGAGAACAAATTATCGAAACTCGTGGAGATCGTAGAACCTACAATAGGAAAATTTTGAATCATCAACAAAAAAAACCCTATATTTATTTTTTCAGGTCATGAACAAGTATATAAAGTGGTAATCACTTTTGTGGATTTTGTTAGGGTTTTGGAGAGGCTTTTTGGGGTGTGTGGGTGTGCATTTAATTGAATGGGTGAAATGTTTTGAAGGATAATTTTGGTATTATTTGAGAGGGGAGAAAGAAATTTTAAGAGTTTTAAAATTTGTAAGTGAAGATCTAAAGAAATAAATTTTTTTTACAAATTTTAAAATAATTAATAAAGTGCTAACAGCAGTACTCATAAAAAAAAATAGTGCTTTGATGGAAAATGATTTCATCCTTAAATATCTCTCTCTCCTTTCATATTTCAATACAAATTTCTTGTAACTTGTCAATCTTATTTTCATATTTCAATACAAATTTCTTGTTACTTGTCAATCGTATTTTCATATTTCAATACAAATTTCTTGTTATTTGTCAACTAGTGTTTCAAGTCCCTTTTAGTCACACTTAAAAATTTGGTTAAAAAGTATTCATGTTGGAAAAAATAATTTATACGGCATTAAGTATGTTACCCTTCAAATTTTATTCAAATTTCAGTATGATTCTTTATGTTTCAATTTTAACTTAAATTTTAATTAAATAGTTGGATGATGGAATAATCTTTTTAAAGCAAGAGTTAAAATTTGAAGGCTTAATTATTACAATTAAAAAGTGAGAGATTACATAAAAATTTAAAAATTATAATTTAACCTTAGGGGAAAGAAACTGCTTTTCCATTTCTAACAACATTTTCCCTTCGCAAAATCTAATTTTTTAGTATTCACAAACAGTGCAACAAAAGGGCATATTCTCAATTGGAGTTTAACAATGGCTTTTTTAGATATGCTTTTATTCTTTTAAAAAATAAAATAAAATTGATATATTTAGTAATTATTAAAAAATTGCTTTTTCTCTTTTAATTAATGAGAAAGTGGTCAAAACAAATAAGCTTTTACTTTTTAGTTTATTTAGCTAAAAAAAAAAAAAAGAAGCTTTTTAGCCCATGCCAAAAGGGACTCAAGTTAATCAATTCACCACCCAAGTTATTGCAAAGTTTATTGGGGAAATAGTAAATACATGGATTAGTTACAAAATAATTACACTCCAAATGATAATTTTTATTTTTTGTGCAACTCTGACACACAAGAAGAGTTTCACCAGTACAGGAATAAATTTGTACTACGCACACAGGAGAATTATACCATCATGAAAATGTAATTTTTTTTTGTCACTACTCCACTAAAAAGCAATTTTCCCAAGTTTATTCAACAAGATGAGAGAGAGAAATAAATAAATAAATTTGGAACAGGATGACAGAGAAGAAAACCCCAAGAATTTGGGACAGGATGAGAGAGCACGTCGATCGAATCAATCATTCAAGCAGAGTTAAAAATAAATAAATAAATAAATAAACTTATTAAGCAATTTGTGTATATTTTAATTAAAAACATAGAAATCTTCTAAAATTCACAAATGGCATTTTTTTTGAGGGGTGAATAACAAATGGCATTAGTTCTAATGAAAATATACAGAAGACAACAGGCATATGAAAAAGAGATTCATGGCTGCCTTGATTCATACACAACCCTCACATAATAAAAATAAATGAAAGAGAACTTTCCACTTCAATCAATTTTGGAGTATATATATATATAATAATCTTCAACACCAAGATCAACTTTCTCTGATTGCAAGAGAGGAACTGTCATCATTGGCATCTGGTTGATCTGCACATAATGACAAATCATTTGTAACTTCTCTTCAAAAAGTACCACAAATTTAAGAGAACAATTTTCAGCAAGTTCCAACAAAATGACTCGTATACACCTGAATTTTAGTGTCCAACTTTTTTAAATTTATATTTGTATTAAGAATGGCACCAATGGGGTGCCACCCGAATACACAAAAGGAAAAACAGACAACCCAAATGTATCTATACAGAAGCTTATACACAAAAAGACTGCAAAATTTAAAAATTAGTTACGGCCAACCAAGCATGGAGCATCAATACCTTTTTCTTTTTTTTTCTGGGTAAGGTAATATGAATATATCAACAAAACAAAACTTACAAGAGTTCAACTAGGGTATACCCCAGCACTTCTTACAGCAAAAAAAAAGTAATCAAATCCTGTGAAACAAACTGCTAAAAAAATTTTGCTACATAACAGAAGCAACATATAGTAAGAGAGGTGGAATTGTGAAATGTGGTTCAAGAAATACCATAGGAAACAGGAAGCTATAAGTTATGTATACCGAACAAGATTGAAAATGTTATTCAGGTAGTTAACCAATAATTCATTGAAAGATAGCAGTATATGCAAAAAAACATAGATGGAGGCATATCCCCTTTCTCCATACAGATGCAGCTATGTCGCAACCAATCAAAGTCAAACACTGAACAAGGAAAACACAAAACATCTAACACAAGCTCCTTAAAACTGGGGAAAAAACAAACTAATGGGCACTATTATTGGGAAAATACGCAAAACCACCAGAACCACTTAAGCAAATTCCCCCGTTCAGCTATTGCTTCATGATTTTATTAGAGATAACCCAAGCTAGGCACAATTGTCGGTTAAATAAAGATATGTTTTTATTTTCCTTCAAGAACTAATCTTGGATCTCAAATCATCTACAATCATCTTGATTGTGTGTGCAGTTTCTCTCCTGTTAAAGATAGTTTATACATGGCTTTTGAAATTCTTCTTCCTGTTGTTCTGCACTATAGAAGTTCAGCATCCCATTGTTGAGACCTTCTACTAAACCTCATTCCTTCCTCATAGTCTATGCCAAATAGAATTAGAATAGGAGCAGTCAAAAACAAAATGTTGCTCAGATTCATCAGATTGATTGCAGAAAAAACAAACAAGCTTGCTCCATCTCTATTCCCCATTCAATCAACCGGTCTTTGGAAGCAAATCTTCCATCACACAGAAGCCACAAAATGAAGGCACGCTTGAGGATGTTTTGGGGAAACCAAACAATGGGGTACCCCTAGGCCACTTCCAGTCACCATGGTAAATGATATCAGCAGTTTTAGCTCTAAGTCTCCAACAGACTTGACCCAAGTTGTAAATAACTGTATCTCCTTATTTTTTGGAAAGTCGCCCGAATGTATGCCAATTATCCAACCAAAGAAATGTATCTAGATCATCTCCCACTATGTCCTTAATGACTGGTTGTCCCATCCTTCTTCTCTGTCATTTTTATGCATTGGTATTTCAAGTTCTGATTTCAAATCCTCTTAAAACCCTCTTTTTTTATTTAACAATGTTCCCTTCTCATCCAGAATTCTACGCAGCAGTATAATTTCATTGTGCTTTGAGAAATCTGCCTAGCGGTAGATCTATTAGCAATTTCAGTGTCCAATTCCAGCAGTAGTGCTTGCTCAAGAATATCAAAATTTTGGATTAGTAAGGATTTTTTTAGAATTGTTTGAAAATTATCAAAACTTAAACCCAACTCAACAAAGCTTTTCCCCAACTAATCGGACAAATACATGAATCCTCTTTCACAATTCTGCTCAATTAAGAGTCATAATCTCAGTCAGACAGCAAGTTAACAAACCTTTCTTTCTTCCTACCTTTTTTTTTTCAAAAAAAAAAAAAAAAAACTCAACCAAAGTAAATTTTGGTTTCTCTTGTTACCTAGCATTATAGTGTCACTCTTCCTAACTGGGTAACTTATTGGTCTTTGCTAAACATGACAAACTATTTTAATCAATTTTTACTCGTTTTATCTTTCAATATATGCTAATTCTATCATCTTACTAATTCATTCTTTCCTAATCTTGTCACATTCACTTTTGCATCCTCATCTCAACTACATTCAGTTTGTGAATTATCTGGCAATTACATATATAAAGCATGTAGAGAGGAAAAATATATTTGGGCAATTTTGGTGGCCTAAGCCTTTGTCCAGTTTGATGCAAGATAGAAAACAAGAATAGTTATGTATCTATCAATGATGTCATATAAGGCATGTTCCATCAATGCTTGCAATTATTTATACATATTATGAAGTCAATTAGGTATTTATTTATTTTGAAGGCCATGGTATGAACAAAATGGTACCACATTTTAAAGATCATAGAGTTCTATCAATAATGTGTAGATCCCAAAATATTGAAATTATGTACCAAACAAGAAAATACCTAATAACCTTCAAATCATCAAATTTGAAGAATTGTTTAACAAAATAGCAGTACTTACCAATCCTTATCTCTTTTCCACTATGTTCATTATCAACAACTCCATTGACATGTGCTGAGCTAGAGACAGAGCTGCTTTCCTGAGCACTCGGAAGAAGGTTGGAGAAGCCTTGCCCAATTGACTTCCATAACCGTCCAGACAGAGATGATTGTAAATTATGAGCACTGGCATCAGATGATAGCTCAACTGGCCTAGCCGCAGCAGCGCTCAGCTCAGAGAATCTCACAGCTCCTAAAATTTGTTCTGGAAGTTCTGATTCAGTTTGGCTCTCAATGAGAAAAGCTAGATCAACAGTAAGTGTTGTTATGTAACCAAAAGCCAAATGAACAATTGCATTTGCAACCATAGAAGATCCAATATCAATATCTACTTCTATGAAATGCTCTGCCACACAGTACTGGCAAGTAAGTGCTCTGCCAATTAAACATATACCTCGCTCCCCAACTGCTGCTCTGACAATCCAAGGTCCTTTAACAATGTTAGCAATCAATTTAAGCCTTGAATTCCTAAACCCATCGTCCCCTTTCAAGAACCGGTCCATCAAAGATCCCTCGGGGATAGGTTCCAAGGCTACGAAATATGCAATGGCACTGTAATTATCTTTGCTTGGGACTTGTAGATTGAATGCCCAAACAAAAGGCTTCTTACCTGTCGGAAATTCATCCTCAAAAGCCTTCCTAATGCGGTTTTTGGGATTCTTTAAGGCCTCTGAAATCTTCGTAGGACCTCTGACCCAATCAAAACCAAGTGGCTTTAGAAGATACTCACCACCAGGAATTTTAACCCTGGTCAAGAAATACTCTGGACCACGGACCATAAAAATGTTTCCGGATGGGGTTGCCCAACCATTTGGACAATTATCTGGTTCAAGAAATGGAACAGCTCCTTCGGCCTTCACTCTCTTAATCCATCCGTTCTCGTTATCATTATCAGTAACAGGGTTGGCCATAAGCAATCAAAGTCACCTGTTCAGCAACAATCTAACATTTAGTTACTATAAAAAGCAAAATAAATAAACCACAGAAGCATTTTTGTCTCAGAAGTGAAGCCGTGGCCCCCTCAAGAAATGATTAATTTGACAAATACAACCACCCAATTGTGAAAGCACCTCAACAATGGGCTTAACATTAAAACATTGTTCCAGAGACCAAGCTCTTTCCCAAATGATGTTAACTCCTACTAGTCTAGGTCCCACTCCAGCTCTATGTTACATGGATTTGAATACGAGTATTAGGTGCAGGTGTGGTTACATGCCTAAGCGTTGGATCTATCCTAAACCTAAATCTTACAATATTACGATATGCATCCAAAAGTTGGGTATGGGTATAAGGACACATGTTAAGCACTTACATATACTGAATGTTGTATAAATATCCTTATATAAGGTGTTGTAAATTATTTACAAATTTAGAGGATAATGTGAAATTCATATAAGAAGTCAGAAATATTTCTTTACTATGACATATGAAAGTCTTCTTCATACATCACACATAGTTAGAGGATTTAAGTGTCTAAATTGAATATGGGTGTAACACATATATCACACACCTGTACCATTGTCATATCCAGTAGACACGAGTACACAGGAGGAATTAGAAGGGTCCATATAACAAAGCATCCAGCTATGTCAGTTTCTAGTGTCACTGATGAGCACAAACACAATCTATCCTTCCCCAAAACCACCCAAATTGAGCAAAAAGGAATTACATATAGCAGTTGTGAGTTTTGGGTTTTTAAACTGTATTATAAGGATCAAAGCACTCAATTTCCTAGAAAATTCTTGCTTAAAAGAACAATCCTTTCTTGATAAGTAAAATTCATCAAATAGCTCCAAATGGGACACAACCCGAAACCTTCGAAAATTTTCTCTGCAGATATTTTCTCTCTCGCCAAACAAAGAACAAATATTTGCACTAGAACAAGCCAGTAATCCCTTCTAAATTCTCAATCTTCATTAACAATAAGTAAATTTATCAAATTTTAATCTATTGCCCAGAAAAAGAATTGATGCTGAGTTCATTAACAGCTCACGATACACAGATCAACAAAAATTTGGAAGCCAAAGCTGAATCAAACACGCAGAAAAATGTACAAACCAATCAAATAACCACAAATTACAGAAAACCCACGAAAGCAAAAAAAAAAAAAATATATATATATTTAATGACGAATCGAGTTTTTTTTTTTTTTTTTTTTAAAGAAAAAAAACTTACCTTTTTCTCTATGGAAAAGCGGGATTTGAAGTGGGTTTGAGATCAGAGAATTACGGTTTGGCTCTATTTTATGCTAGGATAAGGAAAGTATACGTGTACAAAACGCAAGAAGCATTAAAGAGGAATCTTTCTTCTTCACCTGTTCTGATTCGAAGACATATTTTATATTTATTTAGGGTAATTACACTTTTTATTATTATAGTTTAATTTAAATTTTATTTTAGTCTTTATTAAGTATTTTAATTTGAACAATTTTTAATCCTCACATTTTAAGTTCAATTTCACTTTGATTTTTTTAATTTATATTTTTGTTAATTTTGTCTACATTTACGTCTTTAAAAATTGATAAATGTTTTAAAATTAATGATTTTAATTTTCAAATTATTCAACTTGGTTCTTGTAATTTTAATTTGGTATTTTTTGTTTAAATTGGAGAATAAAATTAATAATTTTAAGGCATTTATCAATTTTCTGACTATTGTTTAGTCTTAAAAGTGTAAAAATTAAATTATTCAATTTCAAATTATATAAATTAAAATAAAATTTAAATCAAACTATAGAAGTAAAAAATGTAATTAATCTATTTATTTCTTATTACAATATTCAATATGGATATCGAAAAACAATTGTGGCCCTTAAAATATGTACTATAATTTTAGTTATAATGATATGATGGATAATTTTTTAATTTACTGCAATCTCAGTTATATAAAAAACAAATTATTCAAAATTATATAAGATGTCATTGTAAATGATTTTTAAGGATTTAAATTATGAGTTTATAATAATTTACATATATTTACTTTCATATGTTGAATAGTGGACCCCTTTCTATGTGTTTGTTTGGTAAACCAACCAGTCCAAATCACGCACCGACAATACATACATAGAGTTGTTTTGTTTTGATTGATTCTTTAAGTGGTTACGAAGGACTTGAGTAATCAGTTTAACTAAATTTGAGATTTAGAAGGGGCACATTTCAAGTCTGAAGTTTTGCCCACTAGGCTCATGTTGTGTTATGGTATATATCTTTTAAAATGTATATATTATATGTATTTTTATGATAAATATTATATGAAATTTTTGGTAATAGTAATAATAATTTGTGATTTAGAAATAAAATAGTGTATTCTCGTGGTCAAAACATTTTCTAATCACAAAATGTGCAATAGTACCATAAAATACATAATATTATCACAAAAATATATGACTTAATTTCTAAATTAAAAATTATCGGAACCCTTGTCATAAATATACATAGCATATCTTACAAAAATATGTAACAAAATACATATGATACACACTCTTGGAGAGATGGACACTATAAAATTTCCCTTTGGAACACATTTTGATACAAACACATGATATGTAAGCCATGTGATTATTAAGCATATACCACTCGATTTATCCTGCAAACGTTGTGATCTGGATAACATTAACAAATCGAAATTATTTGGGACAAGTGAGAAAACAGGAGTACGAAGAAAGATGATCTCCAAACTAGTGATGCAGGGAAGTAAGGTTTCATCATCAATTCCCATCTTGAATCGGCCGAACAAATGGGAGACAAAGGCTCTGTTTGATTTAGTTTTGAGAATCAATTTTGAAAATAATTTTTGAAAAGAGTTTGTAATTTTAAAATTTGTTTAGTTGTGTATTTTGAAAATAGTTTTGGAATGATTTGTAATTTTTGTTGTAATTAAATAGACGGGTGTGAGAAAAATTGATTGATTAATATGTAAGATGTAAGTGAAAAAAAGAGGAGAGAAAACAATTTTGAAAACAATTTTTCAAAAATTTTAAACCAAACAAGTTTTTTGAATTTTTCATTTCAAAAATTGATTTGAAAATGTAACCAAACACAACCAAAGTAAATTACAACAAAATTTGAGGAATACGTAACAAATCTGGAGTTGTGTTTATGTGCAACGCACTGAAATAACATCATCTCCATTAAAACTACAAGAAACAAAACAAGCTACACACGAGAAAACAGAGGCTAGACTAGTTGAGCCTACAAGCTCACAAACAATAAGTTTAGGATTACAGAAATCAAACACAAAACAGGCTCACAAACAATAAGTTTAGGAATGCATAAATCAAACACAAAACAGGCCATGAAAACAAATGAATGGATAGGATCCATACGAGCTGTCGTAGAAATGCCACCATAACACATCGACATGCCACTTGAAAAGCAGCACCAAAGTTAGTCATTGAAGCAGAAGCTCCCTTGCATGTGCACTGAAAGCTGAGGCTTTGCATGATCATTGAAAGCTGAGCAAGTTTCTTCCAAAATTGTATCTGGTTCAACCTTTGGACAGCGAATAGCTCTTTCTCTCCAATGCCAAGTTTTTTCCATGAGAATTACTGCAAAAAGCACAAAATCTGACTTGCTTGGAGGAGAAACTCCAAATATCAAGGATGGAGTGAGAATATGGTTGATCCAATCTGAGAGTGATAGGTGTGAGAAATAATCTGTCCTAATACCCAATTTGGCAAACCAAATCATCTTAATGGGTTTGCATAAGAAGAACAGATGGACTGCAGATTCAGGTTCCGCTCCTGCAGAAGGGACATTCAGAGGAGTCTATTTGGATTTTTGCTGAGACTAACCTCCACAGGAAGATTTTCTGTCTCTCATGGATTGTGGAGATCAACAGTTCCATCCAGATTTGAGAAGAAATGATGACAGAGGTATTTGCTAGTGGTATTTCACCATCATCAACCAAAACGTCATCAATGTAGACATGACGAACATGTGCAATTTTATCCCAATCCTCACCTTGGTTAACCGTAATCCTATCTGTGAACTGCTTGGGCATATCTGTTAACTTCAACTTCTGGAGGGTCCTCAAATCTCGCAATCCATCAGGAAGCATCTTCAACTTTGTACAGTATCTAATCTCCAAATCTATGAGATTTGGAAGCGCTCCTTTCGCCACCTTCCATTCCTCTAGCTGTTCCAGTTTCCAGAGTGCAAGGACTCGAAGCTGAGGAAAGCCTCCTGGAGAGCAAAGCATATGCTTTCCTATGAAAGATTCTGAGAATAACCTAAGAATTCTCAGGTTTGGAAGGTTTTTCAATGTCTGCATGGGGTCTTCTTTTAGTCCTGATGCTGACAAAGTAAGGTCAGTTAAGGCCCAAGGTAATCCATACACAGGAAAATTTTCGTCTATCAATCCAAGCAAATATATACTAGACAGATTTGTGTGAGCAGACAAAGGCTTTAAGGGTAGAAACCAAGGGTGGTGACCATCTTTATCAAACGATTTCAGCCTTAAATATTGAAGCTGTGTTAGTTTTTGAACCCAGTCAGCCACCGCTTCTAGTTGTGACAACATTGACAACATTGCCTCTTGCCGAGATGACATTATCCGACTTGTCACTCCTAACCTCTTCAGATTGATCAGCCTGTCCAGCCCATTCTTCACTGGACTGTCTTCATCAATGAAAACACTCCATAATGTTTGGAGGTTTGTCAGAGAGTAGCCTCTTGGTCGAGGAACAAATCTACATCGAAAACTCTCATCCAAGTATAAGTGTCGTAGTAGTTCCATCTTCCAGATTGAAGGAGGGAGAGTGCTGATGGAAGTATGCTTTAAGTCCAGTGTCTGGAGATTCAGCAATTCACTTATGAACGATGGAAGATCCTCTAGGTAAGTCCATCTCAGGCCAAGGTACCTCAACAGGACTAGTTCACCAAGTGACTTGGGCAACTCAGGTTTAAATACACGTTCAAGATCGAGCACACGCATTGACAAGAAATAGCCAAAAGAAATCCATCGGTCAAGAAACCTCCCTGATTCTTCTCCAGTTTGAGATCCCTCGCGAGTATCAAATGACCGAAAAGAGATGACATGTTTATGACCGGGTAATAAACGAGTAGAAAGATTTGTGATCTCAGTATGATCAACGCTGACATCTGTTTGATCAGAACTGTGGGCAAGATGATGAATTTTACAAGTCTGTGGAGATATCTGGGAACTCTTTCTTGTGTAGCTTTCAGGGGATACAGCTTTCTTCGCTTCTAACGACCAGAGTTCTCTAAGTGAATGGTGTAGACGACATTTCTGAACAGCCCCATTCAGCTTCCTTTTTGTTACTTGAACCATGTTCCTGTATATCAACTCTGTCAAATACCTCTCACCTACAGATTCAGGAGGATCTTCATCCCCTCTCCTTTCATGCACTACACCCTCAGCAATCCACAACACAATCAATCTTCTCACGGAGATCTCAAACCCTGCAGGAAATCGTCTGAGATAAGAAAGACAGCGCTTCAAGTACGAGGGCAGGACTTTGAAAGCTTCCACATTGAAGCTGGATTCTGCTCCCAAAAATTGTTTCCTCAGCTCTACAATCGCCCAAGGCAAGCCCCCACATCTTGTGACCATTTTTTTGCTCTGTTCCAGCAGTCCATCAGGAATTGTCAAAGATTGGGAAAATAAAGCCCAACTATCTTCATCACTTTTAATTGCAGGTTGCGAGGAACACTCTTTGAGTTAGCATGAGTAGCTACGCCAATATCACACGTAGTGAGGATAATTCTACTACCATGCAATGTGCTTGGGAATTCTTTTAACAGTCTATCCCAGACTTCAGTTGTCCTCACATCCTCCAGGACTATGAGATACCGAGTAGATGTTAAGACTTCATATAGCATCTGCATTGGTTCTTCCACAAATTGTTTCCCTTTCTGTTCCTGGAGTCCCATTAGTACTTTTTCTTTCATATCTGATACTACAATTGGTTTCCTATTCTGTTCTTGAATCCCCTTTAGGACCTGTTCTTCTATGCCCTTAAGGAGTGCCTCAATATTGCAGTATGAAGATGCAGAAACCAAAGCCCGGCAAGGAAAATGGTCTGAAACAGCATTATTGTTATAAATCAAATTTGCAAGGGTTGCCTTACCAATGCCTTCCATAACCACGATTGGAATGATGCAGCAATTTTTGTCATTTGTGAGCAACTGAGCCAGCACTGCCTGTACATCATCAAAAAAGCCAGTGACGTTTGGTTGTTCAATGATAAAAGGTGGAGTATGATGTGGGCTTCTAGTTATAGTGGCTAACTCCTCTCTTTTTTTGATATGCTCAATGCCATATTTCAACCTTCTTTCAGAGGCATCTTGAATTTTACTCATGATGAATTTTATCTTCTCTGTCATCAGCCTGTAGAATTGGGAAACAACAACAGGGATAAGTTTCAATTGTTTTGTGAAAAATATAATAGGAATGAATCAATCCTGCCCCAGTGAAAGGACTGGTTATAATGAAATGAAAGTTGATGATAGAGTAAGTAGATCAAATCCCATGTTTGATTGGATTGACAATAAAACATATGTAAAATAGGAAAATGATCTCTTGGTCAGGATTCACATTAGATGATTGCTGCCTAGAACTTGAGCATTTAATCATCGAAATGTAAGTCATACCTCTTCTTGAATCTCCAACAATTTCCTCTAGTTATTTTGTTGTAGTTGTTGATAGCATTCTGTGCCTCACAACGAACATCTTTCATTTCCTTTATCCAGGCCTTCAATCTTCTATCTTGTATTTCAATCCCACCAACATCCTCAAATAGAGCATCCATGAGACTCAAGTCTCTTTTGATTGACTCAACATTTTCTTCAACTGAATCAGCTGCTTGAAGATGATTCCATTGTAATATATGCTGTAGAATACTACGAAATATAACTCCATTGATTGAGTGTCCTCTCTCCTCCCTTGCATGTAAGGAGACAGGCTGAGCTCCCTCAAGATTAGTAATATTATTAGTTGCAGTAATCTCAGAGCTTTCAGGTTGGATTTCAACCACAGAGCTTGGGCCTTTCCTTCCTTTAATGCCTCTAACATCATAGGTCCACTTTCTTTTTGAAAGTTTATGGATACGATGCTTGATCCTGTCAACTTCCCTTGGAACCACAAATTTAGCAAAACAACACCTTCTGAAAGCATCTATCCCTTTCTGTTCTATATTTTCAGTATAGGAGTTGATGAATTTCTGTGCATCTCCAGCAACATCTTTCATTTCCTCGACCCAAACCATTAGTCTTTATCTTGATTTTCCATTGATCCCACATCCTCGAACAAAGCACTCATTAATTTCAGCTCATTTCTGATTGACTCGACTTTTTCTTCCAATTTTTTAGATGGCCACAGTTTGAGTCTTGAACTTCTGATATTGTGATTTTTGACAGCATCATCAGAGGTAGATAATACATGCTGTTGTGGGCTTGGATTCTCAGCATACGAGTCTCTCCTTGCTTCAAAATTTCCAATGTCATAGGTCCACTTTCTACGAGAGAGATCAAGAAGTTTATTGTTAATCCGGATGATCTTTTTTGCGATTTTGGGTCGACCTATCACTTTCCTGAAAATCGAACAAGGCCTCCTGAAAATTCCTGTCATTTTTTCTTGTTCTGCTCCGGCTCTGACAATGTACTTTCCCAGATCCGTAGCAGCGCAGTCAAGAATTTCTATCATCTCCTTAAACCAAATCCCTACCCTCTTGTCTAGGTCTTCCATGGGGCCAATATCTTTAAGTAAGGCTTGCTTTAGCACCAAATCTCTCCTGATTGACTCTAGTTCATCATCCACTTTCACTTGCAGCCATGAAGCTGCCTTTCGTTCTTCAAAGTCTCCAATACCATATCTCCACTTTCTGCCATAGAGACGTTGAATTGTAACATCGATCCGTTTCATGTCCTTTTTAAGCTCCAAATCTTTGAGAAACAACAAGAGAACCTTGAAAATCCGCCCTTTTCTGAGCTGTTTGTTTCTTTTCTTATGATAGATTCAAAGACACGTTGTGCCAAGTCTGACGAATCTTTTATTTCCTTCACCCATGCTTTTGTTCTTTCATCTACGGGGAATTTGAAATCATTGATGAGAATACCATACAGATGTCTAAATTCATCTCGCGTGCGTTCCATGCCTCGTGTCACTTGCCTGTTGATAAGCAACTTTTGACTCACCATGATATTAATTTTTTCTATAACAGAAAAAACAGTGGTGCAGGCATCATGGACATCTTCATGGGTGATTAGAGCTTGTTGAGAAGAGGATTGTCCCACTTGAGAATTCACTTTGCGGTTAGGGTTTCTTTCAGAGACATCACAGATCTGGAGCTGAATCTCGTGCACCTTCATTCGAAGTCTAAATCTGTCAAGCAAATGGTTAAGCAGAAACAGAGACCTCTTGAAAGTCCCTCTCCTCCTATACCGAGCTGATTTGCTGAGAAAGATGTCAATGATATCCTCAACCTCCTGGAAAATTTCCCCTGCTTTATCTGCCCATTGCTTTCCATCTTCACCCGGTTCTTCCTTGGCTTCCACATCTTCCAACGAAGACTGGATCAACCTCAATTCTTTTTCAAAACGATCCACCTGACCTACAATTCCAATCAATAGCTTTAACTCTCGAATGAACACTCGGAACACTACTGCAGCTCCAATTCCCACTAAACTTAACACAATAGGCTCCATTGATTAACAACCCATGAGTGTCAGAAAGTTACTGATTTTTCTGACTAATAATTTTGATTTTGGCTTCAATGATTTTGCTAAGTTGTTGGTTAGCTGCTCGCAATGAAGTGAACTATGGCGAGCACAGTAACCACCTAGGGAACGACTACAGTAGTACCAGAAAGTGGTTTTCCGGTTCCATACCAAAAAGTAAATTTCAGCTCTCAGCCATTGAATTCACAATAAGGCCATCTCCAATAGTTTACTTACATCTTTTATCAAATTTGAATTTGATGAAAAATAAATCTTTTTTCTCCTTCATCAGTTGCATCAAATAGGTATTAGAATTTCATTTTTCTTTTATCAAACTGATAACTAATGTGTCTTTTATCAAATTATTATTTATTATTGTTGCCAGATGTCTCCCGGATATCCTCTCAGATAATCACCTCAAGGCAAAAAAAAATAAAAAAATTACACTGGCCGATCAATCGTTCGGTCAAACATGCAATCGACCAACTCAAGGCACAAAAAATAAAAAAATTTACACTAGCCAGTCGACCGGTTAGACATCCGCCAGGTCGTCCACCTAGTTGACCGATGTTCTGATGAAACTCTGAAATTCTCCGTTGGAACACTTTAATATCAAAAAAAGTTTTTACTCAAATTTAGTAAAAAAATTAATGCATTGTTAAATTTGCTAAAAATATAAATTATTTTTTTTTATAGTTTTAAAAATTATATTTCTTCTCTTTAAATTTTTAATCACATAACAAATAATTATTTTTATTAATAAATTATCAAGATATTTAATTATTTTAATGATATCGAAAATATGTTTTAATAAATAATTTAGGTAATTTTATTATTATATAAAAGAATAGTTAAAAATTGGGATTTTTATTGATAAATCCTATTTAGAAATGTTTTAACCCAAGAAGTCCATGAAGGAATTTTTTAACCCAATTTAGTCCCATGCATGTATAGTTTTATTCCATAAAGTCTTTTTTTCTTGATTTACATTATTTTCTTGGACACTTATGCCCTTATATTTAATTTTGATATCCTTATAAATATTTTTTGAACGGTCAGTAATTTTATGATATAAACATTCATATTTTAAAATTCACATTGGTAGGAATGTAAAATTGGCTCGTGGGCGGCCCGAAACATGCCCGCGAGCCGGGGGTGGGCCTGGCCCGTTGACAATGTAAATATTCACATTAATAGGAGTGTAAACTTGGCCCGCGTCCCGTGGCGGCGCGAAACCCGTCCGCAGCCCATGGGCGGCTCGAGGCGAGCCCGATCCGGCCCGTTGACAATGTGAATATTCACATTGACATGTTAACATTCACATTGATAAGAGTATAAAATTAGCCCGCGGCCCATGGGCGGCTAAAAGCCCGCCCGCAGCTCGGGGCGGGCCCGACTCGGCCCGTTGACAATGTAAATATTTACATTGACATGTTAACATTCACATTGATAGGAGTGTAAAATTAGCCCTCGTCCCGTGGCTACCCGAAACCCACCCACCGCCCGTGGGCGGCCCGGGGCGGGCCCGGCCCGGCCTGTTGACAATGTGAATGTGAATATTCACATTGACATGTTAACATTCACATTGATAAGAGTATAAAATTGTCCAGCGGCCCAGGACGGGCCCGACCCACCCATTGACAATGTGAATATTCACATTGACATGTTAACATTCACATTGATAAGAGTGTAAAATTGGCCCGTAGCCCGTGGGGCGGCCCCGTAGCCCGTGGGCGGCCCGAAGCCCGACCGCAGCCCGAGGCGGGCTTGGCCCGACCCATGATAATGTGAATATTCACATTGACATGTTGACATTCACATTGATAAGAGTATAAAATTAGCCCGCGGCCTGGGGCGGGCCCGGCTTGGCCCGTTGACAATGTAAATATTCACATTGACATGTTAACATTCACATTGATAGGAGTGTAAAATTAGCCCTCGTTCCGTGGCTACCCGAAACCCACCCACAGCCCGTGGGCGGCCCGAGGCGGGCTCGGCCCGGCCTGTTGACAATGTAAATGTGAATATTCACATTGACATGTTAACATTCACATTGATAAGTGTATAAAATTAGCCAGCGGCCAAAGGCGGGCCCGACCCGGCCCGTTGACAATGTGAATATTGACATTGACATGTTAATATTCACATTGATAAGAGTGTAAAATTGGCCCGCAGCCCGTGGGTGGCCCGAAACCCGACCGCAGCCCGAGGCGGGCTTGGCTCGACCCGTGACAATGTGAATATTCACATTGACATGTTAACATTAACATTGATAGGAGTGTAAAATTTGCCCGCTGCCCGAAGCTCGCCCGCGGCCCGTTGACAATGTGAATATTCACATTGACATGTTAACATGCACATTGATAGGAATGTAGAATTGGCCCATAGCCCGTAGGCTGCCTGAAGCCCGCCCACGGCCCGGGGCAGGCTTGTTTGGGTCCGAGCCCGAGCATGTCCGAGACAATGTGAATATTCACATTGACATGTTAACATTCATATTAATAGGAGTGTAAACTTGACCCGCGTCCCGTGGCGGCGCAAAACCCGCCCGCGGCCCGTGGGCGGCCCGGGGCGGGCCCGGTCCGACCCGTTGACAATGTGAATATTCACATTGACATGTTAACATTCACATTGATAAGAGTATAAAATTGGCCCGCGACCCTGAGCGGGCCTGGCCCTGCCCGGCCCGTTGACAATGTGAATATTCACATTGATATGTTAACATTCACATTGATAGGAGTGTAAAATTAGCCCGCGCCCCGTGGTTGCCCGAAACCTGCCTACGGCCCGTGGGTGGCCCTGGCCTGGCCTGTTGACAATGTGAATATTCAAATTGACATGTTAACATTCACATAGATAAGAGTATAAAATTGGCCAACGGCCTAGGGCGGGCCTAACCCGGCCCGTTGACAATGTGAATATTCACATTGACATGTTAACATTCACATTGATAAGAGTGTAAAATTGACCTGCAGCTTGTGGGCGGCCCGAAGCCCGATTGCAGCCCGAGGCGGGCTTGGCCCGACCCGTGACAATGTGAATATTCACATTGACATGTTAACATTAACATTGATAGGAGTGTAAAATTAGCCCGCTACCCGAAGCTCGCCTGCGGCCCGGGGTAGGCCTGGCCTGACCCGTTGACAATGTGAATATTCACATTGACAAGTTAACATGCACATTGATAGGAATGTAGAATTGGCCCGCGGCCCGTGGGCTGCCTGAAGCCCGCCCACGGCCCGGGACAGGCTCGTTTGGGTTCGGGCCCGAGCATGTCCGAGACCCTAGGCTAGGGCCTAGGCCATCACTTTGAAACCCAGCCTTGCCCATTGGCCCGCTTAAGGCCCATTCAAGGCTCGGTCTAAGGCCCAACCCGCCCGAGGCGCAATGTTTTTTTTTGTGGAAAATAATAAAATTTTGGTAGAAAAAATTAAAAAGAATTAAAAAAAATGGCCAGGCCCGCCCAAGCCCGACCTAAGCTCGAGGCTAGGCCCAGGCCCACCGGCCCGACCCAAGAATGGGCCTTAAGCGGGCCGAGCTTCAAAGTGATGGCCCAAGTTCTAGCCCAAGGTCTCGGGCTGGGCTCGGGCCCGGGCCCAAATGAGCCTGTCTCGGCCCGCGGGCCAATTTTACAGTCCTATCAATGTGAATATTAACATGTTAATGTGAATATTCACATTGTCAATAGGTCGGACCTGCTCCGGACTGCGGGCCAATTTTACACTCCTATCAATATTAATGTTAACATGTCAATGTGAATATTCACATTGTCACAGGCCGGGCCGAGCCCTTCCCGAGCCGCGGCTGGGCTTCGGATCGTCTACGGGCCGCGGGCCAATTTTACACTCTTATCAATGTTAATGTTAACATGTCAATGTGAATATTCACATTATCATAGGCCGGGCCGAGCCTGCCCCGAGCCGTGGTCGGGTTTCGGGTTGTCTACGGGCCGCGGGCCAATGTTATACTCCTATCAATGTGATTGTTAATATGTCAATGTGAATATTCATATTGTCAACGGGCCGGGCCCACCCCGGGCAGCGGGTGGGCTTCGGGCCGCCCACGGGCCGCGGGCCAATTTTACACTCCTATCAATGTGAATGTTAACATGTCAATGTGAATATTCACATTGTCAACGGGCCGGGCAGGGCTCGCCCCAGGCCGCTATGGAATGCGAGTCAATTTTACACTCTTATCAATGTGAATGTTAACATGTCAATGTGAATATTCACATTATCAATGGGTCGGGCCGGGCCCGCCCAGGGCAGCCCACGCGCCACGGGCGGGTTTCGGGCCGCCTACAGGCCGTGGGCTAATTTTACACTCCTATCAATGTGAATGTTAATATGTCAATGTGAATATTCACATTGTCAACGGGCCGAGCCCGCCTCGGCCCGGGGCCGGGCTTCGGGTTGCCCACGGGTCACCGGCTAATTTTACACTCTTATCAATGTTAATGTTAATATGTCAATGTGAATATTCACATTGTCACAGGCCGGGCCGAGCCCGTCTCGAGCCGCGGCCGGGCTTCAAGTCGTCTACGGGACAATTTTACACTCCTATCAATGTGAATGTTAATATGTCAATGTGAGTATTCACATTGTCAATGGGCGGGGTCGGGCCCGCCCCGGACAGCGGGCGGGTTTCGGCCCGCCCACGGGCCGCGGGCCAATTTTACACTCCTATCAATGTGAATGTTAACATGTCAATGTAAATATTCACATTGTCAACAGGCCGGGCCGGGCTCGCCCCGGGCCACCCACGGGCTTTGGGCCGCCCATGGGACGCGAGTCAATTTTATACTCTTATCAATGTGAATGTTAACATGTCAATGTGAATATTCACATTATCAACGGGCCGGGCCGGGCCTAATTTTTTGGCTCGTGGGCCGGCCCGACTAGAAATTTTCCCGGCACCCACGAGGATTGACATGGGCCGGGCCCCTACACATTGACGATATGAACATTCACATTGACGGTGTGAACATTCACATTAGGGGTATTTTGGTAATTATGTCACCCATAGCACTTATTGAAACATAAGAAAATAATGTGAACTAAATGGAACATAAGTAGATGAAAAGGGTATTTTGGTCTTCTTATCTCAAATAGGACCTAATGGAATAGTCAAAAAGAATACGGGTTGGATGAAATAAAGCTCTTAGAAAGTGGATTTATCAAAAAGCTCCCTTAAAAATTTTGGCTTCATTTGGTTTGAATTTTCAAAAGGATTTTGAGAGTCTAAAATAAAAAATTTAAGTAGCATTTGGCTTAATTTTGGAATCATGATTCCAATCAAAAAAATTTTAAAATTATTTTTAAAACTCATAATCAAACTTTTTTCAAAACCCTATTTTTAAAACCAAAAAAAAAAAATCAAAAAAAAAAAAAAATTTTGTTCTTTAAAATATATTTTTATTTTTTTGAAAAAAATATTTTGTTATTTTTTAAGTATTGGACAAATAATTTGTTATGATATAGATATATATGAGAGAACCAAAAATTTTTAAAATTTTAAAAATATAAAATATTAAAATATTTAAAAAATAAGAAAATATTTAAAATAATTTTTTAAAAAATATTTTTTAAAAAATACAGCACAGATGTAGTAAATACAGTGCACATTAAAAAAATAAATAAATATTTACCTTAAAAAAATAAATTAAGAAAATTTTTAAATATTTTAAAAAATAAATCCAAAACAATTTCAAAATACAAGTCAAAACTTAAAACTCTTTTTAAAACTCATAACTAAATAAGTTTTCTCTTTTCGAAACTTATTTAAAAAACTTATCTTTCAAAACACAACTTTATACTCAAATCATGATTTTAAAACTAAACCAAATAGAGTTGTTTATCTCTTTCCAAAACTATTCTTAAAATTATTTCAAATTTTTCTCTATTCACAAAATTATTTCAAATATATTCCAAATTTATCTCTATTTCCAAAACTATTTCAATCTATTTTAAATTTGTCTCTATTACCAAAGTTAATTGAACCAATATCTATGTTGAAATATGTAGAGCATTATATTTTCTAGTTCCCCCAAAAAAAAATGTGTCAAAAGAAAAAAGTTCATCACAAGTTTTGGGATGAAAACTGAATTTTTGTGTGTATATTTGTTAGTATTTAGTAATTTTTTAAAAGATTTTTTTAAATATAAATTTTATATATTTTAAGTGTATTTAGATTGAATGGTTCTAAAACTGAAAAATATTGATTAAAATATTTAAAAAGTTGACTACAAACAATAAAACATGAATTGAAACTAAAAAAAATATTTTAGGAGAACTCCAAAAGTAAAAAATTCGACTAAAATACAAAAAAAAAAAAAAAAATTTAGATTAGGCGTATCTAAAAAGTCTATCTAGATTATGTGCACCTAAAATGTATTATAAAAAATTGACAAAAATATGAAAAAAATTCACTAAATATAACAAAACACAAAAACCCAAAAATTAGTTTTGAAAACTCAAAACCAAACAAGTTGGTCAACTCTTTTCGAAAAGTTATATTTTAAAATTGATTCTAAAAACCAAACCAAACGGACCCTTTATTTTTTGAAAAATTACTATTGAGTGGTACTTTTAAAAAAATGTTACACATATATGAAAAGTTTATACTTTCATTATTAATATTGTAAAATTTACTACTGATTTGTAATGTATTTTTATGATTTCAGCTAATATGTTATTTCTCTTTTATTTTTTTCTTTTACTTCTATTAAATAAAAAAATATTGACAATAGAATATTTATAATTTTCAAAATCACAAAGAAGTACTTCATATTTTAAATAAAAATCAGAATATTTATTTGCAATTTACCTTAAAATCGACATTATCATATTTTAATAATAAGCCTTCTTAATCATCCATAGTGGGTTTCATTTTTTTTAATTAATGTGAAATTAAAATTAAAAAAAAACCATTCTACCCTCATCTTCACCATCCAACCATCCCTCTTTTAGCAAACCCTATCTCTATTTGTTAAATCCTAACTTTATCTATTGAATCCTACACACCCTAACTCTATCCAGTCCTCACCTTAACTAGCCACCCTAACTCTATTCTTGACCTTCAACGTTGTATACTCTCTTATCCCCAACCATCGTTGCAGCCTCCTTTATCATCTTAGACTGTCGTCGTTGTCTCTTCTTCTATCTCCGACTATGGTCGTAGCATCCTTTCTCATCTCAGACCATCGCTACTGCCGTTGTCTCTTCTCTTATCGCCGAACATCGCCGTAACCTTTTTTCCTATCCTGAACTGTCATCATCGTTTCTTTTTCCATCCCCAACCATCACCGTAGCCTTCTCTCCTATTCAACCACACTTTTTCTTTTTCCGTTTTTCCTTTTGACTCCATTGGAGTTTTGTTGAGTAGTATTTTGTTTATATTTCAATAGTAGTTTATTCATAATAGTAGACTTTACTTATTAAATCGTACTAAATTAAAATTGCATTTACTACTTAATGAGTTTATACTTGGTGCTTCATTACACTTTATTTAAATGGAAGCTTGTTGACTAGTAAGTGGAGTCTAGTGAAATAGTAAATGGAAGCCCATTGAATAGTAAGTGAAGTGTAATGAAATAGAAAGTGAAAGCTCATTGAGTAGTTAGTAGAGTCTAGTGAAATAGTAAGTAGAAGTTCATTAAGTAGTAAGTGGAGCATAGTGAAGTAGTAAGTGGAAACTCATTGAGTATTAAGTAAAGTGTAATAAAGTAATAAGTAGAAACTGATTGAGTAGTAAGTGGAGTCTAGTGAAGTAGTAAGTGAAAACTCATTGAGTAGTAAGTGAAGTCTAGTGAAGTAGTTAGTAGAAGCTCATTGAGTAGTAAGTGAAATCAAAATTGAGTAGTAAGTAAAGTGTAATAAAGTAATAAGTGGAGTCTAGTGAAGTACTGAGTGGAAGTTCATTGAGTAGTAAGTGGAGTATAGTGAAGTAGTAAGTGAAAACTCATTGAATAGTAAGTGAAGTATAATAAAGCAATAAGTGGAAGCTTATTGAATAGTAAGTGAAGTATAACAAAGCAATAAGTGGAAGTTCATTGAATAGTAAGTGAAGTCTAGTAAAGTAGTAAGTGAAACCAAAATTGAGTAGTAAGTGAAGTGTAATGAAGTAATAAATGTAGTCTTGTAATAACTTCGACCTATGATTAACTGTTAATCCATGATTAAGAGGGCCTAACAAGTAATTAATATGAAATACTGCATTACTTGCATGTGCTATGTGTTATTTGCATTTGTATCTGTCTGTTGTAGAAGTATCTATTTGTGTTTCTGCTTTGTTCTGCGAATTGAAGACCTTATCGGTATCTGATCATGAAATTGACTTGGTTTCTGTGTTATTTAGAATTTTTAAAATTTTATGGTAGGTTTAATTAAAATTCGATTCGGGGCAATTTAATTAGAATAAATTAATGGTTATTGCTTAGACTAATGCAAGTTTAATTAATTCCCCTAATCAAACCTATATAGGGCCACCCCCAACACCTTTTATACACTTTTGCACTCTCATTTTCTCTTCCTTGAGCTCAAAAACATGTAGAAAGAGAGAAAGAGAGAGAGACAGAGAGAGAGACTAAGAGAGAATTGAGCTTAACTAAGGAATTGCTAGAGACTTGTAGAGAATTGAAGGATTTGACTTAGAAATTCAAGCAATTGAACCCAATTAAGCTTCTAAGACTTTAATCCCTTAATTATGTAATTGAGCCAACCAAGCATAAATTCAAGAGGTTTAAGTGTTTGCATGTGAGAATTGAACTTAGATTAAGGAATTTTGGCATAATCATTGCATGCATGCGTAACTCATGAAGTTTTGGGTTTGATTACAAAGAATTCTCACTTGCATGCATTGAGCCTAGCTTGGTTTTGGAAATTGATTAAGTTCCATACCATTTTACCTTACTTGATCATGTTATGAAAGCTTTGAAGTCAAGAGATTGCATGCATGTTATGTTTTCAACATGTCAAACTTGATCTTGCATAATTGGCTTGCCTTTGGACCTTGGTTTTTCGAAATGCTTTCAAATCCATGGAGTTTACCAGGTTTATACAAGTTTCCTTAAGCTTTTGGCCCAAAAGATCATGAATTTCAGCTTTCAATTCAAGTTTTGAGCTTGAAAGCAAATCTAAAAATTCTAGAATTCTGCTTCTATGCTCAAGCAACAGAATTTGCGCTCGAGCGACCTCCCTCATTTTTGCACTTCTGCTCGACTGACCAAAAGTTGGCTCAAGTGTAAAATGCATGCTCTCAGAAGTTTCACATTTTTGCAGATTGCTCGAGTGACAACAGTTGCACTCGAACGACGACCTCAGTCTTACGCTCGAGCGGCCATCGAGCGAGCGTTGAGCAGAAAAATCAAGTAACCAGTACTTTTGCAGATTTTACAGACCGCTTGAGCGCAGGATGTAAGCGTAGGATGTAGTGGTCAAGCGACCACTCACATTTTTGAACATCCACTCGAGTGAAGGAAGTTGCGCTCAAGCGAGACCTTTATTTTTAGCATATTTGCGTAAGTGTTTCAAATGCATTTTTTTTGGCATCCTCATTACATCCTAGGCATTCCTAGGCTATAATTAAAACATACAATGAGGGTAAGACCTAGAAACACACTAAAAATGAAATGCAATGAATTAAATGGAAGTCTGAGTGAGTGTTTTAATGTGTATCCGTTCTATGTCTGTGTAGGTCACACGTCATAAGCTATCCGGTTATCTGTTCTGTCTATTTATTTTGGAGCCATCAGTGAGTAATAACTCTGTAAAGCTATGTTTGACTTTAATTATTTTCTGATGATATAAGATGATCTGTTTTCTGAAATATTATTTTATGTATGAATGAATGGTTGTCCAATGTTTCTGAAATGTATTTGTGGCATCGTTAGCTTCAGATAACATCTGTTATCTGCTCTGTTATGTCCCAACTATGGGCCAACTATACGTCTCATAAGCCAACGGTATATGGATCCTTATGAGCGTCTCATTTATGAGCCAACTGTACTGTCTCCGTGCACGTGAGTCAATTGTATGCCTTTAAGGCCGTCCTTTTATGAGTCAATTGTTTCTGCTAGTACTAATGGATGTACCATGTATAATTAGCGGCAAATTCTAATTATGAGTATGATTCTGAATCTGTTTCTATTTTGAATTTTTGATTTTTGAACACGATTATGAATCCGCTTCTGTTAACTATTGCATTCTGATTCCTGTGATTATATGGACGACATTAATTAAACCCTTTACTTTGTTATTATTCACTGGGCTCGAGTTCACTGTGTATATATGTTTGTAAGTGATCAGGCGCGTGACTAGGCTCAATGATGATCGCCTGGAATACCGTTTTGTCGGCCACTCTTTGTGCCTCCCCGAGGAGGTTCCGGATTCAGTCAAGTCATGTGGTCATGTTTTGTGAATTATGTCTAAGATTTTGTTAACTTTTGGAGAATCATAGACAAGTTTCTGAGTATTTGTATATTGGGCTAAGTCCCTTTTGAGAATATCTGTATGATGGCGTATGACTTATGTAATCTTGACGTCATATGTAAATATTAAGTTTTAAATTATCTATGTCTCATGTAGACCTGCAGAACTCAATGGACGTTGTATTTTTTATAATTGCTTTCGCTAGTCCCAAATTATATGCTATTCTATTCAGAGGTCTTTGGTAATCTAAGGATTATTGGCCGGTGACGACACTAAACTTATAGGGGCGGGTTTGGGTCGTAACAAGTCTAGTGAAGTAGTAAGTGCAAACTTATTGAGTAGTAAGTGAAGCCAAAATTGAGCAGTAAATAAACTATAATGAAGTAATAAACGGAAGCTCATTAAGTAGTATGTGGAGTCTAATAAAGTAGTAAGGGTGCGTTTGTTTGGATGGACTGGATAAGGGGGGATTGTAATCCATCGGACTATTAGTCCTGGGATACATTGTCCCGGGACTATTTGGTTGGATTAAATTTGTATCCTATGTTTGTTTAGTCATGGGATTAGAGGTCTGGATTAAACTATTCTATTGAAGGATAAATGTTCAAAAGATTATTTTATCCTTGTAATTTATAATTTTTATTTAATATATAATTTTAAATTTTAAATTTCTAATCTATAATTTATAATTTAACAACACTAAAAAAAATTAATTTATAAGGCCATAATTTTTAATTTATTATTTTCAATTAAATTAAATTTATAATTTATATTTTTTATTTAATATATAATTTTAAATTAACGACAATAAAAAAATAATTTTATTTAATATATAAATTAAATTTTCAACAACACTAAAAAAATTTAATTTATAAGACCATAATTTATAATTTATTATTTTTAAATAAATTTAATTTATAATTTATATTTTTTATTTAATATATAATTTTAAATTAATAACACTAAAAAAATAATTTTATTTAATATGTAAATTTAATTTTTTAACAACACTAAAAAAATTTAATTTATAAGGCCATAATTTTTAATTTATTATTTTTAATTAAATTTAATTTATAATTTATAATTTAAATTTTTTATTTAATATATAATTTTAAATTAACAACACTAAAAAAATAATTTATAAATGTTCAAAAGACTATTTTACCTTTTTCTAATTGTTTACTAAGTAATAGCATAGAGGGTAAAATAGATATTTCACAAAATAATCCCATGGGATACCAATCCCATGGTTTTTATCCCACACCCCCCCATGGGATAGGATAGTCCCATATTTGTGGGACTAATAGTCCGGGGGGGACTATTAGTCCGGAGCAAAATTTTTCAAACAAACAATGGACTATTAGTCCGGTGGGACTAATAGTCCGGAGTAAAATTTTTCAAACAAACAATGGACTATTAGTCCGGTGGGACTAATAGTCCAATCCCACACCCTTATCCCTCAAAACAAACATGCTCTAAATGGAAGCTTGTTGAGTAGTAAGCGGAGTCTAGTGAAGGATTTTTGTACGCATTTGTTCGATATATAGTATCAAGCATCAACACATCACCAAAACGCAAATAATCTGTTCGAGATCTACCATTTGTCTAAAACAAATTATTTAATTGATTTTCTTCATCCATATCATATTTATAATAAAACATTGGACACTACTCTGCTTTATCACATAAGTAAGCTAAAACACGTTCTAAGCTCAGTCCTAAAATGGTTGTACATGTCATTTTGTATGAATCTAACATTCTCATAGCCACTTGCTTGTTGTGCAGCAAAATCCATAATGTGACTTGTCCTCATACTAATATGATGCATTGCATTGCATCGCCTTGTGCTTTGTCGGCACTTGTAACATTCTTGTGTGGGCAAAGAAATTGAATACCAAGAGGCCTTATCATGGAATGATTATGCTCTTTGAAAATTTCATTCACTTCATATTTGAAAGTACTCCGATTGTATTTGATACGGAAAAAAAGCATGATAACCAACTCTAGTTAATTATTTTGGTTCTCTTTCACGTTCTTCAACTTCAAGGTTTTTGGATTGTCTATATCATTCTTTTGAGCAAACCCACTTCCTCGATATGACCATATTACTCTTATCTTTATACAACTGATCCTTTCAAATACTAAAGCCTTTCACCTTAGCATACGAATTATAAAATCTTTCTCTATTTTCATTCAAATCAAATGTCATTTCAAACACATCTTTTCAGTTAATTCATCTAGATGCTTAACATCTCTTTCAGTTAGGAGATCATTATGATTGACGATATCATCTTCATTATACTCACCATCATTAGTATTATCATCATTATCATTATCATCTAATTCATATATAATATTATTCTTGTTTTTGCTTAATGTTGTCTTCCATTTTGCAATAAGTATAAGCAATATAATTAGGAAATAACAAGTAGAATACTAAGTGGTAAAACGGTAAGTGGTAAGTTCAGTAAAAAAGAGTTGTAACGCCCCAAAATAAGCACAATATACCCATCTCCTAACAACTAATAAATAACAACATAAATGAATTGATAAGCTTTCATTAATTAGAGTTTGATATACAAAAGGTGATACATGCGATATACATTCATAAACAGTACATCCTGAATCTATAGCATGTATTACAAGATTGTGAAAAGAAATGAAAGCTAAACAGATAATCATATCCCCTAAAGGCTTACATTTTTCTAAGTTAATGTTTGGGTACATCAAAAGTGAGTCTTAAGCTCAGTACAGATAAAACGCTAAGCTTGTACAAAATTAAATACAAAATAACAATACTGAGCCTTTAGATCCACAGTCCTCCAAAGTCAAGCCCTTGGTGGGGGCATATCACCAGAACTCGAAAATAATTCTTCCACATAGGGTGAGCCAAAGCCCAGTAGAAACACTACAACACAATGTATAAATCTTAACAAAACCATAAGGTTTTATGCATATGCAATGCCAGTATCAAAACATTTATAACCTTTTTTAACCATGCCCTTTACAATAGAAAGCATAAGAAAATCTCAAACCAGTACAACCTTTCACTGATATTTCGTTCGCGAAAAACTGTCAAATAGTAACCATGTAAACGTAGCCTACACAAGCGCTACTATTGCCATTTTATGGATATATCGCCCATGGGAATTGACACCCATGTGTACGCGCGTTTTTCAGGACTTTCACCCTGGACAGACAGACCAACTTGATTTGGTAATACATACCTCTTTCCCAAGTTCACCTTTTTTTTTTTTTTTTTTAAATCATATGCATTTTCAATATATTAAATGAGCAACAATATTCAATGCACATTGATGAGAAATTAATTTTAATTCACCTAATTTTCATGTACTTTCTACAACACTCATAGCTATCCTTCACCGATAGCCCAAAACAAATATCTCTAAACAGATAAATAAATTTCATTAAAGATACACTTTTTCCAAAATCTCAAGATGTGAGTGATAATATATATTCAACTCCGCTATCATCATCAATATTACTTCAATTTCATAGTTCTTAACATCAATTCTATTTTCTTATTACAATCTCAAGCATTCATATTTTAGGGAAAAATCCCTTTCTCTTTGAAAATCAATTTCAATATAAGAAATACCTCATTTCAACATATATCAACTCCAATTTCATACCCACAAGCTTTTCCAAGAAACCATTTAAAAATCCCTCTTTTTCATTGTGATTCCAAACCCTAGGATTTACCAAAAATCTCCAAACCACAATAACCTCTTGAAATAGCAAATAACTAAGGTAAAACTTATACAAGAGTGTGAAGAATCTCTACCTCAAGCTTAGAAGACAAGAGAGAGAGTGAAAAAACTTCAACAACGCCAAAACCTAACTTTGTTCGGATGAAAATGAAGTTCTAAGTGAGCTCTACCTTCTTCTCAAAGGGAATATGGTAGAGAAATCAATGGATCTAGATGTTTTAGAAGAGAGAATGTGAGTTTTAGAGAGAGAGAAAGTGTAGATCTAGGGTTTTTTAGAAAGTTTAAAGAGAGAAATGAAAAAATGATTTTTACGAACTGATATACGCGCAAACCGCTCGAGTGTAAAAAGTGACCCTCGAGCGTAAGACGCAAAAGATGTGACCGCTTGAGCGCAAGAAGTTGTCGTTCGAGTGTAAAATACAAACTCTCAGTAGTTTTACAGACAGAAGGCCAACGCTCGAGCGCAAGAAGTTTTGCTTGGGCGAAGAATACCAATTCTCAGTAGTTTTGTAGACATTCAAAAGCATTGAGAGTTTACAAAGACTACTCGAGCGCAAAGAAGTGACGCTCGAGCGTAGAAGCAAAATTCTGGACAATAAGGTTTTTGAAAAATAAGGTACCAACCTGTTTCAAACGCAACCAACACAACCCAAAAATCAAACTCAAAGAGGTATAAGGGAAATAAGACATAAATGACTATACAAGGCAATGAAACTCGGATCCAAAACCTCAAACGGTGTGGTTCCAAATCAGAAAGTATAATAAGAACGAAGGGTAAGTATTGTGTTTTTGGATGGTAATTAAACTCTACTTTCTATTGAATGAGCCTTACTATTTTATTATACTTTGCTTACCACTCAATTAAACACCACTTACTACTCAATTACGCACTGCTTACTATTTTATTACACACCGCTTAATAATACTCTATTACACTTTAATTATTACTCAATCAAACTATACTTATTACTTAATTAAACATGACTTACCAATAAATAAGACACCACTTCAATAGACTTAAGTTACTAGTCAATGAAATTATATTTAAATAGAAAACAACAAATATAAACATTACCAAATATGCTCTTAAATAGTAATTACTATTTTGAGGTGTTGTAGGTAAAAAAAATAACTATTTTAATTTTATGTTTTTAAAAATAAGTTTAAATAACTTACAATTTAAAAATATTTTGTTTACAATTTTTTTCTTTTTTTTTATTTTTTTTTAATATTATATCAAAAATTTAAATAACTTAATATACATATCATATTTTACTTTTTATAAATCATAACAAGACTAAGGGTTGGTTTGGGATGTTCTAAAAAAGTGCATTTTTTTGATTTATTGGCTTATATGGGTTGTGTTTGGATTGGGTTTGATATGATGTGTTAGAGAAGTGATGTGATTTAAATAAGATGATGTGACTTAAATAGGATAGTGACTTTTTGACTTTTTGTATTATTTAGTTTATGCCAAACCAACCCTAAGAAGGGAAAATAGTTAAATATGATGTGTCAGTAGTTTATATATTTAAAATTAATTTAAAATGCAAAAGAGGATACAATTTTCAAAACATAAAGCCTCCGTTTGGGAAGTGGGTTGGCTTTTTAGTTTTTTTTGGCTATTTTAGCCAGGGCTAAAAAGTTTGGTTTGGGAAGGACTTTTTGGCTTTTTGGCTTTTTTGACTTTTTTTATGAGAGAAGAATGTAATGATTATGGGTTGGATGTGATGTTTTGTTTGTTGTGACTAAAATAGTCTATTTTGTTTTTTGTGGCTAAAATAGCCAAAAAAGCCTGGAAACCTTCTTCCCAAATGGTGCCAAAGGTGACTTGCTTAGCAGGTAATATTTCAAATAATATGTTTATTTATAATAAATAGTAAGTGAGTGAATTCTAAATAGTAAGGGGTTGTTTGGGATGACCTAAATAAGTGTACTTTTTGTCTTTTTACAAAAAGATGTGCAGAAAAGTAGAGAGATGATGTGATGAAAAAAGATAAAAAGATAAAAAGTGTGTACTTATTTAGGATAGTCAAACTTGGCCTAAGTATGTTTGTAGCAAATGATAACTTAGCAATTTTTTTTTTATTTCAAAATTAATTAAAATTAGTTCTTCAAAAATTACCTAAATTACTTCTTCAAAAATTACCTTACTTTTTCTGTCTAATTTCACTATTTACTTATCTAATGGCTAGCATTCATCACGTTTAAGGGGTTGTTTGGAATGATCTAAATAAGTACACTTTTTGATTGTTTATGAAATATGAGTTGGATTTAGGTTGGGTTTGAAGTGATGTGTTAGAGAAGTAATGTGACTTAAATAAGATGATGTGACTTAAATAGGATAATGACTTTTTGACTTTTTAACTTTTTTAAAACTTGCCAAAGTAGCTCTAAAGCTTATGGTCTATATATATATATTTTTATGTATCATACATAAAAACTACTTTTATGTACGGTAAAATTTTCCCAGTAACTAAAGAGGGAACAACTACAGCAGAAAGTAGTTTTAGGTACGTACCAAAAAAAATAAATTTCAGCCATTAGATTTGATAAAATAATTTACTAAATCTGCACCAGTGAATTAAAAATTTGCTAATCGGATATAATCGAAAAAGGTAATACTAAAGATTTCAAAAAAAAATTTAAAATTTTTACTAAAGTTTTGTCTGTCATAATTTAAAAATATTAAAAAGTCATTATCTTATTTAAATCACATCACTTCTTTACTATATTATTTTAAACCCAATTCATATTTTATAAAAATTTAAAAAATACACTTATTTAGACCATTTCAAACTATCCTTAAACATTTCGTATGAATATATGACTTACACAATTTAAGCCCTCAGGTAGATCTCACGTTCATATGAAACATTAATAAAATTTTTAGTTTAAAATCTCAAACCTTTTTAAATTCAAAAATGCTCTGCACAAAGCCTGACAATTTGGAGAATTGCACCGTTTTTGTCATGTAGTAGAGTAATAAAAGTAAGATATTAAATTATAAATGGAGGCAATTACTTGCCAGTGGGGATTGTGAAATTAATGAAATATTAATAAAACTTTTAGTTTTAAATCTCAAACCTTTTAAAATTCAAAAATGCTCTGCACAAAGCCTGACAATTTGGAGAATTGCACTGTTTTTGTCGTGTAGTAGAGTAATAAAAGTAAGAATAAATTATAAATGGGGGCAGTTACTTGCCAGTGGGGATTGTGAAATTATACTACACGTCAGTGAGAATCTTTTTACAATTCAATAATGTTACGCATCATTAAATTCCTACCACTAATATCATTATTAATGATGTGAAAAGTATAAAAAAAAAAAAATAAACAAAATTAAGACACAAAATACATGTGCTAGTGAGTGAGATTCACTGCCATATAATTTGAGCAACCCCTAATTAATGCTCTGCATCATTTTTCTTTACAATTATGGGACAAGTGAATGAAATAATTTTAATTATAAAAGTGGTGGGGAAAAATTATCCACGCGCCAACTCACCTTTATTTTTTTCAACCATGCTACATACCTCTAAAAAGACAACTCTAAACCACCTCTAATGAGGTGGAAAAGGGAAAAAAAAAAAAAAAAAAATTCAAGACACCTGATTGGCTGTGGCAGTGGGGGACCCACTGCCACATCACTAGTGGTACCTCTAAATTAGAGGTCCCAATCATTTTTCTATTTTTTTGAACAGACGCCAAGTCACCTTTCTTCCTTTCATTTATGACTTCTCTGTCTTTTACTTCCTTTTGTCCTTTCTTTCTTTTTTTCCTTTTTATTTTGTTTTCATTTATTTTTTTAAAAATATGTATAACTTTTAATATATAAATTTAATTTTTATAAAATTAATATTATTGAAAAGATATTAATGATATCTTTAAAATGGGACTAATATTAAATATATAATTTTAAATTTTAAAATAAATGAAAAATATACTATTTTTTAAATTACATAATTAAAATATAATTAGAATCGGTACCTATGAAGAGCTATCTAAAATTAATTAAATAAAAAATATTATTTAATTCTTCAAGTGAATGGGATGGAGAGAGAAATCGGAAAATTTGCAAACCTTTTTTAATTCGTGGTTTGGGTCTGCTTTGAAAAATTAGAACCAAATCAGTCTGTATAACTTAAATCATATATATTTATTTGTTAGATATTATGTTTGTTTGAGTTAATGATGGAACAATATGTATGTTTGTATTTTAAAAATGAACTGTGCTATGTAGCTTGAAAGAGAGGCCCTTGAATCCCCCCGAATCCAAAGACGGCGTCGTTTCGTTGTTTTGAAATTATATATATATATATATTTTTCAATCAGAAAAGAAGAAAGAAGAAAGAAGAAGAAGTAACAGAGAGAGAGAGAGAGACAGAGAGATCGGAGGCGGAGGCGGAGGCGGAGGCAGAGCCGGAGGTGACGGCAGTTGGAGGCGGGGCTGCGACGAGTTGCTGCGACGGGCTGCGACGAGCTGCTGTGACGATCGGCGGGTCGATCTACGATCGATCGGCGGGGCGGAAGCGGAGGAGGGTCCTTCTCTCTCTCTCTCTCTCTCTCTCCATTCCCTCTTCTCTTTCTCTTTCTCTTTCTCTTCTATCTGTTTCGGGTTGTTCGGGGGGGGCAAAAATCAGGGGAAAAATCATTTTTGTTTAAAAATTTATGTCTTGAAAAATTATGATAGAATAATATTGAATAATATTTGCTTAATGCTATAAGAGTAGTTTGTTTGATGAACATATTATTATTTTGAGCGAATTACACTTATAGTCCTTATAATTTGATATTTGTGTCACTTTGGTCTCTTATTTTTCAATTGTGATACATTTAACTATAAATTTTGAATCTTGTTTTAAACAAAGACAATCATTTTTATATAATTTTATCTTTTGGGAGAGTAGAATTAATTTTTAAAATAATTTTTTTAATATTTATTTTTGTTAAATTAGTTTCTATTTTTTCAAAAGTCAAAACATGGCGACAACTTTAATGTCATTATTAAACTAATCTATTAAATCAAAAAAATCTAAAACTAAAAATATTTCATATATTAAAATATATCGATTACACATTAAAAGTTTAATAGTCATCTATTACATGATAACCATCTAAAAATATCTGTTAACAACAAATACAACTATCTATTACTTGATAATCATCCAAAAATATCAACAAAAACAACCACTCATTACATGAATATCATCCAAACACATACTAAAAATTAATTTAGTAAAAAAATAAAAAAATAAAAAATGAAAAAGATTAATCATTTTTATATAATTTTATCTTTGGGTAGAAATAATTTTTAAAAATTTAAAAATAATTTTTTAACATTTATTTTGTCAAACTAATTTAAATTTTATCAAATTGACGACTTCGCCCTTGAAATAGAGTAACGGTGCCTTCAATTGTTCTTATTTGAAACGAAATTCAAAATTTAGGATCAAATGTATCACAATTTAAAAGTCAATTATCAAAATGACACAAGTTTCAAACTACAGAAACTGTTAGTGTAATTCGCCCAACTTTTAAATTTATGATATATTGAATTTTTTTTGAAAAAGTTATATAATTTTCCTTGTGAACAAATTATGTGCGTATTTTCAAACCAAACCGAACCATATTTAAATGGTTTGATTAGGATTGGTTCCATGATTTTAATGGTTTGGTTTGATTCTAATTTTTATGGAACCGTAAATAATGAATTGGTCTTACTTTCATTTCAAACCGATCAAAACCAGACCATGCTCACCTCTACAAGTGAAAACATAGAGATTAAAACAACATAGTTATGCAGAGAGAAAATGATTAATTTTTTTTAAAAAAATCTAAAAACTAGTTTAGTAAAAAAAAATATCAAACAACCAAAAACACTTATAATTTTTATATAGTTTTATCTTCTTGGAGGGCAAAAAGAATTTTTATATAGTGTTTTCTTTTTTTCTTTTTGGAGAGCAAAAAATCAAAACACTTGCACCCCATATTGATTCGTCTTGAACCCCACATAGGCTAGACTTGCATCGTATACATATTTGACTTGCACACCACAAGACTTGACTTGCACCCCCACACTGATTCGACTTGTACACCACATAGACTACACTTGCACCCCATACAGATTCGACTTACACTCTACAAAGACTAAACTTGCACCCTACACAAATTGGACTTCCACTCCGATACATATTAAACTTGCACTCAACCCAAATATTTTTAAAATTAAAATATAATATGTGAATTCTTCTTAATTTGTGATTAATTTTTGTTATTTTTATAATTATTTATAAAGTTGAAATATACTCTGCGATTAATTTTTTTAAATAATTTTTGTAACTATTTTTAAGGTTGAAATATAAAATGTTTGGTTGAATTTTTAAATTTTGTCTTTTATTTTTTTCTAAGACATTAAAAATAGTTTGGTAAAAGAAACATCATTTTCATTTTCATATGATTCTATCTTTTTCTAAATGAAAATAATTTTTTTAAATATTTGTATGTTTGAATATTATTTTTACATTAATTGTATAATTTGAGTTAACATTTTTATTAGTCTCTACATTTTTTCTTAGCAAATAAAAAAAATATTTTTTATTTAAAAACTTCTTTTAAAAAATAATATAAAATATCATAAATATTTTATAATATCTTTTTCATTTATAAATAATTTAGATATATTTTAAAAGGACTTTGTAGGGTGCAAGTCCATCATGTGTGGGGGTGTAAGTTCAGTATATGTAAGGTACAAGTCGAATCTATGTAAGGTGCAAGTCGAATCTATGTAGGTGTGCAAGTCTAGTATGTGTGGGGGTGCAAGTTTAATTTGTGGGGGATATAAATCCAATTTGTGTATGGGTGCAAGTTTAGTAGGTGCAAGTCTAGTCTGTGTAGAGATGCAAGTGTAGTCTGTATAGATACAAGTCCTAGTGTGTGGGGGATCAAACATGACCATTATTTATTTTATTATTTTGATCTAAGTTATTTGTACGGTTTGAATTAATATTTGTATTATTCTAAACGTTTTCTCCTATATATATATATATTTATATTTATATTTTAATTAAAAAAGTAATTTTATTATTTATATTAACTTAAATCATACAATCATTTCAATTATATAAATTTGTATTAAATATGTTAAATATTAGTTGCATTTTAAAATTTGAAATATATTTTTAAAACAATATCAATTCTATAAAGATAGAATTTGTATATTATATATTAAATATATTTTATTAAAATAAAATAAATTTAGATCACTTCATCTTCCTCTCCCTCTTCCTCCTCCACTTCCACTTCCACTTCCACTTCATCCACCACATACCCCTCTCCACATTTTCCCGACATTCTTCCATTACTTCCAAACCCTCCTCAATACTTCTCTACCCACCTCTGCCACCCTCAAGTGATCCCTACCTGGCCCAACACCGTAGCCGACCCAAACCCTAACCACTAACACCACTCGAAACACCTTTTTCAGTAATGGAAGAGGAAGTGGTGGGTTAGGATTCAACTTGCATCTTGCACAATTTGGACTTACACTCCACACATATGGAACTTACACCCCACACATATAACAATTGCACATAACATATATGGAACTTGCACCTGACTTGTTTTTATCAACAACGAATGGAGGGCGTAGGGCTGCGATGATGAAGAGCTGGAAGCATTTGGTGTTCTGGTGGCTAGGGTGTTAAATAGAGTGTGGTGGAGTAGGAAGGGGTTGGGGTGGAGAAAGAAGGTCGGGAATGGTGAGGAAGTGGCGGGAATGGACGGGGAAGAGAGGTTGAAATGGTTGAGAATGGTGGAGGAAGGTAGAGAAGGAATTAGCAATGGAAGAGGATGGTGAGACATGGATTGGGACTCGTTAAGGACTGGTGGTCACCGACTGGAATTGGTGGCGAGCTGCTGAAAGGGTGTTTCAGGTGATGTTATTGGCTAAGGTTTGGGTTAGACAGGGATCGGTTGATGGTGGCGGAGGTGGGTGTAGAAGTATTGGGGAGGGTTTAGGAATAATGAAAGTGCCAGGGGAGGCTGTAGGAGGGTAGGAAGGGTGAGTTGCAGCGGAAGTAAAAAGGTAGAGAGGGTGAAGTTGTAATATACAAAGATATATATATATATATATATATTGTTAATGCTTCAGGCCTCATGCGTGAATTGTGCGAATTTGTGGTTACCGGTTGACCGGCAGGACGACCATTCAGACAATCGAGTGAAACACTTGTCCACCGCAGTTGTCACTTTGTCGACCGTGACTGTTAGCCTCTTTGCCGAATGACTGGTTGGACGATCGGTTAAACAAATTCGAGGTAAATTCGTGCCTCAATATTCGAGGCTTGTAGCATGACTCTCTCTCTATATATAGGGAAAAGTTAGGGATCATGAAAATTTTTTCATACAAATAATCATGAAAAATTTATGATCCTTGGATTACCTTGATTAATGTGTGGTGCTTTATTCTAAGTGTAATCCAAGGGTCACAAAGCTTTCATGATTATTTTCATGAAAGGTTTTTCATGATACCTAACATTGTTGATATATATATATTAAAAATGAGAAGATATTTTAAATTTGGAAAAATTACCCATAAATCCTATCCTGGAAAATGTTACTTCATCTAGTCCTGAATGTTTTCTTATAAACCATTTAGTCCTTTTTTTACATCACAACATTATCATCAAAATAACATCAAACAACATCATCAAAAACAACTTCACAACATTATCATCAAACATCTGGGACTAACAGAGTACCCATTTTCGATCCACCATTCCCATAAAAAACCCACTTCCCAGAACCATTGATTGGGTTTCTTTCTCCACTCTTCCTATTTCTTCTTCTTCCCCACCCCTAACCCTAACCCTAACCCTACTCCTCTCCCTCGCCTCACCTCACCTCCCGATCGACCTCCTCTACCACTGCCTCCGCCGCCATGGCTTCCTCCTCCGTCCAACGCCGACAACGCCGCTATCTCTCTGTAAACACCACCGCCAACCTCACTCTCACTGCCGCCGAAAAAGTGATCGGAGACGACGATCTACTCAGCGATCCTGGGTTTAATCCGTTTCGACCGCGCCACCGTCGACTCCCTCACGTCCCGCCGCGACCTCCTTCAAAGCTACTACAAAGCCCTCTGCGCCGTCGAGTCGATGATGTAGTTCATGTATATATATATAATCAATCCCTACTGTCTCTTCCCTTCTTTTTCTCTTCTCTTCTCTGCAATTTGTATATATATCCGATCACAAACAATGGCGGCTCCGCCATCAACATCTTCGGCTGCAAACATCATGCTAGCCGTCTTCGATAAGAAGACATGACCAAAGATCTCTACCGTCCTCTTTGAACCCTAAAGCAACTGCGATCCGATCTCGAACGCAACTGCGATCCGATCTCCAAACCCTAAATTGAAATCTGATGTTTAAATGTTACGGAATAGTTGATGTTCATGTTGATGTTTAAACGTTGATGTTCAATGTTACGGAATAGTTGAAATCTGATGTTTAAACTTTGATGTTCAATGTGATGGAATAGTTGATGTTCATGTTGATGTTTAAACGTTGATGTTCAATGTTACGGAATAGTTGATGTTCATGTTGCTAATGTTCCCAATGTTGATGATGATATGTTCTTACAGTTGATATTGATGATATGTTTGCTGATGTTGTTCTGATGATGTTGTGGTGTTTCGATTGGTGTTTATGATATGTTGTTCTTATCCCAATTATGGTAGATTCAACACCCATGATTTTTCATGATGTTGCTGTGTTTTTATTGATATTTTTTTTTTAGTGATGTTGGTGTTGTAGTTGATGTTAATAGGACCTTTTAGTCTATAAGAAAACGTTTAGGACTAAACAGTGTACAAGTTATTAATTTGGGATTTATTGGTGCATCACCCTTTAAATTTTTTATTTTTATATTTAGATGGTGCTATTTTTAAAAATAACTTTTGACGTAAAAAAAAGAAAATCCTATAAAATGATTTTATTTATTTATTTATTTTATTTTATTTGTTAAGTTATTATTATTTTTCTTTAATCATTTACACTCAGTATAACTCAGTATAACTGTGTTGTTTTAATTTTTATATTTTTAGAGACTTAAATAATATTTTTTTTATTTAAGTAATTTTAGATAGTCTTATTATTCATACCAATTTTAATTATATTTTAGTTATGTAATTTTTAAAAATAACATATTTTTTATTTATTTTAAATTTTAAAATTATATATTGAATATAAGTCTCTTTTTAAAGATTAATATCTTTTTAATGATATTAATTTTATAAAAATTAAATTTATATATTAAAAATTATACATGTTTTTTAAAAAATAAATGAAAACAAAATAAAAAGAAAAAAAAAACGAAAATGAATTGGACCGCAGTGGGGGTGCTGGGGTCTCCTTCCATTGGTAAAAACTGTTTTTTTTTTTTTTTTTTCTTCTTTTCCTCCATTGCCAGCCCGCACGTGGAGCTGGGGGTGCCTCCATACTGGCGGTGGGAATCACGGCTCAAAAAAAAAATGAAGAAAGAGAGAGAAAGTAAGCAAGGGCATAAGGAAGGAACGGAAGAAAGAGAGAAAAGTCAGGATAAAGGTAAGTCGGCGTCTGTTATTTAAAAAAAAAAAAAAAAGGTGAGTCGGCGCGTGGAGGATTTCCCACCACTTTTTAATTCAATTACTCCATTCACGATCCGTTTGGGAAGATGGTTTGTTGTTAAAATAGTCATAAAAGACAAAATAAATTATTTTAGTCATAATAAACAAAATATCACATCCAATCCATAATCATTTCACTATTCTCTCATAAAAAAAATCAAAAAAGCTAAAAAAACCTCTTTCAAATCAAATTTTTTAGCCTAGACTAAAATAACCAAAAAAATCAAAAAGTCAAAAAGCCAACCACTTCCTCATTTGTCTTGTAATTATAAGAAGGGTATGGCTTCTGTCCAGTTCGGGATCGGACTGGACAGTGCTGTTGGGCCCGTGGGGGCCCATCACGGGTCCCGTTTTGATAATCTGAACCGTTGAATGTGTAGAACTCGTCGAGTACTATATATGCCTGTAAAAAATCACGTTGATCGGATATCGATAGCTATATGATCAAATCAGTTTTTTGTCAACCGTTAATTTGTTCACCGTCTAATTTTTTTAATACGAAACTGATTTGATCACATAGCTATCGCTATCCGATCAACGTGATTTTTTACAGATATATAGTACTCAAAGAGTTCTACATATTGAACGGTTCAGACTATCAAAACGAGACTTGTGATAAGTTCCCACTGATTCAACAATACGATCCAGTCTGATCCCGAACTGGACAGAAGCGATATCCTTTAAGAATTCCCACGGACACGTATACTTCACAATCGCCAACTTATTAGGAGTCTTCTGGCAAGTTACTAAAAAGCCAGTTCTGAACTTTTTATTCATTTTGGGTGATATTATTTTTCACAAAAATTATTCACACAAAATAAGTTAAAAAATTAAAAAAAATTTTTATTAATTTTTTAAAACACTCCTTATTTTATTCCCCAACTTCGTAGTGTGGCTAGTAATTTTATTTGGAAAAACTCTGGCCGGACGTAGGGCTGTAAATGAACAGAGCCGTTCAGAATAGGCTCGAACTCAGCTCGGTAACAGCTCGTTCGAACTCGGTTCGTTAATTTTTTTTGCGTTCGAGCTCGAGCTCGTTAAATTTTTAATAAACAAGCCCAAACATTCTAAAGCTGGGCTCGTTAGGTGGCTCATTTAATATTTATTATTTATATACTAAATAATATAAAAATATGTATAAAAAATAAGAGAAATATGTTATTTATGTATTTAAAAAATATAAATGTAAATAATAGTTAACTATAGATAGTACATTTATATAATAGTGGTAGTAGATATTATTATTTTAGTAAAATATGAAATTTTTTTTAGTATGTTTATATATATTGTATATATAATTGTATAATCAAAGTTTTAATTGTAATTTTAGTCTCACATGCATGTATGAATTTATAAATTTTTTGGCTCGTTAAGGTTCGTGAACAGGTTCGAGCTCGAGTCGAGCCTAAGCCAATTCGACTCGAGCTTGGTTCGTTAAATTTTTATTCAGCTCGAGCTCGAACTCGAGCTGGTTAAAATCTTAATAAATAAATCCAAACATACTAAAACTTGACTTGACTCGACCCGTTTGCAGCCCTAACCGGACGGGTTTTATTTGGAAAAGTTGGCGACATTTGTGCTCACCGAAGTTAATGGGTGGGAGCACAATAAATTAAGCCTTGTTAGTTAAAGTTGCTTAGCGAATATTCACATATCCACACTACTTTATTAGCAGGGTTCTCCTTTCCAAATATTCACACTACTTTATTAGCAGGGTTCTCCTTGCCAAATATTGTAAGCATAATATTTTTCTAGATAGTAAATCAAAGGCAGGTTGTTCATGGGGTTGCAGAAACATTTTATGGGGACGGGAACTTCTAAAAAAAGGTTTATTTTGGGTAATTAGTAATGGTTCTAAAATTGATCATTTTAAACGGTAATCATTCTATTTGGTTTCAGTTTTCAGAATTTATTTTTTATATTTTTTGTTTTCACTAAATTTTTTTAATATTTAAGCATTTTTTTAAAAATTTTTTAGATACACCTAACATAAAAACACTTAAAAAGTATAATATTTGTGAAAAAAATCTTTAAAAAATTCATTAAATACCAAAAGTACAACAAACAAAAAAAAATGAAAATTCATTATATATTTTTTTTATATTTTTGTGTATTTATTAATTTTTTAAAATATTTTTTCACAAATATTTTACTATTTAGATAGATCTAAATAAGACGCATCTAAAAAAGTACAAAAAATTGTTTGAAATTTAAAAATATTCACTAAAAACAAAAAAAAAAAAACACGAAAAATAAAAAACTCAATTTTTAAAAAATTAAATTCAGAAAACTGAAACTAAACATACTGAGTAGATTCCAATCATTAACAATGACATAATTGGTCCTCTTTTTAAGTTGCCCATTTGCTTGATCATAACACTAGCACCTAGAGAGAGCCTTTAATCCGAACTTTGTTCCCCACTGATATGGTTCCACACATTCTCAACATTCACATACCTCCTGACAATAAACTTGACATTCCTGTTTGGCGCCACACCAAAGATGGTTATTATTCTGTTAAGTCGGGGTATTTTCTTGCCATTGAAGGGCATACCAGGGAGGTCATAGTTGGACATGACATAGAATGTGATGTGTGGAAAAAGTTACGAAAACTAGAATTGCCACCCAAATGGACAATGTTTATTTGGAAATTCTTACATTGCATTTGGCCTGTTGGTTACTCTCTTATTAAACGGGCTTACCAATAGATTCTTTTTGTGTTAGATGTCATGAAGAAGCTGAGACATTAGAACATGTATTTTTTGGTTGTCCCTATTCGAAACATATTTGGCGAGGATCTAGTTTAGGGTTGAACTTTGATATAGGACAGCGTTTAACCGGGGGGCTCTTGGGTTCAAGAATGGATTAAGATTGCCCCTGATAAGGCAGCTATTGTTGAATCAATTAAAATTCTTTGGGGAATCTTGCTTCATCGTAACAAAGCAGTTTTTGAACACATCATAGAAGACCCAATCCAGACTCTGCGTGCAATTAATCTTTTGAATTGGGATTTCAATAAACAAAATTAAAAAATGCAGCCTTCTTTACCACACGATGTAGCTGAAAATCTTTCTATTAATTCTATTATTATCACTAACAATGTACAATGCTCCCTAAATTCATCTCCTCCCAAGTTTCTAATAGATGAAGCATGGAATCAGCATTCAAAACAGGCAGGGGCTGCTTGAGTTGCTTTGAACAATGAAGGGAAACAACTCATGATTCAAAACATTAGTTTTTTGGCAACATCAGCCCTTATGACAGAAGCCCGTGCATGCTTAGAAGTACTACGATTGTGCAAGGCCAACAATGTTCGTGCAACAACAATATTTACTGATAGCCTATTATTAGTTAAGCGACTCAAAGGAAAAAAAAAAGGGTTGGGAATGGGATGTTGGCCATATTATTCTAGAAATATGTGAACTATATTTGTCTTTTGATTATGTTTGTATTGCTAAAGTGCCTAGACAGGTAGTAAATATGGCACATAGGATAGCTAAGGCAACATCCTCATATCTTGCCTTATAGCTGGGGTTTTTTTTATTTTGTTTTGTGTGTGTGTGTGTATATTGGGTCTAAGACCATCTTACATATATAAATGCATCTTATCTTTCCTCAAAAAATAAAAAACAAAAAATAAAATAATAATAATAAAAAGTAATTGTCTCATATAAATACATCCAAACTTGCTTAAAATACAAATCAGTGTGTTTGGTTTTAATTTTCTAAATTCAGTTTTTTGGAAATTGAATTTTTTATTTTTTGTATATTTTTATTTTTAGTGAATATTTTTAAAATTTTAAGCAATTTTTAAAATTTTTTAGATGCACCTTACTTAGATATATCTAAATGGTAAAATATTTGTGAAAAAATATTTTTAAAAATTAGTAAATACACAAAAATGTGAAGAATGTACTGAATTTTTGTGTTTTTGTTTTGTATTTTTGGTATTTAGTGAATTGTTTAAATATTTTTTTCACAAATATTATACTTTTTAAATGTATTTATGTTAGATGTGTTTAAAAATTAAAAAATTGCTTAAAATATTAAAGAAATTCAGTGAAAATAAAAAAAATACGAAAAACGAAAAGTAGAATTTTCTAAAAGTGAATTCTGAAAGTTGAAATCAAACAGAGTGAATTATTTTTTTTTGTAGTTTTGAAAATTATATTTCCGCCCTTCAAGTTTTTAATCACATAACAAATAATTATTTTTATTAATAAATTATCAAGACATTTAATAATTTTAATGATGTCATAAATATATTTTAATAAATAATTTAGATAATTTTATTGTTATATAGAAGAGTAGTTAAAAAATTTGGCTATGTTTGGTTTGAATTTTTAAAAGGATTTTTGAGAGTCTAAAATCAAAAATTAGCATTTGGTTTTATTTTGGAATTATGATTCCAATAAAAATAAATTCAAAACTTTTTCAAAACTCATAACCAAACACTCAATTCAAAACTCTTTTCAAAACTGACAATCAAACTATTTTCAAAACTTTGGTCAAGTTTGGCATTCTCAATATAATCCATCTTTTTATCTTTTTATCTTTTTTCCATCACATCACTTCTCTACTTTTTTACACATCTTTTTATAAAAAGACAAAAAATATATTTATTTAGATTATCCCAAACAACTCCTTTATTTTTAAAGGGACATTTAATCTAACATCTCTCTTTAACTTTTAATAACGAGAGAAATTCATAATATTTTTCTCACCCTGTATTTCACTCACACCCATATATCACATCCACTCTCTCATTCTCTCTTCTCTCTCTTTTCCTCTCCCCCGTTGTAGCCTCCTTTTCCGTCTTCCACGCCGTGGCTTCTACATGCCACCGTGACTACTGTGACCATAGAGCCCAATCTTCGCTTTAGATCTGATCCCAACAACAGCAAAAGGTACACATAGACAAAGATTATGAATTACGACACCAGTATCGAACCGACGAGATCAACCTATTGTTTTTGAAACACCGATTTTGAGTTTTCTGTTATAGATTCAGCAATTGTTGTTGCCGTTGAAGATTGAAATAAGCATTGTCCATCCAATTCTATGAACCTCCCAAAGAAAACCCAAAATTATCTGAATACAATTGTGCTTGAATCGCCATCATATACCCTTTTGACACCTCAATGTTTTCTCAATTTCTCTCTTTGGATTGTAATGGCTTTCAAGAGACGTTTTGTTTTGATATTTGGGTATGATTGCTATATATGATTTTTGGAAGCATATAAAACAAGGCTCTGGCTTTGGTCCAGTCCTTAATCGGACTGGACGGTGCTGTTGGGCCCGTGGGGGCCCACCATGGGTCCCGTTTTGAAAATCTGAACCGTTGAATGTGTAGAACTCATCGAGTACTATATGGCTGTGAAAAATCACGTTGATCGGATATCGATAGCTATGTGATCAAATCAGTTTTTTATCAACCGTTAATTTACTCACCGTCCATTTTTTTTAATACAAAATTGATTTGATCACATAGCTATCGATATCCGATCAACGTGATTTTTCACAGGCATATAGTACTCGACGAGTTCTACACATTGAACGGTTCAGATTTTTAAAACGGAACCCGTGGTGGACCCCCACCGGCCCAACAGCACCGTCCAGTCCGATTAAGGACTGGACCAAAGCCAGGCCCATAAAACAAAGGGTAAATTACACTGACATTTCCCCAGATTTTTGTTTAATGTAGATTCCCTTTTTACGTTTGAAAAATTATATTACCTTCTTTGAGATTTATAATCTCATTACAAATTGTCTCATGAATTGTTGATGTTATGCCCTAAATTTTGTTAAATGACCATTTTATCCTTTTTCTTGCCATTTTTTCTTCTTTATTATCATGACTATATTCTACAACTTTTCATTATTAAATTATACATGAACATATTGAGTAATGATATACAAACATAAATTTTATATAAAATTTTCAAACACAATGATATAGTTTAATGGTGACTTTTCACTTTAAAACAAAACTCCCATAAACATGATTTATATTTACAACAATATCACTATCACAATATTTTTATAATATTTTTTGTATAAATTTTTATATATGAATGGAATTTTTTTATTTTTCTTTCCCGTCTATTCACCCACATTATTACAGTATTACAGTATTACTGATTTTTTGTATTTTTATATTTTTTTGTATTTGATGAATTTAAAAAAAAAATCACAAAATATTATACTTCTTAAGTATATCTAGATTAGGTGTATCTAAAAAATAAAAAAAAATTACTTAAAATATTAAAAAAAAAATGAATAAAAAAAAAACCACGAAAAATAAAAAAAAATTAATTTTTTGTGTGAGTTAAACCAAAGAAGATTATTGTTATTTCTCTTGAAATGACATGAACAAAATATCAGTATTATTTTATTATTATATATATATAAAGGTTAAGAGACAAATATGTCATTTTAATTTGACAAAGAGATAAGTGTAATTTTTCAAACATGAAAGAGGGATCTATATTAAACAGAGACCTCAGTGGGTGTCAGTGTAATTTACCCAAAAACAAAAGGTGGTGGTGAGGAGGTGTGCAGAGATAAATTGGAAGTGATGTGAATTAATAAAATGAGGGTTTGTTTGGTTGAATGACATTAAAAGTATGCTGAAAAAACAAAAAAGGCAAAATAGAGGTGGTGGTTGTAAACACCCCATTTTGACCGGTCTTAAGACTTGAGCGCTTTCTTTCAAACACCCAATAATGAAAATTAGAATACACTAATTTATAAATTTCTCAGCAGAAAAATCAAATTTAAACTTTAATTCCAACTTTATACCCATTTTGGCCAAATTATTTTAGGAGCTGTGATTGGGGCCCGAAAACGGGACCCCCGAATGCCCCTAATTTTTTTTTTTTTTTTTTTCAGCAGACGAAGAAGAGAAGGAGGGGGAGGGGAGGGGGAGGAGGAGGAGGAGGAGGAGGGGGAGGAATGACTGGAGGGGGCCTAAAAAATGGAGGAGGAGGGGGCGGAGGCGGCGGAGGCGACGAGCGGGGTAGAGCCGACGAGGGGCGGAGGCGACAATCAGAGCAGCGACGGCGACAATCAGAGCAGAGCAGCGAGGCGGCGATCGGCGATCGGCGACGGCGACGGCGACGGCCTCTCCCTCTCCATCTCCCTCTCCCTCTCTTTCTCTTTCTCTCCTTCTCCCTCACTGCGTATCAGACTGAGGAAGAAGAAGAAAAAAAAAAAATTGAATGGTTGAAACGACGTCGTTTCAGCCATTCGGGGCATTCGGGGGAGAATTTTTCGGGCACAAAATCATTTTTCTTCTTTTAGATATATTGAAAAACCTTTTTCTAGAAATATTCGAAAAACAAAGCAATTTTGGGAAAATTGGTCTCATCCCCTCGTGGGATGACCACATGGCTTGTGAGAAATCTCGTGGGTTACCATGTGATTTGTGAGAAATTATTGGATGTGGTGAGAGAGGAAAAAATGGGTTTTATAAAATGGGGAAGGGAATTGAGAGCAAGGGGGCTAGAAGTCACAGAAAGAGGAAAAAAAAAGTTGATTTTCAAAACGAAAAAGAGGAAAAAGTTAAGTGAAAGAAAAGAAGAAAAGAAATGAGGAAGAGATGAATTTGTTTCAGAAAGAAAAAGAAATGGGTGAGAGAAATTATATTCAAAGAGAAGAGAAGGGAAAAAGAAAGAAGAATTGAAAAATTCAGAGGGAGAGTCTGTTGAGAAATTTTGTTCAAGCAGAGAGAGCTTTCAACTTTTTCACTTATTTCTTCACAGATATATTATCTTTTAATTCCATTAAAGCTAAAATTTAAACATTCTTGCTGAGATTTTAAAATATGTTTTATAATCCTGAGTGTGTTAGGAAGAGAATTTGATAATCAGAAAATTCATTATTTACTCAAAAAGTGAATGTTTGTATTTTTCTCATCTAATTTTGTGTTGTTTATAGGCAAAAGATTTTTTTTAAAAAATAATAAACAAAAATATAAATAATAGTTTATCATATGTAAATAATTATTTGAGGGAGTTGTCTCCCACCCTCCACCATTATTCTCTTGTTATTATTGCTCTCTTTGTTTTATTTTTACTATTTTATTTTATATGTATATATATATTGTGAAGTGGGTTGCTTTGACACCCATTTGATTTTTTTTGTTTTTTAAATTTATTATTTTATTATATGTAATATAATATAATATATAAGATATATAAAATAATGCTAGTGGGGCGTTAGTGGAGGATTTGTTACAGGTGTTGGCATTTTAAGTGTTCAAATATTTTTTGAGGAGAGATACGACAAAAGGAATGACTTGGGCATAATGGGTAAAGTGGTGTAGTAATCCTTCGACAAGAGTTAAAACCTTTTCATTGCATTTGAAAGTATAGTTTTTTTTAAAATTATTTGTGAATGATGACGTTAGCATGACTGACATCAACTTACGGAATATTCTTCAAATTCTAAAAATTGCACTTTGGCTCAAATTTTTTAGACAATTATGGTATGACCCAACTTTCTAGAAGAATTTTCAGTGAGGCACTCGAATGTTTAGTGAAGGTTGGTTTTAGCTAAACAGACCATTCCAAACGCAACTGTGAGGTCAGAATGGTGCAATTCTGAACAATTTTAGAAAATTATTTTAGATTTTCTATTTGATTACTTTTGTACATATCATATTGCATTTCTTTTGGAAAGGTTTTGTTTACTCTGTTTTGGTCTTGTTGCATGAAAAATAGGAATTCCCAAATAATGTTCAAAAGGCGAAATAGAGTAGCAAACAAGGCAACTTCTGGTGGATGATCTCCAAGCCTTATGCAGTTTCTGTTTTTCTTTTAATTTTGAGAGATATGTGAGGTTTATTTATGTTGTAATATTTCTCTCCCTCTCGTCTTTTGTTTGATTTTGTAATTATTAAAAGTATTGTAATAATTTCTCGTCCCGCCTTTTTCAATCCCTTTCATTTACTTATTTTCTTATTTGTACATAGCATCATATTTTATTTTTCATCATATCCATGCTTTGTATCCATTTTCATGTATCTTGATTCGGGTAAATTTACATTTTGGGATTTAATCAATTCTTATGTGATTATGTGCGCTACCTCATGTTCTTGAGATGATTCACATATCATATATAGAAGTCGAATCTTTAGTTGCATTCATGAGTAAATTGCATTAGGACTTTGTATATAAGATCATGCATGTTTTACTAACTTTGTTTGTAATTGTTTGTGAGACACTAGTAAATATGTGAGTTTTTATGCTTTAGCATCCCGTTTGTGTGTGTTTTTCTTATTATGTCAAGAATTCTACTATGTGGCTATTTGTTTATTTGATATATCTCTATGAATGCCAGTGGATGGAGGTTGGATTATTCAATTTGGAATGATATCGATTTTCGTGTTTGTCAGCTCAATTTCTGTTGAGTTGAACATCATTTAAACTCTTTCAAAATACATGAAATGAAGTTGTTCCAAAATAAATGACACAGTCTATACTTGTTTGCTTTTACGTAGTAATTTTAGGATTATTAATAAGTAGAATATGAACACATAAAGGAAATAAAAATTATATTATGGTTAGTAAGGCCGATCTTTTGATCGGGTGAGCAAGGGTGCTCAATTAATGACCTTTCCCCTTCATACCTAAGATTCCGGGCCAAGCATCCTTGGTTACGACGAACAGTGGCCTTGGCACGAATCACGGGTTTACTAATTTTTCCAAAATATTAGGTAGCGACTTTGAGATTTAATGATGCAGTCCATTTCTGGCAAAGAATTTGTAATAAAATGAATTTTCAATAAAAGTTGCCAAATCTGAACTCTCATCTATGTTTCACATTGCACTTGTGAGACTAGATCAAAGAAATCGAAGGTCTGAACTGTTTAGCACGTGTGGGTACCCCTTGGGCAATGTTATAGTTTTTGGCAACTCTGCTGAAGATATTAAGAAACCTTTATTCGAACTCCATGATATGTTTTTTATTTTCAATTATATGTTCATTACATTTCATGCATTGGTGCACCTAAGTTCCCTGCTCGTCACTTGTTATCTTGGATAGCTATTCGGCTTCAGGCGGATAGACGGACATGGGCTTTGTCATAGTGGGAGCACTAACCTTAGATGAGGTACCTTTTTTGATCAAAGACTGACTTAGTGCATATAGTAAACTTTAGACAGTTCCAAAATTAGGACAGGATGCTATCTCGTTCTAGGATGTGTGATACTATTTGTTTAAATAGTGAAGCCTTAGATCTATTCAAAGCTAGGATAGGAAAAATCCTAACCTTCAGGGGTGTTTGGAATGATTTTTTTTTTTTTGTGCGAATATGAAATGCTTGCTTATGTGCAAATGTGAAATCTTGGAAAAGGGGTATCCAATTTTCGAAGAGTCTTAATTTTAAAGGGGATTTCTTTCAAAATTTAGGATCATATTAGAATCAGAATTTGGGTCAAAATCTAGGGGGTTGTGTTTGATGAAGGATCATAATTTGGGGATTGAACCTGAAAGGATGAATTTATAGCAAGATCAGAACTATGAGGCTAAAAATTATGTCTTGCTTTGTTCTGACCTACATGCCCAGTACCGCGATTTGTTTTGATTCACTGGGGTCCAAAAAGCCTAATTCTATATACTGTGGTGAATAGCCCAGGAGAAGCCATACCCAACTCAAGAAAAAGCCCAGTCCAATCCAATTCATAGAAAGCCTAACTTATCCTCCTTTGCGTAATCTGGCCTATCCAAGTCAAAAACATTGTAGTTCATTCTGCACTGGAAAAAAAAAACATATTCGACAAAGTCCAGTCCGTTCAATCCCAAAAAGCCCACTCAGAAAAGCCCAGTTCTATCTAAAAATCCCAGAGTTGCCAATAATCCTTTCCTTGAGAAAAATCCATTTGAACTAAGGGCAATTGTTAAAAGCACTTGGACGGAACCCTCTGAACTAGGGGCATGATGGGAAAAATTGGAAAATAAAATTGTTTTGAAGTGAAAATGGGTTTTGTCCTAACAGTGGACTACTTGAAGTTTGTCATGGATTCTACCAATGAACTTGGAAAATGAAAACCCCTTTGTGTTAGGGATGCTTAAGTGGTGTATTGTGGGTGGTTGAGTTGGGTATCGAGTTTGGAGTCTTACTTTCTTTGTCTTTTCTTAAGTCATTGTAACAATTGAGTCTTTTTTTTTTCTTTGTTTTGAGTTGTTTTTTGTGTGTTCTTCATTCTTCACCCTTCTTTTCGTTCTTCGTCCTTCAATAAGAGAAAAAGAGTCGAGTTTTTGATTGTTTGATTATGCCTACGGTACTCCATGTGTGATTTCATGAAAACAAGAAAAGCTTTCAAAATTTTAATTAAGCAAAGGGAAAGGTTTAGGTTGTCCAATGTGCTAATAAGAATGAGATTTCACTAATAAGCTCAGGTATTGAGGAGGATCCTCTAAATAGTTCTGTAGACACCCCATTTTTGACCGTCCTCAAGACTTGGATGTGCTTGTAGGTACACCCAACAACTGGTTCAATTGCTTGCCCAGCATTCGACTGTCGCGGCGGAACGGCACCGGTTCAAGTTTCCCGGACCTTGTATCCTTTCTGCCTCATTTTTGGACCCTAACTAGGTCCTGTTAGAGTGGCCCTCATAGTGTACTGCCGGCCACGGCATGGCACTGCCAGCCATGTATTTTCCACTGCCGGCCACTGATGAAGCCCTGCCGGCCATTAGTGCGGCACTGCCGGCCATTACTGATGGCCGGCACCCCCCTATCTCAGCTGGTTTTCAGGCAGATCTTTTGAGCCAGTTGGATTTTCATTTGCTACCCTCCATGGAGGGATGGAAGCCAAGAAAAGCTTGTTCAAGAAGCTTTGGCTTTGCTTTGTTCTATATAAGGAAGAGCCTTCTTCCTTAAGGAAGGGTTCTGAGTTTTTTGGAGAGAAAGAAAAGCTGTCTCTCTCTATATTGTGTGTACTTTGTGCCTTAGAGTTGGATTTCTTTGCACTTTTGCACTACAACATCTAGATATACACCTCCATCCTCCATTCCAGCACTTTGGAAGCCATTTGAGGAGGTTGGAAGTTCAGAATATTGGACCAAAACCTGCTGGTTTTCTGCTCTTGTAGGGTAAGTTTCTATTTCCCCTAAACTTGCACTTTCTTTGTTCATCTATAAGCCTTGCTTGCAAGCATTTCTGGACTTTTTCATGAACTGAAAAAGATCATATTTTGAACTCCTTTACATGTTTGATCAAGGACTCTTTGCTGTTTGAGACCTCCTTCTACCACTTGCCTCTTTATCCCTCTCTTAGGCCTTTTTCTTGTATGATAGTTTGGCCTTATTTGTGATCATTTTCGTGGCTTGATGTAAACTGTAAAGTATCTTTTTTTAAGCCCCTCTTCAACTTTGTTGAAGGGCTCTTTACCATTTGGGGCCAGCTTCTGTCCCTTGTACTTTATCTCTCCTTATAGAACCATTTTTGCATCATATCTTAGTCCTACATGTGAGCATTTTTGGACTTGGTCATAAACTAGAAAAAGTTTCCTTTTAAGCTTATAAACATGTTTGTTTAAGATACTTTTTCTGTTTGGGGTCATTTTCTCCCATGCATGCTTTATCTCTTCATGTTTAGAACCATACATGTGAGTATTTGTATTGGCTTTGTTTTGGCCTATTAACCACTGAAATACAACGGATTTTTAGTGGCTTAGACACTGTTTTGAGAGCCCAAATTAGAGGGGGGTGACCCCCTCTCTCCTTGTCTTGTTTGGTGGACTTTTTGACCTTCCAAAGAGACCCCATTTTGCATGCCTCTAGGCCTTGTTCCAGGCCCTTTTCAGTGGGTTTTGGGACCCTTTTGAGCCATTTCCAGAGTTGGTTTGGCCTTGTTGAATGTCCATCTTGCATGTGCCTAATGATCCCTTGTGCGGCCTTCCAAAGAGGCCCCTCATTTTTGCATGCATTGACTGCATTTCCATGATTATTTAGGCGTATTTTCACATGTTTAGTTCACTGATTCTGGCTGGTTTGATGAGTTCTTACCTGCTTCATGCACTTGCCATGTAAACCATGTTTGCTAGCCAATCTTGCATGCTATGTTAGTCCATCATGCTAGCACCTTTTGGCCATGCTTTGAACTAGAGATGTTCATGTTTTGGGGCTGCCTTGCCTCTGTATTTATGCTTCTTAGTCAAATAATGCATTCTTTGTATAGCTGTAGTGTAATTGACCTTGCAAGCTTCGTGTTTCGGTAACGCATGCGTGCTATCTTTGAGATATTTAAATGATTTGGCATCATTTATCATCTCATTTCAGTGCACATGGTGTTGTTACACTTGCACATTTGTCACTTCTTAGGCACTTTTGAGAGTTGCCCTTTTAGGCCCCTTTGATGAACCTTTCGCATTTTGCATGCTTGAGTGTGTTGTGTTGCTTAATTCATCCTTTTGGCTACTAATTTGGACTTAATTGAGAGTTGTCCATCTTTGGTGTAAGCCCATTTTGCCATGTTGTCGCATGCTCGTTACATGTAGTATGTTGTTGCATACTTGCTTAGCTTTACATGCCTTGCATGTTCATATGTTCATATTGCATTTTGTTATAGGTTGTTGCCTCACATCATGCTTATGTGCTTGTTGCATGTCATTAGCCTTGTTAGGTTGTCCATATTGCATGTTTGCCATGCTTATGTGTTGCATTGTTTGGATTAAGTGTTAATCCGAGCACGAGGAACGAGGGACGTTTCATACTTCAAGTGATGGAATGTGTCTCAATTCTCGGTCGCCGAAGCTCTTGATGATTCATGATAGAGTTCTAGGCTTTACTTGCTTTATTTGTGCATTCATTTTCATATTGATTTGCACAAGATTGGATCTTTGGCCATCATGCATCGGGATGCGTAATTGATGGTCATGGACCCGACTTGGCCTCTCCCTTGATGTTTTGAGGTGATTTGGAGTGCCATGGTGCGTATATGTCCTTGGGAAACCCTCCATTTTCTCTATTTTGTGCTTCGTTGCAGTTTGGTGTCGCAGCACACCAGTGGCTGGCAGCCTGCCATTGATGGCCGGCAGTGTGCCACCCCTGGCCGGCAGTGGGCCATCTCTGGCCGGCAGTGCTCCTTTCATGGCCGGCAGGCCATTGGTAGCTTCCCCTGCAGTGTTTTGGTAAGTTGCAGTATCAAGCACAGGAAGACACCCTGCAAACAGAGCCTCTAAAGAGCAACCGGAAGGCTTTCCAAAGCGAGGAACCGAAGCAGGCATGCATGCCTCCCTTCTTCAAACAGAGCTAGAATAGCATCGTTTACTGCTTTCCCTACTTGCTTGTTGTCATTCATTAATCAGTTAATTAATTTGTTAATTAATTAAGTTGTGTAATAATTAGTTGTAGCTAGTTATTCATTTGGTTCTGTAATATTTAATTAGCTCGTGAGTAAGTTAATTAGGTGGCTTGTATTATTTATTTGGACCCTCCGAGCGAGGGCACAATTGTAATAAGTGTGCGTGAGTGTGGGTATGTCTTCCAACCTCACGTCTTTCTTCCCTTTTATTTAACCGCTTACAATGGTTAGATTTAGGGCATATCTCAATTAGCATTCTTATGCTTTGCATGTTTGCATTCATTCATTTGTATTGCATGCACCGGGCTTGGCGCATCATACTAACTGCATAAGTATTCCAAATCTAACTTGAAATACGTGTTACTTGTCACATTTCATATGCCATCCTAGGATTAGTCGAGCCTATTCTAGATTGCATTTTGTATGTGATGCATTAGCCACTTAACATGGACTAGGGTCATGCATGTTTTGCTAACTAGCTTCATTGTTTTGGCACGGAGTACAATGTAAGTATTTATATTTTAGCATCTCACATGAGTGTGAATGTTAACATGACAGCATGCTTACCATGTGGCTAAATGCTTAGTTGATATAACTGCATGAATGCCTGTGGATGAAGGTTGGATTACTCAAATTGGGATAATCCATTGAAATCCGTATTTTAGCCTACTTGCGAGTAGCAAATTTCACAACATTTCCAAACAAACGGATATGCAATGCTTTGTTCCAAATTAGGCGATCTAGTCTATACTTGTTTTACTGTACGCATCACGTAGTAATTCTAGCTAATTAATCGGAATAAGAACACGTAACGTTTTCAAAATCGGATATCATGGTTAGTAGAGGCCGATCTTCGGATCGGGCGAGAGGGGGTGCTCATAGCTGACCTTCCCCGATCGTACCCAAGTTCCCGAGCCGAGGCAACTTTGGTGATGACGGACACGTAGCCTTTGGCACCGAGTCAGGGTTTCTTAAATTTCCCCATTATAAAATATTTAGGTGGCGACTCTGTATCTGGCAAAGCAGTCCATGTTTGGCACTTCTTTCAAAAAATCTATTTTTCTCAAAACGATTTGCCGGATTTGGACTCTTTGGTTCAAGATTAAGAACCGTGACAAATCGAGTCCGAACTGTAGCATGAGGCCCAAGGATGCGTCTACAAGTTCGAACAAATTCTGAATTATTGTCACAAGGTTTTTTATATTCATTCTATAATTTCAAGCAATTTTTTCTTTGCGAACTTGAGAAGATGGATATAGAATTGTGGTGTTTTATATTATTTTGGGAATTCTCTTCATACTCTGGCAATTACATGAGCGGGTACAAGATGGCTTTTAGACCTCAATTTTTTAGAATTCCATTATATGGCATTTGTTTTTTTCATCACTCACAAAAAAAAGGGGGAATAATCAAAAATAAATAAATAAAAAATAAATAAGAAGAAGAAGAAGAAGAAAAAGAAGAAAACAAGAAAAAAAGAAAAAAAAACAATTGTCAATCCAGGGGCATCCATGAAATAAAATTTGATCAACTGTGAGGAAATAAAGTTTGTCTGAATTCAAAATGGCCAATGCAAAGAAGTACCACATTGTGAGGAGAATGGACTTTGAAAGAGGAAGATGACACGCAAGCCAAGAAAGAACCAAGCTTAAACCAAGGCAAAACGAATTTTATTGTTAGGGCAAGGATATCTATTCATGAAATTTATTGCAACATGTTGCAACACTACTCTTGAGAGGCTCGCTGGGCCGAAAACCCAAAAGGGCGACCCAGGCAAAACTTAGAGCATGAAAAAATAAAAAATGAAAAAATGAGAGCTCACAAGGCCGAAAACCCGAAATGGCGGTTCTAGAAAAAGTTAGATTGCAAAAGGAGAGTGTTAATACTCGAGTGAACCTTAACCCCCGTTAGCTACGTGAGGTCTGATTCTCATTTTGAGATACGTAGACAACTTCTTCCTGAGATTCGACCCAATATACTTGCCCATTTCATCCTTAGCTTCGCATTCATCCATGAGCTACAATAACTGCCACAGATAGCATATTTGCGTTAGGTGAGGAAGAAATAGTTTGAATCAATAAGTGGAGAAATTTTCAATACTTGAACTTATTAGTGGAATCTCCAACTTGAGCCTAAAGGGAATTGAAACCTAACCTTTTACAAAAAAATATTTCTAAAGGCACTTCTTGAATAAATAAGTGAACATGAGGGATACTAGGGGCACAATGAATAATCAGTCTCTTTGAGTCTTTTCTCTTCTTCTTTGGCATTTGGGGTTGGTTGTGGGTTTTTGTTATTTTCGTGTTGAGTGTGTGTCTCAATCTACTCTCATCGAGTCTCTTATGTCTGTTAATGTGTGCATTATTTTCGTGTCAAGTGTGTGTCTTGGCCTATGTTCATAGAGTCTTTCTTCTGTATGTTTGTGTGTCTGTGGCTCAAAGTTCAATAGAATGACATGGCCAAAATTCCATACATAGAACTTTGCTTCAAATTCAAACCAAGTCTATGCGTGGAAGTCATAAACATATTGAGAGTGCTCACGCAAGGGGGGGCATCATTACAAAATATATGTCGGAGAAATCCATCATTACTTCGGGGTTTAGAATAAATTCTCAATACTTTGGGGCATGAGAGAAGCATGAGCTGATTGGTTGGCGATTGTTCTACAATTTGATGATCTTTGTCACAGGTGCTGTCATAATGTCGAAAAATGTGAACAGAGATTGGATACAAGGGAAAAGAATACATCTGACTGGGTCATCAATTAAATAAGGGGCATGGACCATACTTTTCTCCTGAGCTATTTGTCAGGAACTTTTCCCTGAGTTAAGGTTGAGTTCACTTCCATGATGATTTTGAGATGATTAAGCTTTTGAAAATTATCCCCAACCAATTTAAGACTTTCTTTGGTTACCCTCTTCTCTTAGATTAATATACATGTTTTGGCTTGTAGATACATGTTCACACACTGTGATGCTCTACTTTTTTTTTTTTTTTTAACCTTGGCCATGCAATTTCAAATCTGACCGACTAACTAGATTCCTAAGAAGAAGGTCGAATCACTCTTTGGGTGGTCGACTAGTTGGTCGACTAAGAGGTCGACCGGACAGCTAACCAGCTGGATGACCTGGCGGTTGACCGATGGTTGTTTTGATTTGAATCTTGTTGTTTTTTTATCGCGTCCATAGTATTCTAAACTGCGCCCGCGATTGTTTTTCTTGGTCTTGGTCGCGCTTGCAAGGTTTATAACCGTGCCCGTAATGAAGTTTTGTGTCCTTTCCAATCAAAGCTCACTCATGCAACCATTCTTAATTTCAAATTCAAAATGAAGTGTTTTCATGCTCAAGTGTTGTGTCGTTCACGTCATGATGTGCCAAATAAAATTCTTTTATTAATTTTCGAGATCAAACCCCAATCGAAATTTTACAAAATTCAAAAAAAAAAAAAAAAAAAAAAAAAACCAAACAAACAAAACAAAAATACAAAAAAAGAAAAAGAAAAAGAAAATACAGAGAAAAGAAAAATAGAGGAGGCAGTCATTGTTCTAGGTTTCCGGCAGCTGGTCTCTTAGGCAGCAAAGGTTACGGGTTGACACCATAGTTTCACCGCCCACTTCCATTGTCGATTGCCTTGCCACATCTTCACTTTTGGGAAGCCTTTGAAGACTCTGCCTCGACAATAGCAGAGCTTCTAAAAGAAATTACTCCCCGCCGGCTGTCAAATGAGGGGCACCAAGGACCTCTGAATCGGGTCGCAGAGGTTGCTTGCCGTTTTAACTCCTTTTTATGCTTTTTCAGCTGGCTAATCTCTTCTCGAGCATCTTTCTACATACACTGGCGCAAGGAGAGTTGGGCGTTTAATCGATGAACTTCATTTTTCCTACTTTGTAGCTGGTGGGATAAATTGGAGATTGTGGTCACGGCCTGCATGCAACACTTTAATGTGTAGTGGTTGGCCTCAATATCAGATTGCACTGCTATCAGTTGCTCGACTGACAATGCAAGCTGAAAACAAGGGCAAGGGCACTCTGTCGAGGCTTAGAGGAGTTGGCTTGTAACAACCTCACAAATGCAAATCATAATTATTTGGATTACCTGTGTTAATATTGGATTATTGATTCAATTTGTGTATATCTATCCAAATTGAGAAATTATCTGTTGAGAATACAACTTTGAAACTAAAATTAATAGCCTTGGTGGGTTTATAAATTGAACTGGGGAATATGAATAGGCTAATTGACATTTTTACACTCAATTGGGAAGGTTAATTGAAAATTTATTTCGTCTGATTCATTAAGGTGCATTTTGGTGGTTTAATTGCAACTTTATATTGCAAATTGAAGGCTTTAGAGGCTTCAGAAACCAGAATGGAATACATAATTATAATCAACATGATTTTTAGGACTTAATATGAAGTTTTGTAAAAATCTGATTCAGAATGAATTTAAATAATATATATATATATATATGCCTTTATATGCATGGGCCTTTGTTTAGCTCAATAAAAGAAGATACTTTGGGAGAGAGAGAGAGTGTTCTGGAGGAATCAAGAGAGAAACGAAGAAAGAAGAAAAAAAAGAAGAGTAAAGGAAAAATTGGAAACAAAACTCCATGATTTAACCATTCAAGGTAAGAATTCTTTCTTTTTTTCATGGATTTGAGACATCGAATGCATAAATCTTTAGAACTTGAGATGAATTAAAGAGGAAATCATGTAAAATTAGGAGTTCAAGGGTTTAAATTGATGAGGTGAACTCATAAAAAGCTTAAAAAGATGAATTGAAGGAAATGGTGAAATATATTGACATGCATGCATAATTTTAATTCAACACTTATTTGGTTGCATGATTCTTGTGAATGGAAGAAAAGAGCTCATGATTCTTACATGCATGTCATATTTTCAAGAAATCCATGATCAAAACAATTGTTTTCTTGCATGGTTTATGAACTTTGAGAAGAACATAATTTGTATATATATATTGGTGATTTTATACTTGAATATGCTTGAGTCCAAGAAATTTGATCATCTCATGGACAAATTAATTTCATACACATGATTTCTTACTTGGTCTCTCATAATTTCAAAGAAATTCTCATTTAAAAGCTTGAATTGAAGCTTGAACATACATTTTACGATTTATAATTGCTCTAAATATTTTCGGTTATAAATTAAACAATTGAATTTGGTTATTAACTTATGGTTTGTATTTGATGATTGAAAATTAAAGTTCAAGCTTATTTTTGTGGATTTTAGGATTGAATTATCCAAAGTAAAGAATGAAAGTTAGAATTGAATGAGAAAAACCAAATAGAAATCAAGTAATTGAATTGAATAGAATTGGTAGAGTATGATTGTAATTGTGTTGTGCTTGACTTTATTTCTTTAGGTCGAACGCCTAACTATTCACACATGTTTCGAGGAGCCCACTGTGAGTAATACTATTGTAAAGATATGTTCAATCGTATTTATTTTCTGATTGATAAATTATATTGTTTTCTGAAATAATACTTTTTATTGATTGAATGATGATCCTATTTTCTGAACTGTATTCGTGGCATCCTTAGCATATTGCTATTATTATTGATATTGTTATCGCTATTGTTATAGAGATCCCTGTCAGTTCCAATTTTTAGAACTATTGTCTATTGTTTGATAGCCATCAATTGATTGTTCGGTTTTTAAGACCTATTGTATTGTTGTTATTGGATGTACCACGTATGACCTATACGAATATAATTGATTGAATTGAACGATTGAACGATTGATTGACAAAAAGATATTGATTGAAAATGTTCATTGTTTCAAATACTGTAAGGACATCATTCTTAACCTCTTTACACATTTGTTATTCATTGGGCTCTAGCTCACTGTTTACTATATATATAGGTGATTGAGCATCGGATCAAAGCTAGTGGCGTTGACCCGAACTCTGATTTTGTCAAGCCAATCATTGTGCCTCATCGCGAGGTTCCGAACTAAAACATGTCATGGCATGGATGTCTTGAATTCACCCTTTTGTAATTGTTATTTTGGATGCAGTGTTTTTATGACTTTTGTTACTCCTACTTTTACTAAGGGTTTTAATTTCCTAAGGGTTTTACTTTTGTTACTCCTACTTTTGCTATTGTAGATAGTTGTATTAGGGGCTTAAGTGTTGTGAATATGTGATTATGTTTATGAATGTTTGTTTCCATTTAGGTCCTCACAACTCATTGGACGATGTATTTTATTATTGATTGGCTTCCGCTAGCCCCTATTTGTCGTGATTATTGTTTTATTGTGAAGTAGGCCTTCGGTAATCACGGATTACTAGTTGGTTACAATGCTAAACCGATAGTGACGGGTTTGGATCGTGATAGAGTAGTATCAGGGCACGAGTTATACCGCACACACGCGTCCAAATGAGCTATAGGATGTCCTAGAAATAAATTAGGGCATTACATGAGCATGTGTTTGTGTGTGTGGATGTATTATGTGTATACGTGATAAGAAAATGTGAATGTGTGAAATTTGTGAACATATCTTTACTAAAATGAACACTATGAAAACTGTAAGGAGTTATTGGCTTATGTTATAGTGCTTTGCCTACTAATGGGAAATGGAAAGAGCAAGAACAATAAGTGAAAAAGAAAAACAAAATGAATCTAAATTCTTTAATGCCTAAATTGACTAACAATAAAGAATAGTGAAAGGTTTAACTGAAATGGTGAGATACCTGACACAAGTATTACCTGACTTATGTGCAACTAGTTATGTAGGAATTAGTACGGGAGTTGTACATTTTATGACTCGATATAAATTGTGAAGATACTGACGGAACCCATTTGGGAATCACTGTTAGCTATTAGGGAATGAACTTTTGTTAATGTTACTGAAAAGCTATAAATAGACTTGGGGTATGTGAATGTACTGATCACGAAGAAGCTAAATGTAGATTTTGAATACTTTTGAGAATAAGGGATGGAGTTTATGAATTTGAGAATTTATCGGATTTTGTCATCACAGTGTGTGTGTGTAGGTGTTTCTTAAGATGAATTTTAGACAAGTATTGTTTATGGTTGACTGATAATCGTTTATGGGGATTTGTGGTCACAATCGTGTTTAATATCATTTGCTTATAAGGAATGGTTAAACGGTATGAATGACTCCACCTATTATGAATTATTCACTTGTGTGACACCCGTAGGAAAAATGTAACTATTGACAGCTTTTGAATCGCATGTGAATGAACTAAATGACTGGTAATCTGATCATCTACTGTGAGAAACAAAATCCTAACGGTGCTATAGTATTGACTCATGATTGGAAAATCTTTTCTATGACATGTTTCCGTGCATATATACAAATTTGGTTGGATTAGTTTCTTACACCGTACTTAGATACTGCAATATGAACTGTTGTGCATGACGTGTTAAACTATGCTGAAATGAGTGGACAAGAAAACATCTTATAATTGATTGTAATATGGGAATGCCATGTATGTCTGGGACTATGACTTATGTGAAATTTTTGTGATGGGTTAATGATCTTTCTTGTGAATTGCTTGTGGAATCTTTGATATGAAGTGAACGTATCTCCTAGTAAATGCATATATAGATTAATTGATGTGTATGAACCCTTGCTTTGAGCTATGAGATCAACTGATAAAAACTGCTTAGTATGGACAGTAAGGTTGGGAATTTATTTGTTACTGTAATGAACTACGACCTTAGCTTATGGAATCTGGTTGGACACTGCTATGGTTGGGTACGATTCACTTAATGGAAATTATGTTATAGTAAATGACACTATCATAATCTGCTTATACCAAGTGACTAAATTGCATGAATGATTGGTGCGTGTAAGACAATCCAGACATATTAAACTGTACTACTTTATGACAGTGAAATTATGGAAAAGATTAAGAAACTTCACTCGTTTGTTTGTTGAATGACTGTGATCATGAGTTTTGAATTTGGAAAAAATGTGGTTGACCTTGTGTGCTACAATGGAAAACTGGAATGTTAAATAGGACTAAAACTGATTAAAAGAAAATGCTTCTCAAAAGAAGAACTGCATTTAACCCAGGAAACATCCAGCATATGACTGCTTACGAATCTAAATATGATTTTGAAACTGATATAATTTGAATTTGGTTTCTGACTTTATATGCGAACATGTATGTATATCTGTGCTCGAAATGAATGCTATATTACTAATTCCTATTGAACAGACTATGGATTTGTGATGATGTGATCTATTTGTGATCTGGTCGAACACCTTGACAAGTGAATTGTTTAACATGCATAACTGTGAACCTATACACCTATATGTGAGCCATATATGGAAACTGCTATACTAAAGATACTGAATGTGACATGATACCTATTGATATTGATACGACTTTGACATGATTTTAATATATCTGTGAGAACTGGTGGCCTTAAAACCGTTGTGAAAATACCAACTGTCTATTCTTGGAATAAAACTTTGATTGAGATTGATGGGATAGGCCCACCATCTAATTTGACTTGATAAGATCACCATTTGATTTGATATGATTCAGCCTTTATCTGATTTGAGGTAAAAGGAATTTGTATTTGGGTTTATTTCATTACAAGGGTTTATGAACTGTTTAGAATGAATGATCAGATTGTACAATGAAGAGAGATTGAATTGCCTGATTGTCTACCTTATGGCCAAAAAAAAAAAAAAAAAAAAAAAAAAAAAAAAAGGTAGCATGTGAACTGCTAATAGCAGTAAACTCAGTTTCATAGTGAGTTGATGAATTGTATATGACCACTGATCGACTTATGTATGCTAAGGGAATGGTAAAAACTTGAATCTGCTTTCGGCATCACTTTAATGACAAGACTGTATGTAGACTGTCAATAACAGATTACCTTGACTACAAGTACTATTGGAAGATTTACCTTCGATTGATTGAAAATATATGTGTTATAGATGAACTGAATTATTTCTATTTTACCAGGATTTAGATTTGCTACTATGAGAATTATTAACTGTGAACTATATTGATTGTGGACACTACTCAAGAAGGAAAAATTTTGAACACTTGAAAATTATATGAGTCCGGAATGTTTTGGGCTTGATTACCTTGGTATCACATTTGTCAGAAGTTATAAAAGAAATTGGTTGCTTAAGTATCATCGACTTTTGGGAGTCATGTTATGAGAATATATTAACTATGTGTGATATGTGATTACTAGTGTTCGTATTACCGTTACTATCATGAGACTGTTTGGTTAAGAAAATAATTGCTACCGTGTTATATTGATAGCAGACTAATTTGTTGTCAATCCCGATCTTTAAGTCTTGTGTTTAACGATTTCTGTATAGTCGTGTCACGCAATTGTATCTGTGGGAAACGAGACTTGCGCCTTTTATGTGATTCATTATTTTCAAGTGACGTTCGCTACCGTGGGATTGAATTATGGGTCTGTCTTGTATATTAATGACTTTTGCGTAACTATGTTGGATCATTGATTTTGAATCCCGAATTGATTTGTGAACTGTTGACTGACTGAGAAATAAAGTCGAGCATTTATGACAAATGCTGAGTAAGGAAAATGAATGATGATATGAGACTAGGATATCTGATCCAGATGTGATACGAGGCAAGGTAAGTTTGGAGGACCAAACTTCTTAAGGTAGGGAGATTGTAACAACCTCACAAATGCAAATCATAATTATCTAGATTACTCGTGTGTTAATTGTGGATTATTGATTCAATTTGTGTATATTTGTCCAAATTGGGAAATTATCTATTGAGAATACAACTTTGAAACTGAAATTAACAGCCTTGGTGGGTTCAGAAATTGAAATGAGGAATATGAATAGGCTAATTGACATTTTTACACTCAATTGGGAAGGTTTATTGAAAATTTATTTCGTCTGATTCGTTAAGGTGCGTTTGGGTGGTTTAATTGCAACTTTATACTACAAATTGAAGGCCTTGGAGGCTTCAGAAACCAGAACAAGATACATAATTATAATCAACATGATTTTTAGGACTTAATATGAAGTTTTGTAAAAATCTGATTTAGAATGAATTTAAATTATATATATGTGTGTGTGTGTGGAGAAGTGGTTTGGAAATATTCCAAGATCCAGCCAGATGTCCTTGATCCTCTGATTGCTACCTGAAAAAGGGACGAACACTTTGTCAAGAGTGTCGGAATTAGTACTCCGACAGACAAGTTAGTATTCTCTCAAGTTTACTTCTATCTCAAGTTATTTTTGTCTATTCTCACATACCTGCTTTAGTTGACATTCCTCCATTTTTATATTACCTCTAGGCCCAAGGGTCGGGCCCACTCTCGATCTCGCACGTGGTTACCTATTCAGCCTTTCTATTGAGTGTTGACTCCTGCTCGGCTTTTTATACAACTTTGTCCTTGGTCAAGGCTGAATTACTTTAGCCGGATGTCGATCAAAGTCGGCCTCTTCCTAATTGAAATTATTCGGCTCCCACAATTGCCCCCCGAACATCCGACTAATACCATTTAGCTGGCATGTTTGGTTTTGCATGTGAAAAGTCAAAAAAATACAGCGCTCGCACTACTTCCAACACCGAAGCGTCAGAATGAACACGGTTTTAGAAATGATTATAACTTCTCGCCTCTTCGTACACGTTGCTCATTTAATGCGATACACAACTGCACTGTCTTTTCGAATATTTTTCGAATGTGTAAGGCTTTTTGGTTTGTTCACAGTATCTCTCTTCCAAGACATTTGCGACGTCTGCCTGCTCTCCATTGTCCTTCTCTCTCTAAACTATAAGTTCCTCTCTTCCTTGTATTTCGTCCTCTTTCCAGCTTCCATTTTCTGGTTCGTTTTTAATTAGCGTGTTTTCTATTTCGATTTAAATGGCGAAATACCTGAAAGACCTCCTTTCTGTGGACCGTGTCTCCGCCTTTCAACACCATTTCTTGATTTCGGATGGCGTCCATCTATCACTCTTGGTAGACAGCGTAGTTGATATGGAGAGGGCTGATACAAGTACGATCATCTTTCCTCTTCTGTCAATCGCTGAGAGCGGAGTCCATTTCCCTCTTCATCTGCTTCTGAGGGCCATTCTTCGTTATTGGGGTCTAATCCCTTCTCAGCCAAATGTAAATTTTTACCGAATCATAATGGGTATAATATAATTAAATCTTCATCTTAGGATTAATCTAGGCATTCCTGCTATTCGACATTGTCATGCCTTGGCGAAGTCCTCTGGTCGGCAAGGACACTACTTTCACAGGGCCAAGGACATCGATCACTATCTGGTGACTATGCTTGCCAGCTTTGGTAAACGTTTCGATGACGTCATGGTCGTTGTCCAAGGCAACTGGGAATTTGGCGAAAGCGAAGATCGCCTGGATCCTGTGCTTAAACAAAAAGGAGAACCAGGTGGCTGTATAGTCCTATTTTTTTGCGCATTTTTTATATGCTTATTCAGGTTCTATTCCATGTACTTATCGTTTCATTTGTGCAGACAATGATCTGAACAAAACACTCACTTCGACCGACGAAGCCGTGTTTGAGCAAGTAAAAAAGGTGCTCAAATTCTTTGGCCGTCCGAATCTTCAGAAGCAAGGGCGGGCCACCCACGTGCTGCGATACGATCCAACGTATTCAACTTTTTCAGCTATAGATCATATCCCGATTCCAAGAGGGGAAGAGCATCTTATGGCTCTTATCTTCCCAAACTATAAGAGCCTTAAGGTAATCCGCCTTGAGGGTTCAGATTCAGACCAAGCCGATAAAGTCGGCGATCAGGCCGACGAATAACCAAGTCAGTCCAACTCGGACGGATCTAAGGGTCATTTGGAGGAGAAAGTCGACGCAGCTCTTAATTTGGCTTTTGAAGAAGTCGGCTTCAACCTCCCGTCCACCTCAGGCCGAATTGATTCATCTCTAAAAGATGACATTTTCACCGATCTAGAGGATCTACCCGGTATAGACCCCGAAAATATGGCTGGCAAATCGTTTGCACAGATGGCGAAAAGGAAGAATACTGAGAAGATGGTAGCCTAAAGGAGGGTCAAAAGCCCAAGATCTAAACCCCCATTGCCTGTTCCTGTTGAGGAAGTTGAGTAAGCGACTGTTGTGATCGATTCGGTCATTATACAACATCCTGCCAACTCGGTCAATGATCAATCAGATGACCATGTTACTGAACAAATGAGGGAGAAACGCCCCGCCGAGATCGAGGCTGACTTTTCTAAAGATTTAATCTATAAACGACCTTGCATAAGAGAGTCCCAGGACTTGGCAGCACCGTTTATTATCCAACCCAGAATCAAGAACATGCCGGTTTCTGCTGACGTGTTGGCTCTGAAGGACCCCGCCATAGCTCTAAGTATGGCCTCATCGATCTCCTTGCCAACAGACAGGGCTACGTTTCGTGCGAAACTGGATGTGATTTCGATAGCGTTGGCTGCTTAGTCAGTGATATTGGTACGTAATTGGCAAATTTTATACTTTATTCCTTTGTATGCCGATTAACTTTCCCATGTTTGTGTTTCAGGCGGCGGGAAGAATCGCAAAAATCGGCTGCTGTCATTATGACGTCGTTGAACAAATCGGCTTACTCAAAGGTGAAGTTGAAAATGAAAAGGGAAAAGCCAAGGAGGCTTTGGCCGAATTGGCAGTGGCATCCCTGAGGGCCGACTCCGAGGCTAGGAAGGCAGAAGAGGAGCGAGCTAGGGCCAATGCTGAGCAAGAAAAGGCCAAAAGCGCCGACCTACTGAGAGCTGCTGTTGAGGAGAGGGCGAATATGAGTGATGACGCGCTCAAATTGGCCAAAGAGGTGATCGCCAAGCTAGAAGCCGACTTGGAGGAATTGAAGAAGGTAAAAGAAATCGCCGACTCTGAGGTTTCCAAGGCGTTCGGAGCCGGAAAGAACACCGCCATGGAAAAGTACGTGGAGGAGGTGCAGAAGTTTAAAAATTGTGGCTTTAAACATGGCTGGCTTAAAGCCTTGGTGGCCCCTAATGTGACGCTAGGGCAACCGATTACATACAAGCAGCTAGATGTTGAGCCGTTGGAATCGGACCTTGAAGAATAAAATAGAATTTGTGTAATCTTTTGTATGTAGTGTTTGTAGGTTTTTGTTCATTTTGTTTGTAAGTTTTTCGTAGGGCAGTTTTCATGTGTAAAGTGACTGATCGTCTTTTGTATTCAGTTTATTAATGAAAATCGCCCTTTTTGTCTCTATTCTGAATTTGCTAATTTAGATTGATGGATAGCCGTATTAAATTTAACCTTGCAACCTTTGGCCATAACATAATCTGTCGAATTAAGTATACGACTATAACATTATATGCCAAATAATCATGTATTTGCCTATGCTCCATACGGTTTGTAATGTTAATGGGTGAATATAATCTGCCGAACAGATAAGGCCGAATAAATTAAGAAATCTGCACTTACCCTAGCTAATCAATGAACATAACCACCGAATATATGTAGTTCATGGATTGGGTGGGGCACGGTAATTATTCGGTGAAATGCTTTGAAAGTAGGCCGAGTAGGTTAAGAAATCTACCCTTGCCCCAGCTAATCAATGAACATAACCGCTGAATATGTGTAGTTCATGGATTGGGTGGGGCATAATAATTATTTGGCTAAATGCTTGAAAGTAGGCCGAATAGATTAATAAATCTGCTCTTGCCCCAGCTAATCAATGAACATAATCGCCGAATATACGTAGTTCATAGATTGGGTGGGGTACAGTAATTATTTGGCTAAATGCTTGAAAGTAGGCCAAATAGATTAATAAATCTGTCTTTGCCCCAGCTAATCAATGAACATAATCGCCGAATATGCGTAGTTCATGGATTGGGTGGGGCACAGTAATTATTCGGCTAAATGCTTGAAAGTAGGCCGAATAGATTAATAAATCTGCCCTTGCTCCAACTAATCAATGAACATAATCGCCGAATATACCTAGTTCATAGATTGGGTGGGGCACAGTAATTATTTGGCTAAATGCTTGAAAGTAGGCCAAATAGATTAATAAATCTGCCTTTGCCCCAGCTAATCAATGAACATAATCGCCGAATATGCGTAGTTCATGGATTGGGTGGGGCATAATAATTATTCAGCTAAATGCTTGAAAGTAGGCCGAATAGATTAATAAATCTGCCATTGGCCCAGCTAATCAATGAACATAACTGCCGAATATACATAGTTCATGGATTGGGTGAGGCACAGTAAATATTTGGCGAAATGCTTAACAATTGCGTTGGGAATGCTGCACCCGTAATAAACAAGCGGGGTAGGGGCTAGGTGCGCTTGGGCTCCATGCTGTTGATAAATATATGTTGCTCAAATTCAATAGAGGGAAAAGAGCATTGTGTCTAACTGAGAAAATTTGTATGTCAAGAAGAATATTCTTTAACAACAGAGGGGAGAGCAGGATACTAGCTGAACTAGATTTAGAAATGAATTGAGGAGGTGGCGAACTTGTGTGAACGGGTAATAGGACGTCGGAAGAGCGTGGGAGGCGTCGCTTCCCCCGTCGTCGAAGTAGGTCTCCAAGAGGGGTGGGGTAGAGAAATCACCCAGAAAAGAGAGGTAGCAACGGGGAAGCTCCCTCTATTCACAAAGCGAAACCGGCAGGCTACCACGGCCATTGAGTTTTTCGATTTTCATTGGGAATAAATCGATGACTGAAGCGGATTCGATTATCCGTGACCCAAATGTAGCAGTCGAGTTTGCTCGACAAATTTTTTCACCCGAAGTTCAGCAATCAATATTCGGTCGACCTAATTATGAAATTTTTCGGGAGGGCATCCATGGAGCGGTAAAGGGACTATACACCTCTTATGAAATCGGCATACGCCTTCGTTTCGCGTGAAGAGAGATAGAGCAGAAAGATGGCCGCATTCAGAGCTTGGAACATCGGGTAGAAAAAGCCGAGAACGAGCTGAAAAAGCTAAGGCTTCTAAAACTCATTCGGCGAGTCAAACGAACTCGATCGTGGTGGAAAGAGTAAACCAATGCCTTTTGGATCATGCGATTGTCGACCAAGATACAGCGAGCATGTTCACAAGAGAAGCGATAAGAACGAAGGCCTACAAACAAGGCTTTTTTGATGGCTAGAAAATTGGTATTGAAAAAACGAAGGAAAAGTTAGCCGAAGATGTCTGTCGTTGCGAAAATCGTGGATTTAAGCATGGGTGGATTAAGGCTCTGCAGGTTGTGGGTATCGATTCGGCGTCACCTCTATATCAGAATTACAAGTTTCCCTTCGAAGCTTACGACGCTGAGAAAATCGACGATGAAGAGGATATCGAACCGGGGAAGACTTAGACATCAATACACATTATTGTACTTTCCATGTATTTGTACTTCTTCAGTGAAATAAATATTTGTTATATTGTTTCGTTTTAATGTTCGTATCTACTTGCGATGATTGTATGTTGGTCCATGCCATTCTATTACTAAATATAAAGATCGCTCCGAATTCGGAGGCTTTATTCGGCCCAAACGTGATATCTACGAATGGGGCTCCGAATTCGAAGTCTTTTGTGTTGGTCAATCGTGACACGAAAGGCGCTCCGAATTTAGAGGCTTATTTGGCCCAAACGTGATATCCACGAATGGGGCTCCAAATTTAGAGTCTTTTTGTATTAGCTAATCGTGACATGAAGGGCGCTCCGAATTCGGAGGCTTTATTCGGCCCAAACGTGATATCCACGAATGGGGCTCCGAATTCAAAGTCTTGTGTTGGCCAATCATGACATGAAGGGTGCTCCGAATTCGGAGGCATTATTCGGCCCAAACGAGATATCCACGAATGGGGCTTCGAATTCAAAGTCTTTTGAGTTGGCCAATCGTGATACACGAAGGGCGCTCCAAATTCGGAGGCTTTATTCGGCCCAAACGTGATATCTACGAATGGGGCTCCGAATTCAGAGTCTTTTTGTATTGGCCAATCATGATACACGAAGGGCGCTCCGAATTCGGAGGTTTTATTCAGCCCAAACGTGATATCCACGAATAGGGCTTCGAATTTGGAGTCTTTTGTGTTGGCCAATCGTGATACACAAAGGGTGCTTTGAACTCGGAGGCTTTATTCGGCCCAAACGTGATATCCACGAATGAGGATCCGAATTCGGAGTCTTTTTGTGTTGGCTAATCGTGATACATGAAGGGCGTGATATCCACGAATAGGGCTCCAAATTCGGAGTCTTTTTATGTTGGCCAATCGTGATACATGAAGGGTGCTCCGAATTCAGAGGCTTTATTCAGCCCAAATGTGATATCCACAATGGGGCTCCGAATTCAGAGCTTTTTTGTGTTGGCCAATCGTGATACACGAAGGGCACTCCGGATTCAGAGACTTTATTCGTTATTAAACCATTATTAACGAGACTGCGATAAGCAAGGGCATTGCATTGGGGAATTCAAAGATGTTTACATAACATATTAGCAAAAATTCGGAACAAACTAGCACGCCTTACAAGTTGGCTTAGTGATAAGATTTACGCAAATGCGTGAAATTCCAGGGGTGTGGCAAACTTCTCCCAGCCATATCTTTGAGTCGATACGCTCCTGTTCCGGCAATTGAGTCAATCTAATAAGAACCGTCCCAGTTGGAGCCTAATTTATCGTATGCCGAATTCTTAGTAGTTGGAATCACTTTCTTGAGGACCAGTTCTCCAAGTGTATAACGATGTAACTGCACGTGCTAATTGTATGACTTTGCCAGTTGCTGTTGATATCGCGCCATGCACGCAAGAGCACGATTTCGGCGTTCTTCAATCAAAGTTAGATCTAGGGCCAACGTCATGTCGTTACGGCCCATATCAAAAACCTTGGATTTCAATGTGGGGAGGCTGATTTCAAGAGGGATAATTGTATGTGTCCCAAAGCACAAAGCGAACGGCGTTTCTCCAGTAGATCGGCTTGGGGTAATGCGATGAGCTTATAACACACTGGGCAATTCTTCAACCCACCTGCCTTTGGCTTTTTCCAACCGTTTCTTGATGCCGTCTTGGATCACTTTATTGGTGGCCTCCGTCTGACCATTGCTTTGTGGATATGCCGGCGAGGAAAAGTAGGGCCAGATACCATATATGTTGCATGATTTCCGTTAGATGCCACAATCGAATTGGGTCCCGTTGTCTGAGATAAGTGCTCTCGGTATGCCGAATCGTGTTATGATGTTTTTCCATACAAAATGCTTAACATCGACATCTCGAATATGTGTTAATGCCTCTACTTCGACCCATTTTGTAAAATAATCTGTTGCAACAATTAGGAATCGCTTGTTCCCTGGAGCCCGTGGTAATGGTCCAACGAAATCAAGTCCCCATTGAGCGAATGACCAAGGACTAGTGATAGAGTTTAACTCCTCGACAGGCAGATGAGTTAAAGGGAAAAACTTCTATCATTGTTCGCACTTCTTGACATAATTCTCGGCATCTGTTCGCATGGTCGGCCAATAATATCCCTGTGTTACAGCTCGGTGGCCCAATGAGCGTCCTCCAGAATGGGCACCACAGCTACCTTCATGAATTTCGGCCAATAGTTCCTCAACTTTATCTGTGTGAACACATTCCAAGTACGGCCTAGAAAGAGATTTTTTGTAAAGCTTTCCCTGCGGATCCAAGTAGTATCGCAGGGCTTTATTTCACAGTTTGTGGGCTTCTTTCTTATCTGTTGGGAGTTGTTCTGAGGAAAGGAATGCAGCGATAGGGTCCATCTAACTTGGTCCTGGTTCAATGATGTTAATCTGAACTGGTTTAGAAGAGGTGATGCTCGGCTCTGGGATAAATCCTACTTCGATTGTTCGTTTGATTTCTGAGTTAACGGCGGAGGCTAGGCAAGCAAGGGTATTCGCATGCGTGTTCTGATCCCGGGTTATTTGATTCAATTCATGGTGGTCGAATTTCGTGAGCAAGGAATTCGCCGTTTTCATGTAGGCTGCCATGCGGTCATTTTTAGCTGCATACTCCCCTTTCAACTAGTTGATGACTAGTTTCGAGTCACAGAAAAGAAGCAACCGCCGCGCACCAAGGTGAAATGCGTTGCAAAGGCCGGTTAGCAATGTTTCGTTTTTGGCCTCATTATTTGATGCATCAAAGCCCAGTTTGACCGCCTGCTCGATTATTGCCCCTTCGGGGGTCATGATTACTACGCTTGCCCCACTGCCACATTGGTTGGATGACCCGTCACAGTACATCTGCCAAATGTCTCTAACATATATTCGCCAGTTGGGTTTAGGTTGTACTTGATCGGACTTAAAGTCGGCATGGCATCCCGTGAATTCAACTACAAAGTCGGCGAGCACTTGCCCTTTGATGGCAGTCCTAGGCAAAAACTGGATATCATACTGGCCGAGTTCCAAAGCCCATTTCGAAACTTGCCCTGATACTTCCGCGCTACGGAGCGTTGACCAGAGAGGATAGTCCGTTAGTACCCCTATGGTATGCCCGTGAAAATAATGCATCAGTTTTCTTACAGCCATTACGAGAGCAAGGATGAGTTTTTCCAGTGGTAGATAACGTGTTTCGGCGTCAACCATTGCCTTGCTTACATAGTAAACTGGTCGTCGCTCTCCAAGTTCTTCCCTTAAAAGTACGACGCTGACCACCTGATCGGATATCGCTAGATACAAAATGAGCGGATCGCCTGCCATGGGGGTTGCCAAGAGTGGTACTGATTGGAGGTAAGTTTTCAAGCTGTCTAGAGCGGCTTAGAACTCGGGGGTCCATTCAAAACCCTTGCCCTGCCGAAGTGTGTGAAAGAATTGTCGACAGTGATCTGTGGAACGGTTGATAAACCTGTTGAGTGCGGCGGCCATTCCCATCAGCTTCTGAACTTCTTTGATTGACCGAGGAGAGCCAAGTTCTAGAATTGCTGTGATCTACCTCGAGTTGGCCCTATTCCATGGTGGTTGACAATGTAGCCGAGAAATTTGCCGGATTCGATGCCAAATGCACATTTTAAGGCGTTTAGTTTCATATTGTATTTTCATAGAATGCCGAATGTCTCTACCAAATCGACTAGATGGGCGTGCTTTTCCTTGGATTTCACCACCATGTCGTCGATGTATACTTCTATGGTGCAGCCGAGCTATTCCTTGAACATGATAGTAACTAGTCTCTGGTAAGTTGCCCCCGCAGTCTTCAGCCCGAAAGACATGACCTTATAGCAATAGTTTCCTCTTAGGGTGAGGAATGCGGTCTTTTCTTGATCCTCCGGGTGCATGGCAATTTGGTGATATCCTCTATAGGCGTCCAAGAAGCTCATGCGTTGATGATGTGCCGTTGCATCTACGAGTTGGTTGATTTTGGAGAGAGGGAAACAATCCTTGGGACAAGCTTTGTTCAAGTCCGTGAAATTCACACAAAAGCGCCAAGATCCATTCTTCTTCTTTACAACCACGGTATTGGACAACCATGTAGGGTAAGTTACTTCGTGAATTGCCCCGATATCAAGCAGTTGGTCAACTTCTTTAACAACGGCCGAAGCATGCTCTGCGGCTAACCGCCGACTTTTCTGAATGATTGGCTTACATTTTGGATCAACGTTTAAGCGATGTTGGGCCACGACTGGATCCACCCCTGGCATCTCGTACGGTGTCCATGCAAACACATCAAGGTTGCAGAGTAAAAAGGATACCAACTCGCGTCTATCGATTTCACTCAAGGAGGTGCTGATCATGAAAAATTTGTCAGGATTCCCATTGATTTTGATCCGATCAAGGTCTTCAGTGGCCTTTTCGCTAGGGATTTTCCCAATATCTTCGAGGTTCTCTTGATCCAATACTTTAATCGAGTTTACTTCCAGTTCCTTTTGCCCTTTTGTAGTAGCAATAAGATAGCATGCCTGTGCCGATTTCTGAGAACCCGGAATTTACTCGATGCCATACTTAGATGGAAAACGGAACAGTTGATGGTAGGTACTTGGCACAGCCTGCATGGTATGCAACCAAGTTCTTCCCATGATGAGATTGTATGGTGACGGGAGTTTGATGACCAAAAATTCTACGTCTACCGATCTGGTACCCGCCCGTACCGGTAATGTGATCTTACCTAAAGGATACTCAGGGTTGGCATTGAAACCGAATAATGGGTAATCGACCGGCAACAAATCCGAGTCAGTGATGCCGAGTTTAACAAACGTCTTGTAATACATTATTTTTAAAATGCTTCCTTAATCGATGAGAACACATTCGACTGTGAATCTGTTCACGCGTAGCTCGACGACGAGGGGATCAGCGTGGGGGAGAGTTACTCCGACTAAGTCAGTGTCGTCAAAGCTAATCCTCCCAGTTTCATGGGGCCATTTGGGTGGTGTGATTGGCTTATGCAGACTTGGTTGGAACTGAATTGTATGTACCTTGGCTGACGACGGCAGACTGTATATCATGTGAATTACACCAAGTGGAGGTGAATTCGGCCGTAGGGCTACCGCGTTCGATGGATTGTTCTTTCGGACGTGTTGTACTAGCCGGCCGTCTTGTACCAACTCTTCTAGGTGGTCCTTCAGTGCATAACAACTGTCGGTATCATGGCCATGGTCCTTGTGATATTAGCACCACTTATCCCTTCTCCTTGTATAAGGAGGCCCCATTATTTTGGACGGCCATTTAAAAAACGGAAGGTGTTGGACTTGGGATAAGATCTGGCTGATCGGCTCTGCCAAGTCCGTGTACTTCTTATCCGAACGTCTTGTGCGCCTGCTATCCACTTGATATTGTTCATTTGATTTATGTGAGCACTGATTGCTTGAACGGCGTGAACCACGCTTTTTGTCTCGTTTAGTCCAATTCCGCGATTCGGGGCTTCTTGACGGCACGATGCTTATCGGCTGAACGAGACCAGATGGAGCCGTCTTAACAGCTTTCTGTCCGACTTTGACCTGCAGGGCATCATCTTCCACCTCACAATATTCTTCGACTTTTTTCATTAACACCCAAACTGTTTTGGGGCGCCGTCTGATCAATGAGCTGCGTAGAGGGCTATCAAGATGTAATCCCATCTTAAAGGCGGTAATGGCCATGAAATCATTGCAGGCATCATCCACCAAGTTGAAACATTCCCAATAGCGCGCCGAATACTCACGGAGAGTCTCTTCTGGTTTAATTTGCATGGCCCAAAGAGAGTCGGCTTCCTTTGGCTGAACTTCGTTGGTGATGAATCTTGCCCTGAAGGATTTTTGGAGTTGATGAAAGCTTCTTATTGACGCCAGCTCCAGTTTATAGTACCATTTGACGGCCAACGATCCCACGCTACTTGGAAACGTTTGACACATGAGGCCTTCATTATCAGCATGCAATGTCATCGCTTGTTTATAATGACGAATATGGTCAGTGGGATATGATTTTCCATCATATAGAGTGAACAACGGTGCTTTGAACTTCTTGGGCAGCATAGCCCTTGTGATGCGTCGCATGAAAGGGTCATGCCTGTCTTCTTCATTCGAATCATCACTTCTTTTTCCTCGCTTATGTCGTACGTACAGACTTCCTTTGGATGAACTGGATACATCAACTCGTCCCTTCTTTCTGGGTTCTTGGGATGGTGAGTCAGAATCACTGCCATTATCATGTTTCCAAAGTCGACGTCATCGATCATCCTTCTTTTCTGGGGATCGACCCCGATCATGGCATTTGGCTTGCTGGGATTTGGCTAACTCCAGGGCCAATTCTTGGCGCAACCGCTCTTTTTCAACCATCATATCTTTTAGACGTTGTTCATTTCGCTTTGCTTGGTCCACAATTGTCTGCATAGTCTCTTGCATCGAAGTTGAGGGTGAGGTCTGAGCTATTGGGTTGAAGTTCAAGGCCCTTCGAGCGGTGATATTCTCCGGTTCAAGCATGTTTCTTGGAGTGATGTCATCTCTTGGAGTAACGTTGTCAACAACTACTGAAGGATCATTTGTTACGCCTGCCATGGATGCGCTTGAGTATTCCCACAGATAGCGCCAATTGTGGAGAAGTAGTTTGGAAATACTCCAAGATCCAGCCAGACGTCCTTGATCCCCTGATTGCTACCTGAAAAAAGGATGAACACTCAGATCGAGGGTGTCGGAATTAGCACTTCGACGGACAAGTTCGTATTCTCTCAAGTTTACTTATATCTCAAGTTAGTTTTGTCTATTCTCACATACCTTCTTTAGTTGACATTCCTCCATTTTTATATTACCTCTGGGCCTGAGGGTCGAGCCCACTCTCAATCTCGCACGTGGTTACCTATTCGGCCTTTCTATTGAGTGTTGACTCTTGCTCGGCTCTTTATACGACTTTGTCCTTGGTCAAGGCCGAATTACTTTAGCCGGATGTTAATCAAAGTCGGCCTCTTCTTAATTGAAATTATTCGGCTCCCACAATATATATATATATATATGTCTTTATATGTATGTCTTTATATGTATGGGCCTTTGTTTAGCTCAACAAAAAAAGATATTTTGGGAGAGAGAGAGTGTGTTCTAGAGGAATTAAGAGAGAAATGAAGGAAGAAGAAGAAGAAAAAAAAAAAAAAAAAAAAAGAGCAAAGGAAAAATTGGAAACAAAACTCCATGATTCAACCATTCAAGGTAAGAATTCTTCTTTTATTTCATGGATTTGAGACATGGAACGCATAAATCTTTAGAACTTGAGATGAATTAAAGAGGAAATCATGCAAAATTAGGAGTTCAAGGGTGTAAATTGTTGAAGTGAACTCACAAAAAGCTTAAAAAGATGAATTGAAGGAAATGGTGAAATATATTGACATACATGGTATAATTTTAATTCAACAATTATTTGGTTACATGATTCTTGTGAACGGAATAAAGGAGCTCATGATTCTTACATGTATGTCATGTTTTCAAGAAATCCATGAGCAAAACAATTGTTTTCTTGCATGGTTTATGAACTTTGAGAAGAACATAATTTGTATATATATATTGGTGATTTTATACTTGAATATGCTTGTGTCCAAGAAATTTGATCATCTCATGGACAAATTAATTTCATACACATGATCTCTTACTTGGTCTCTCATAATTTCAAAGAAATTCTCATTTAAAAGCTTGAATTGAAGCTTGAACATACATTTTACGATTTATAATTGCTTTAAATATTTTCGGTTATAAATTAAACAATTGAATTTGGTAATTAACTTATGGTTTGTATTTGATGATTGAAAATTAAAGTTCAAGCTTATTTTTGTGGATTTTAGGATTGAATTATACAAAGTAAAGAATGAAAGTTAGAATTAAACGAGAAAAATTGAATAGAAATCAAGTAATCGAATTGAATAGAATTGTAAGAGTATGATTGTAATTGTGTTGCGCTTGACTTTATTTCTTTGGGTCGAACACCTAACTATTTGCACATGTTTCGAGGAGCCCACTGTGAGTAATACTGTTGTAAAGATATGTGCAATCGTATTTATTTTCTAATTGATAAATTATATTATTTTCTGAAGTGATACTTTTTATCGATTGAATAATGATCCTATTTTCTGAACTGTATTCGTGGCATCCTTAGCATATTGCTATTGTTATTGATATTGTAATCACTATTGTTACAGAGATCCCTGTCAGTTCTAATTCTTAGAACTATTGTCTATTGTTTGATGGCCATCAATTGATTGTTCGGTCTTTAAGACCTATTGTATTGTTGCTATTGGACGTACCACGTATGACTTATACGAATATAATTTATTGAATTGAACGATTGAACGATTGATTGACAAAAAGATATTGATTGAAAATGTTCATTGTTTCAAATACTGTAAGGATATCATTCTTAACCTTTTCACACATTTATTATTCACTGGGCTCTAGCTCACTGTTTACTATATATATATATAGGTGATCGAGCACCAGATCAAAGCTAGTGACGTAGACCCAAACCCTGATTTTGTCAAGCCAACCATTGTGCCTGACCGCGAGGTTCCGAAGTAAAACATGTCATGGCATGGGTGTCTTGAATTCACCCTTTTGTAATTGTTATTTTGGATGTAATGTTTTTATGACTTTTGTTACTCCTACTTTTACTAAGGGTTTTAATTCCCTAAATTGTGTCTTGCTATTATAGATAGTTGTATTAGGGGCTTAAGTGTTGTGAATATGTGATTATGTATATGAATGTTTGCTTCCATTTAGGTCCTCACAGCTCATTGGACAATGTCTTTTATTATTAACTGGCTTCCGCTAGCCCCTATTTGTCATGATTATTGTTTTATTGTTAAGCAGGCCTTCGGTAATCACGAATTACTAGCCGGTTACAATGCTAAACCCATAGGGGCAGGTTTGGGTCGTGACATGGCTTCAGCATTCCTAATCAGGGAAGTGTTAAGGTTTGGGAAAAGGGAAAGATGACGGCAAGAAAGAGCCATGGCAGGACTGAAGAGATTTGGGCTATAGCAGATGGTGTTTTTTTTTGCAACTTTTTGTTTCTGCTCTGTCTCCCTTGCAAGCTCAGTTTAAGAAGAAGTTTGAAGGAAGAAGAAGCCAAAAAAAGAGAGATTGTTGAGGCAATCTTTGACAAATCGAGGCCGTTCTAGCTGCTATTGGTCAGGCACCGTGATTGTTGAAATCGCGCGCTTGACACGACACTCGAAGAAGAAGGAGAATGAGAAGAAGAAAAGAGAGAGGAAAAAGAAGAAGGAAAAGGCAAAGGAGAGAGAGGCGCTCGATGCCAAAGAAAAGAAGATGAAAAAAGAAAAAAGAAAAAAGAAAGAAAAAGACAAAGAAAAAAAATATATATATACATATAAAATGGTGTATATTTGTATTTTTTTTTTATTATAATGGTGTATATTTGTATATTTGTGTATGTTTATTTGTGTATATTCGTGTACATTCGTTGTTCGACAATTTTTACTTTAAAACTTGATCATGCATCCAGCGCACGATCACACCATTCTCGTGCGTCCATCACACGATTGCAACATTCTCGTGCATCTATCACACGATCCAACTATTTTCGTCCATCCATCACACGATTGCACCATTCTCCTACATCCATTACACGATCCAACCGTTCTCGTGCATCCATCGCACAATCGCACCTTTCTCATGGATTTATCACACGATCACACCATTCTCGTGCATCCATCACACAATTACACCGTTCTCCTGCATCAATCGCACGATCCGACCATTCTTGTGCATCTATCTTATGATTGCACCGTTCTCATAGATCAATTGCATGATCTGATCGTTCTCATGTATCTATTGTATGATCACACGGTTCTCGTGCATCCATCACACGATCCAACCATTCTCGTGCATATATCGCATGATCGCACCGCTCTTGTACATCTATTGCACAATTCAACTATTCTCGTGCATCCATCACAAGATCACACCTTTCTCATGTATCTATCGTACGATCCAACCGTTCTAGTGCATCTATTGCACGATCACACCGCTCTTGTTTATCTATCACACAATCTAATCATTCTCGTGCATCTATCGCACAATTGCACCATTCTCATGCATCCATTGTATGACCGAACCGTTCTCGTGTATCTATCGCACGATCCAACTGCCCTCATGCATTTATTGCACGATCACATCGCTCTCGTGCATCTATCACACTATATGTTGCATCTATTGTATCACACTCTTTATCTTATACCTTTCCTCCTTTCGCGTGAAACGCGTTAGGATTTCAAGTTCACATCGGTTAAAACTTTCTCCATCTTCGTATGAAATACGGTTAGGTACGCCTGTTGGTTACACCACCTTTCCTCATTTCGCGTGAAACACGTTAGGATTTCAAGTTCATCTCGATTAAAATCTTCTCCCTCTTCGTATGAAATATGGTTAGGTATGCCTATTGGTGACACCACATTTTTTCATCTCGTGTGAATCACGTTAGGATTTGAAGTTCACCTCGGTTAAAACCTTTCCCATCTCCATATGAAATACGGTTAAGTACGTCTGTTGGTTACACCACCTTTCCTCCTTTCCCATGAAACGCGTTAGGATTTCAAGTTTACTCAGTTAAAACTTTTCCCCTCTCTATATGGAATATGCTTAGGTACGCCTGTTGGTTACACTACCTTTCTTCCTCTAGCATGAAACGCGTTAGGATTTCAAGTTCACATCGGTTAGAACTTTCTCCTTCTCCGTATAAAATACGGTTAGGTACGCCTGTTGGTTACGCCACCTTTCCTCATTTCACGTGAAACGCGTTAGGATTTCAAGTTCATCTCGGTTAAAATCTTCTCCCTCTTCGTATGAAATACAGTTAGGTATGCCTATTGGTTACACCACATTTTCTCTTCTCGTGTGAATCGTGTTAAGATTTGAAGTTCACCTCGGTTAAAACCTTTCCCCTCTCCATATGAAATATGGTTAGGTACGTCTGTTGGTTACATGACCTTTCTTCCTTTCTCGTGAAACGCGTTAGGATTTCAAGTTTACTCAGTTAAAACTTTCCCCCTCTCCATATGGAATACGGTTAGGTACGCCTGTTGGTTACACCACATTTCTTCCTCTAGCATGAAACGCATGAGGTTTTGAAGTTTACGCAATTAAAACTTTACTCCTCTCCGTATAAAATACGGTTATGTATGCCTATTGGTTACACTACATTTCCTCCTCTCGCGAAAAACGCGTTAGGATTTCAAGTTCACCTTGATTAAAACATTCTCCCTCTCCGTATAAAATACGGTTAGGTACACCTGTTGGTTACACCATATTTTCTCTTCTTGCATGAAACACGTTAGGATTTCAAGTTTACCTTGGTTAAAACCTTCCCCCTCTCCGTATGAAATATGATTAGGTGCGCCTATTGGTTATACCACATTTTCTCCTTTCACGTGAAACGCGCTAGGATTTGAAGTTTACCTCGGTTAAAACCTTCCCCCTCTCCATATAAAATACAGTTAGGTAAGCCTGTTGATTACACCACCTTTCCTCCTCTCGCATGAAACGCGTTAGGATTTCAAGTTCACCTCGGTTAAAACCTTCCCCCTCTCTGTATAAAATATGGTTAGGTATACATGTTGGTTACACCACATTTCCTCCTCTCGCATGAAACGCATTAGAATTTCAAGTTCACCTTAGTTAAAACCTTCTCCCTCTGCGAATGAAATATGGTTAGGTATGTATGTTGGTTACACCACCTCTTCTCCTTTCACGTGAAACGTGTTTGGGTCTCAAGTTCACTATTTCTCCTTTCGCGTGAATCGCGTTTGAATTTCAAGTTCATTAGTCCAACTGTGAACCGGCTATATGGTAGCATTGAAGTCTAGTTTTCAATTGCATTTTGAGCATGTTATTTGCACGAGGTTTGCCTCACATGTTGTCATCTTTACAGTTTTATCGTCATTGCATTGCATTGCATTGAACTTTCAAAACAATAGGCTGCGCGAAAGCGTGTAAGTCTAACTTTCAACCAGCTGTGTGGAAACACATAAATCCAACTTTCAATCTGCTGCTCAAAAATGCGTAAGTCCGCTTTTTAATCGACTATGTGGAAACACGTAAATCCAACTTTTAATCGGCTGTGCGAAAGTGTCACGACCCAAACCCGCCCCTATGGGTTTAGTACCGTAACCGGCCAGTAATCCGAGATTACCGAAGGCCTGCTTAACAGTAAGACAGTAAAACAGAGTGCAGGGGCTGGCGGAAGCCAATACAGTAAATAAACAATGTCCAATGAGCTGTGACAGTCTGTATGCAAAAAGACTTGTCATACATACACATATACAAACAGTGACAACAGTATGTACATCATATACAACATTCATAGTCATCAGGACAGGGACCTAATCCCTATTAAACAGTACAATGCAGTGCTATCAGTCTATACAGTTATTACAAAAACAGTACAGAGACGGACGGGGAAATAAAACACCCCTAAGCCACAGCTTGGTAGGCTCGGAACCTCACGGTGAGGCACAGTAGTTGGCTTGAAAAAAAGGGAAATCTACTCCACGCTCCTAGGTCCGGTCTGGTGCCTGTACACTTACATATATATATGAGCAGTGAGCTAAAGCCCAATGAATAACACAATGCGTAAAGAGGTTTAGAATGAATGTCCTTACAGTAATGAAAACAGTTCATTAAACAGTATTTCAGTCATTCAGTCATATGTGGTACATCCATTAGCATAGCAGTACAGTAAACAGTAGGTCGTAAAGACCGAACAGTCAATGATGGCCATCATCAGCAAATAGTAGTGGTTCCAGCGAGGGAACTGACAGAGATCTCTGTAGCAGTAATAGTCAGTAACAGTAATTGCTAAGGATGCCACAATACAGTTCAGAATATAGGACATACATTCATTCAGTTAACAGTATCAGTTCAGAAAGCAGTACAGTTCAGTATTCAGAAGATAATCATTTTGAACATATCTTTACACAATTGTTACTCACAGAGTTCTGGGCTACAGTAAGCTAGAGCGCGTCTCCGGAAGCCAACCCTACACAGTTACAGATTGAACACACACTAAGCTATACAGTTGGGAAAGATAATAACTTAATCCCTAATTTGCCTCGGTGTGGTTCTACCTCTATATCCCCATCAAGATGTCTTAAATTAGGCCTAAGAATGCCTAGGATGGAATGAGGATGCAAAGATGCACATTTAAAAGCATTTTCAGAATTTTCAGAAAAATAGAGTCCTGCTCGAGCGTATGTTACTCCGCTCGAGCGGACATGCAGACAAAGGTTCCCGCTCGAGCGTCAACTTACCCGCTCGAGCGGACCAAAAAGTACTGGATAGGTGAAATTCATGTTCGACGCCCGCTCGAGCGTGTCACCCAATCCTCCGCTCGAGCGTACATTTCTCCGCTCGAGCGGACTTACGAACAGTGCAAGATGCTGGGAGCTCGAATTCCCCGCTCGAGTGCCACTTTCCCCGCTCGAGCGGGAGTGCAAAATCTGGAAAACCCAGATTGCACCTCCAAGCTCAAATTCAAACACAAATGCATCAAAATCAATTCCTTTGGGCCCATTTCTTGGAAAACATTTGTAGATACATAGAATAACATGATTTCAAAGCTCAATTTGTAAAATCAAGGCCCAAGGGAAGATCAATCAAACTCAATATCAAACAAATTTTCATGAACAATCTTCAAACATGACATGCATGAGTTGGTTCAATTCAAAGCTTCAATGTTAGCTCAAGTGAGCTAATTCCTTCCAAAACATGATGAAATCATGGTCTATTCTCAAAACATGGACATGCATGTGACAAGTTTATGAAGAACAAGCTAAAAAATGCAAGAATATGCCATGCATGCAAAGATTAAGCCTCTAATGCAACAATTTAACCAAATCTAGGCTCAATTCTTCAAATTAGCATGAAGCATGCAAGAATCAACTCAAAGGCACAATGAAGAAGGTGAATCTCCTTACCTAGGTCTTGAATTAGAGGTATGGAGGCTCAATTGGAAATCTACACTTCAATTTCTTCAAGTTCCTAAGTCAATTTTCATGAACTCAAATCTAACCTCCTACTCTCTCTCTCTAATTCGGTGGAAACAAGAAAATGAGCTGATGAAATGTGTGAAATGAAATGAAGGCAAGTCTCAAATGTTCCATGTAGTGGGCCACTAAGTGGCAGAAGAGTAATTAAGTCCAACATTTGTAATTAATCAATATTCAATCTAATTTAATCATACCAAATCGCATTTTAAATAAATACACCATAAAATCACATAAATTCTACTAATCACGAAACACTAAACAATTTCCGGTTCGGCCGCCGATAAGACCTTCAATTAACAGTTTAAACGTGAAAACTGAACAGATAATTAAACAGTCAAACAGATAAACATGCAATTAAACAGATGCAGTCAATCGATACAGTTTCAGATCTCAGTCAGTCAGTCCAGTATTTTAATCAGTTCAATTACTTCTCATAATCAGTCTCAGTTTAGCAGTAAACAGTAATTAATCGGTAAGCAGTAGTGAGGGTTGTTACAGAAAGCATGTAAGTCAGCTTTCAACCGGCTATATGGAAACATGTAAGTGCAACTTTTAATCGGCTACGTGAAAGCACGTAATTCCAACTTTTAACTGACTGTGGGGAAACACGAAAGTCCAACTTTCAATCAACTACGAGAAAGCGCATAAGTCCAACTTTTAACCGGCTGTATGGAAACGTATAAGTCCAACTATTAACTGGCTATAGAAGCATGTAAGTCCAACTTTCAATTACATTTCAAGCATATCATTTGCATCTTGCCCCTGAACTACGCTGGATTGATTCATTGCAAAGGGATACATAGGCAACCTTCAGGTTCAACCAATTGCATCTGCATGTTGTTTGTTTGCCCAAGTCTTATGGCCTTGTTAAAAGGGTCATCTTCGGGTTTTGACATTCATTCACATCATGAAATGACGTATCGAGCTCTGTCAAAGAGGGGGCAACTGTAGACACCCCATTTTGACTGGCCTTAAGACTTGGGCGCTTTCTTCCAAACATCTAATGATGAAAATTAGAATATGCAATTTTATGAATTTCTCAGTAGAAAAATTAGATTTAAACTTTAATTCCAACCTTACACCCATTTTGGCCAAATTATTTTAGACCTATTGAAAAACCTTTTTTTGGACAAAATTAGAAAAATAGAGCAATTTTGGAAAAATTGGCCTCATCCCCTTGTGGAATGACCACGTGGCTTGTGAAACCACATGGCTTGTGAGAAACCTTGTGGGTTGCCATGTGGTTTGTGAGAAATTATTAGCTGTGGTGAGAGAGGTAAAACATGAGTTTTATAAAAAAGAAAGGGAATTGAAATAAACGGGGGAGAAGTCAAAGAGAGAGGAAAAAAAATTTCTTTTCAAAACAAAAAAGAGGAAAAAGTTAAGTGAAAGAAATGAAGCAAAGAAAGGAGGAAGAGACGAATTTGTTTCAAAAAGGAAAAGAAAGGAGTGAGAAATTATATTCAAAGAGAAGAGAAGGGAAAAAGGGAGAAGAATTGAAAATTTGAGAGAGAGTCTGTCAAGGAATTTTGTTCAAGCAGAGAGAGCTTTCAACCTTTTCACCTATTTCTTCACGGATATATTATCTTTTAATTCCATTAAAGCTAAAATTTAAGCCTTCTTGCTAAAATTTTAAAACATATTTTATAATTCTGAGGGTGTTAGAAAGAGAGTTTGATAATAAGAAAATTCATCATTTACTCAAAAGGTGAATTTTTGTATTTTTTTCATCTAATTTTGTGTAGTTTATAGGTAAAAGATTTTTAAAAGATAATAAACAAAAATATAAATAATAGTTTATCATATGTAAATAATTATTTGAGGGAGTTGTGTCCCACCCTCCTCCATTGTTCTCTTGTTATTGTTGTTCTCTTTATTTTATTTTTACTATTTTAATATTATATATATATATATATCTATATTGTGAAGTGAGGTTTCATCGGCACCCGTTTGATTTTTTGTTTTTTATTTATTTATTATTTTATTATATGTAATATAATATAATATATAATATATATAAAATAATGCTAGTGGGGTGTTAGTGCAGGATTTGTTGGAGGTGTTTGCATTTTAAGTGTTCAAATATTATTTGAAGAGGTATATGACACAAGAAATGGCTTTGCAGAGTGGGTGAAGTGGTGTGGTAATCCTTTGGCGAGGGTTCCAAACCCTTTCATTGCATTTGAAAGTATTGATTTTTAAAATTATTTGTGGATGATGACGTCAACATGACGCACTGCTAACATCAGCAAATAGAATATTCCTTAGTTCACAAAATATTCCTACTGGTAATAGAATATTTTGGAACCCTCTCATTGCATTTGAAAGTATTGATTTTTAAAATTATTTGTGAATGATGACGTCAACATGACGCACTGCTAACATCAGCAAATAGAATATTCCTTAGTTCACAGAATATTCCTACTGGTAATAGAATATTCTTCAAATTTTGAAAACTGCACTTTGGCCCAGATTTTTTAAATTATTGTGGCATGACACAACTTTCGGGGAGGATTTTTAGTGAGGCCCGAATGTTTAGTGAAGGTTGGTCTTAGCTAAACAGACCATTTCGGATTCAACTGTGAGGTCAGAATGGTGCAATTCTGAATAATTTTAGAAAATTGTTTTAGATTTTCCATTTGATTGCTTTTGTACATATCATATTGCATTTCTCTTGAAAAGGTTTTGTTTGCTTTGTTTTGGTCTTATTGCATGAAAAATAGGAATTCCTAGATGATATTCAAAATGCGAAATAGAGCAGCAAACAAGGGAACTTTTGGTGGATGATCTCCAAGGCTTATGCAGTTTCTGTTTTTCTTTTAATTTTGAGAGATATGTAAGGTTTATTTATGTTGTAATATTTCTCTCCCTCTCGTATTTTATTTGGTTCTGTAATTATTAAAAGTGTTGTAATAATTCCCCTCCCTGCCTTTTTCTATCCCTTTCGTTTACTCATTTTCTTATTTGTACATAACATCATATTTTATTTTTCATCATATCCATACTTTGTATCCATGTTTCATGTATTTTGATTCGGCTAAATTTGTAATGCCCCAAAAATAATACAATAAGTCAACAGTAAAGACTAATACAAAATGATATATATAGAGTATTAGGCTTTCATTAATCATAGTCAATTTACAAAGGGCACATGCATTACACATTCATAAGCTCTACCCTAAATCTATAGCATATGGCACCAAACTAAATGATCAACAAAATAAATGCCCTACGGGCTTACATCTTTCCTAGATAGTTCTTGGTTACAACAAAAGTGAGCCCAGGTCAACACAATTTAAAGCTCTTGGCTATACAAAAATAGATATAACAAAATTGAAGCTCTTGCTCCCAATCCCTCCAAGCTACTGCCTTGGCGGAGGCATATCACCGACACTTGAAAATGGTTTTTCCCAAATAGGGTAAGCCAAAACCCAACAAAAACAATCTATCATAATTTATGAACTTTAACAAGATTATAAACATGATGCACATGGCCAATGCTCAAAGATAAAATCATTCACAACTCTTCTTCTCAAATCCATATTATGCCAAGTATGATATCTCAATCCATTTTATATGAATTCATTTCATGTCATTTCATATCTCCTCAATTCATGAGTCATATCCATTGTTATCCAGACAATCCAACTGAGATTACAACTCAGTGGTTTTCTTACCACACAACCATTACACACAAACACTTCAATTTGTTATTTTACAAAAATTTAGTCCGCGAGAATTGGCACCCATGTATACGCGGGCCAACTTAATTTAATGAAGTTCATCCATTTTCTCTTCCTAAACATAGAGTACATCCCTTTTTTCCTTCCAAACATCATACATATATAATGTATCAAAACACAGTCATATTCAATGACAACAAATAAGGAATTAGTTTCAATTTACCTAATCCTCGTGCAATTTCTACAACAATCATAGCTATCTTCCACCGATAGGCCAAAACAAATATTTCTAAACAGATATACCATCTTCTCAACAGATAAATTATTCAAATTTTCATAGGTGAGAGATGTACACATCCAATTTCACCATTTATATAAACATTCATCTAATTTCATATTCCCATTTCTAATTTCATTATTTATGCCAAATAATTACTTGAACATTTTAGGGCAAAGCCCCATTTTCTTTCAAATCTCATCCCAACCACCAAGACATCTATTTTAACACAACACAAGTTCATATTCATTCCCATGACCATTTCCAAGACATCCTTTTAAAAACCTCTCTTTTGAATTTAAACCACAAACTCTAGGTTTATTAAAATCATCTCAAAACCCAATGTTTCTCACACATCAAGGAATAACCAAGTTAAAACTCATAGAGAGTGTAGAGAGTCCCTACCTCAAGTTTAAAAGACCAAAGGGAGAGATGGAGAAACTTCAAAGACGTCGAAACCAAGCTAATCGGACCAAAAGAGAGCTCTTGAGACACACTACCTTTTTAACAAAGCCACACGGGTAGAGAGATCACTAGATCTAGGTGAAAATATAGAGAGAATATGAGTTTTAGAGAGAGAGAGTCCCGATCTAGGGTTTGGGGGAAAAAGAAATGAAAAAGTGATGTAAAATGAGGCTGCTACAAACTAATATACGCACAGTCCACTCGAGCGCAAGAGTTGACGCTCAAGGGTCAAACACAATAAATTGTTTCGCTCGAGCGCAGAATACATACATCCAGTTGTTTTGTAGACAAAAAAACATCACTTGAGCGCAAGAATGGCCACTCGAGCGTAGAATACACTCTTCCAGTATTTTTGCAGACCTGCAAAAGTACTGAGAGTTTGCAAAGCCTGCCGCTTGAGCCGAAAAACAAAATTCTGGGCAACAAGAGTTGGGAAACTGAAAAACCAACATATTCCAAACACAACCACAACAATATCAAAGCCAAGTTTAAGGGAAAAGAAGATAAGCTAGACATATTTAACAGTACGAAATCAAGAAACCCGTATCCAGATTACAACAAGGGCCGGGTCAAAACCGGAATCGCTATAAAATTGCATTTATGAATGTAATCAATTCTTATGTGATTATATGCGCTACCTCATATTCTTAAGATGATTCACATGTCATATATAGAAGTTGAATCTTTAGTTACATTTCATGAGTGAATTGCATTAGGACTTTGTATATAAGATCATGCATGTTTTACTAACTTTGTTTTCTAGTTGTTCATGAGAAGCCAGTAAATATGTGAGTTTTTATGTTTTAGCATCTCGTTTGTGTGTGTTTTTCTTATTATGTCAAGAATTATACCATGTGACTATTTGCTTATTTGATATATCTCTATGTATGCCAGTAGATGGAGGTTGTGTTGTTCAATTTGGAATAATATCGATTTTTGTGTTTGTCAACTCAATTTCTATTGAGTTGAACATCATTCAAACTCTTTCAAAATACATGAAATCAAGTTGTTTCAAAATGAATGACACTGTTTATACTTGTTTGCATTCAAATAACAATTTTTAGGATTATTACTAAGTGGAATATGAACACATAAAGGAAATACAAATTATATCATGGTTAGTAAAGGCCGATCTTTTGATCGGGTGAGCTAGAGTGCTCAATTAATGAGTCACGGATTTCCTAATTTTTTCAAAATATTATGTGGCAACTCTAAGATCTGATGACGCAGTCCATTTATGGCAAAGAATTTGTTATAAAATGAATTTTCAATAAAAGTTGTCAAATTTGGACTCTCATCTATGTTTTACATTGCACTCATGAGACTAAATCAAAGAAATCGAGAGTCCGAACTGTTTAGTGTTTGCGGGTACCCCCGGTTGATGTTACAGTGGTGGTGGTGGTGGAGGGAGGGAGGGGGACTACGATTCTCTCTTTCTTTCTTTTTGTTTTTCTCTCTCACTTTCTTTCTCTTTCTCTCGCGTACACATGCAGATTTTGTGACTAAACTATCAAGTCAAAGGTTTCAGAAGCATAATTAAATTCTCTATTTTTGGTTTTTTGTGTAGCTCAATTTTTTTTGATTTGTTCAAAACATAGAGAAAATTGGTCAAAACATAGAGAAATTTGTAAGCAAATCAGAGAAATTTTAAATCATAGAAATTTTAAAATACAAAAAAAATCAAAGAAATTGAGCAAACCAAACAAATTTCAAAACACAGAGAATTTTGTTTGAAATTTTTCTGTGTTTTGAAATTTCTCTGGATCGAAATTTCTATGGATCAAACTTTTTCTAAATCTAAAATTTTCTAGATCAAAATTTCTCTACAAAAATATTGAGGGACCCCAACTACTATAGAAAATATTATATGTCATTTATCCTATAAAATCTTATTATTAAGGACCTTAAAAAAAAAATCCTCATTTTTAAAACAAAAAAAAATTCAAAAAAAATAACTTTTTATTTTGTTCTTTAAATATATATTTTTTATTTTGTTCTTTAAAATATTTTTTTATTTTTTATTTTTTGAAAAAAATATTTTTTTCAGAAAATAATTTTTTCATTTTATTTTTGAAGAAAGATGTTTTTTATTTTTTCAAAAAAAATATTTTGTTATTTTTGTAAGTATTGGACAACTAATTTGTTATGATTTAAATATATGGGCGATCCAAAAAAAATTAATTAAAATATTTAAAAGATTTAAAACATAAAATAAAATATTTAAAATAAAAATAATAAAAAAATATTTAAAATAAAATTATATATTTAAAATTAAAAAAATTAATTTTTAAATATTTTAAAAAAATACAGCGCACAAATGTAGTAAATACAATACACATTAAAATAAATAAATAAATATTTACAATAAAAAAATAAAATCAATTTTTTTTTAAATATTTAAAAAAAATTAATCCAAAACAATTTCAAAATACAACTTAAAACTTAGAATTTTTTTCAAAACTTATAACCAAACAAGTTTTCTCTTTTTAAAGCTTGTTTCAAAAACTTATCTTTTAAAACACAACTCTACTCTCAAACCATAATTCTACTAGTTTTCACTTGTAAGACATTGTGAGACCCTCAATCTTGGTATTAGAGCCTAAAAATCAAATCTAGGAAAAATTTTAAACATGAAAATTCAATGTTTAATGCAAAATATAAAACATGTAAAAAAAATTTATACATCTTGATCACGGAAACAGTAAAAATGAAACCACATGGCTATTAAATAGTTTAATAGATGTGAGTAAAGAAACTCTAAATATTTGTAGAAATCAAAGTAGTTTTGTGGGCTTTTTTGGCTATTTTAGCCACAAAAGATAAAATAGGCTATTTTAGCCGCAACAAATAAAACATCACATCCAACCCATAATCATTACACTCTTCTCTCACAAAAAAAGTAAAAAAAGTCAAAAAGCCAAAAAACCAAAAAGCCCTTCCCAAACCAAGCTTTTTAGCCCAGGCTAAAATAGTCAAAAAAGCTAAAAAGCCAAAAAGTCAACCTACTTTCCAAACCAACCCTGAAATATCTAAACATCTAAAGAGTTCAGAGAAATAAAAGAAATTTCTCTTAAAAATCAAAAAGAAAGTTTTATTAAAAGATTTGGAACTTTTTTATTGCAAAAAAAAAAAAAAATTCAAAATGATAGTGGTACATCTGCACCAAAAAATCTTATAGAAGGGATATTCTCATAAGATCTTGAAAAATATTTGAATCTATATATGGATAATTTCGAAAGAAAAAAATCGTTTAAAAAATCAATAAGTGATTCTATTGATCCAGCAGAATTAAAAGAACAATACCATCAATCAGAAATAAAAGCTAAAGTATCCGAAATCATGAAACCATTTGGAAATTTTGTGAATATCTTTGGAGATAATGAAGAAAAATCCTCTAAGAAGGAAATAAAATTTAACCACAAATCTCTCTCCACCCATCAAGTTTTGACTACAAATGTCTGTCTCGCTCTCTCTCTCTCTCTCACACACACACACACACACACAACACTTCAACCCTTAATCTGTTGTTTAGGTGATAAACTCAAACCAATTGTCTTCTAACTAAACTAACTAACAAGCATTTTAACTCTACCATGACCTTCTGAAATCTGGAATTGTTCAGATATTCCTAGATGGGCCATCAGAAGCGAGACATGAGTAAGCAACCCTCCACTTTTGGTGAGCTGCTGCGCATGATATTGCCATTGACAGTGAGTCGCGGCATAAGCCATCATCTCAACCCAAACATGACTCACCACCTCCCATTTCTTTTCGCTCTCCCATTGCCTCTCTGTCTCCAGAATTTGTAGAGTTTTGGCCAGCCTACAAGCATCAAATAGCACTGATTTGCTTCCATCTCCTTTCACTTCAGATGGCATAACTTTGGTGTTTACTAGAAATAACTCGGTGCAAGCTTGATAAACTTCTGTTATGGAATTCCATTCTCGTAAAAAATCAATGGCCTCAGCGCAAGTGTCTTGAAATCTGATCTGTCCAATTCCATTCGGCAGCATGAAGGGGCACATGACCAGGAGATACAACATATAATCTGATAAAATCTTGATCTGATAAAATCTTGATCATTTTGCGTTGTGCATTTTCAGCAAAACTTGAGTTAGTGTTTCGATCTTGATAATAGCAGATATCTGTGGCTATGTGCCAGCTAAGAATGCTCTGGTCGAATTCTACCTCTACGCTCCAGCCAAGTTGATCAAGACAACCCATTATCTCAAGTACCGGAGAACCTCTAAATGCACATAGTGCTTACATTAATTAATGTTCTTGGCACTCATTGATTTTTCCATAAGCAATTTAAAGATCAATTCTTTCAACTCTGATGGGACAGCTTTACTCTTGCACCGATATCTCTTTAATTTTTCACAAAAGAACTTCCAGATTCGACCTCGCTTTGCAGACTTCTCTTTGAGGCAAAAAATTAACAGATTGTATTGAGCCATATGATCAGACCATCTCTTCTTTGCAGGTACAAGATGCCAATATCGAAGAAAGTATATTATTTTATTGATGAGATCCACCAGCAGGTTTTTATGCTTACCCAACCAAAGCATTGTCCAATCTGAGGAAAAGAACAGAATTTCCTCGTAGAATTCTAGAATATTAGCTCCACCCAGCAATGAGCAAGTAATTATCACATTGATTTCTGAGAAATCATGCCAACAAATTATTAGGAAGGCACAAAACACACAAGTTACCAAAGATAAACTCATCAATCGGAGAAATAATGCCAAGCCAGAGCGAGAATATAGCACAATTGCCTTGGTGTAGAGAACATCATAAATGAATCCAAGTTCAACCTCGATCACTTGAAAAGCCACCTCAAAAGAATGTTTGTGGAAGAAAGGCCGGCCGTTTTTGTAATCCTGGAAGCTAAGTATGAGATCAGCAAAGAGCCTCTTGAAAGTATTGAAAAAGAAATAGGCATGATGTAAAATGTCTACATCTGGAATATTGTTGAATATTGTCATGTGGTTGTCATTATGTTATTTTCTGTCTAATTTTGAACAAAATTTAGTTTTAGGATTGATGGGCATGGCTCAAAAAGGCCCAATGGGCGTGGCCCCGAAAAGCCCAGTCCACCTTTGTCCTAAGCCCCCCAAACAGTGGCACGACCAAAGCCCAGTATTAATGAGAAGCCGATGCTGGCCCAGATCTAGTAGCGTTTAGACACCTGCCAGAAAGGGAGTCAGCCACGTAGCAGATAAAGATCCTGCAAAGTTATTGAACCCGCACATCAGCCATTAAATGAGGCTATCATAGCATTAAATGCAGCAGAACCATTCATGCCAGAGTATGCAAAATCACCGCGAACGATGATGGCAGCTAGGCTATAGACTTACGGCCAATAAGACAGCTTGGAATGAACAAGAAAATGATGAGTAAGGAATATAAGGAAGCTTTCGAAATACGATTTGTAACAAGTAATACTCTCTTCCATTTTCTTCTCTCTCTCTCTCTCTCTCTCTCTCAACTTTCTCTATTCACTTTCTTCTAATAACTTCCTATCTAACATAGCCAACGGAACGTCCACGGGGAGAGACCACTCCAGTCTTGGTACCTCCCCACTGGACCTTTTGCAAGCGCGCACCAAGAAGTTGAAGGCCAGTAGACCTGTGGAACACGTGGATCAATCTGACCCATCTTCCATTAACCATATTGCAATATTAGTTGGCGCCGTCTGTGGAAAAACCCCTGGTTGACAGTTGTGTTTATTGTCACCAGAGGAAATTCCACCATCACCCATCATCTGCGTCCAAGTAGATGGTTACGACGAGATCCATGGCTTCACAACACAATGCCGGTAATCCTCAAGCTAAGTCCTCCAACCCAAATAACCCACCATCGTATTTCACAGAACTCACTAACAGTATCAACCAACTAACCAAATAAAACCAAGCCCTAATTAGCGCTTTGCTCCAGCGTGACTTACGTATCCCTCCTTCTCCACCACCACAAGAAATCCCCTCAAACCCGGAACAAGCCCACAATCATCACCAATTCCAACCACATATGTCCCAAAAGTCGTTCCCACCCTTCGCCCCACAAGCTCAACGGTCGACCGCGTGGAAGCGTATAGGACACTCATGACCTCCATGCCTTTCTAGACGAGATCATGTGCCGCGCTTTCCTCATCACACTAAATGGGTCAACGCGACTCTGGTTTAGCCAACTTCAATCAGACTCTGTCACTTCCTTTCACCAGCTCAGCGAATCCTTTTAAGCCATTTCATTGGTGCTCAACGGTAGCGGCATCCGGCGACTCAGTTGCTAAATATTTGGCAAACGAAAGGGGAATTGCTTCGTAGCTTTGTCACCCGCTTCAATACAGAGGCCCTGCAGAATGAAGAGAACGATGACAAGGTCATTCTAATAGCCTTCATGGCCGGCTTATGCTCGTCAAATTTCCTCTTTTCCTTTTCTAAAAATCCTCTGACCACCATGGCCGTCCTCCTCGCCAAAGCCCAAAAATACATGAACACCGAAGACTCTTTGGCAGCTCGCCAAGATTCTACATCTAAACCCTCACAATCTAAAGAAAAAAGAAAAGAACCTGAGTCCAAGCATTCACAATACACTCACTGGCCTCCTCAATATACGGACCGACCTCTACGATCCGATCGTCTAGCTTTTACCCGTCCTCCTGGTCAGTTCGAATGAACACCCATCTCAACTCACCCATAGAACAAGTCCTGAACCAAATTCAACGTGATTATGACTTAAAATGGCCCTAACCATCAAGATCCCCTTCTATTCGGCGGGACCAATCCAAGTACTGTTGTTTTCATCGTGACCACAGCCATAACACTGAAGAGTGCGTCAATCTTAAGGACCAGGTCGAGAAACTAATCCGTCAAGAGCACCTAAACCGATTCACCACAACCCATCCCTACCAAAGATCCAGGACTGACCCCCCAAGGCAGAACAACAAATGCACTCTCCCTAGGGAGCCCGAACAGTCTAGACGGAATGATGACAGGGCCCAACAATAACCCTAAGCCTAAGGAAGGCCCGCACCCCTATTGGGAGAGATCAGGGTTATTGCGGGGGGCCTCGCGTACGGCGGACCATTTTGATTAGCACAACGAGCCGAGCTAGAAAGATCAGGTAAGGTTAGGATAAGAAGTGATGACGGTAGACTGGCTCCACAAGCAACCAAAATAATGGTCAGAGCCGATCACCTTCACGGATGTAGACTGCACAGGAATCCACTACCCACATGACAACCTTTTGGTCATTTCTGCTCTCCTATCAAACTATAAAAGTCAGGCATGTACTTGTCGATAATGGCAGTTCATTAGACATTATCTTCCTGAACACTTTCAGACAACTCAAGGTCGGGAAAGAAAAGTTGTCGCCCTTACAAACCTCTTTGGTCAGCTTCACTGGGGATTGGGTGACCTCCATAGGCTCTATTGACCTCCTAATCACCATCAGTGAGTATCCACGACAGTCCACCAAACTCCTCACCTTTCTCATTGTCATTTGTCCTTCTGCTTACAATATCATACTTGGACACACAGCTCTCAACACCCTCCAAGCTGTGACGTCCACGTATCATTTGGCCATGAAGTTTCTAACTGACCAATGGGTCGGCAATATGAGAGCTGAGCATACAATAGCTAGAGAATGTTACGTAGCCTCATTAAAGGAGGTCAAGATGAGGGATGCTATGATCATTGAGGGCCTTGACACTAGGGATGAGGAGGAGTTGATTTTGGGAAAACTAGTGGAGGAGTTAGTTGAAGTACCAATTTCCTCCTCAAACTTAACGAAAATAGCTAAAATCGGTAGCTAGCTGAGCCCTTAAGCCAAAACCGACTTTATAGCTCTCCTCACTGAACACAAGGATGTCTTCACCTGGACCCACACCGACATGCCTGGCATCGACCCTTCTACTATCACTCACTACCTCAGCGTCGAGCCCCAATTCTGACCGATCCGCCAAAAGCAACACATTTTTCATCCAGAGCACAACAATCTCATCGATAACGAAATGGATAAATTGTTGAAGGCCAAGTTTATTCAAAATGTGGATTATCTGAAGTGGTTATCCAATGTGGTTTTGGTTCGCAAGCACATTGGCAAATGACGACTCTGCATGGATTACTCTGACCTCAACTGCGTTTGTCCCAAGGATAGCTACCCATTACCCAGGATAGATCTTTTAGTCAATGCGACGGCGGGCCATCAAATGCTTAGCTTCATGGACGCCTTTTCAGGCTATAATCAAATCCTAATTATAATAACTCCAACCTCTAATTAATGTTAATCCATGATTAATAAGCCTAACGAGTAATTGAGATGAAATTTTGGATTAATTGCATGTGTGTTGCATTATTTGTATTTCTATCTGTTTGTCGTAGAAATATCTGTCTGTATTTTTGTTTCGATATGTGAATTGAAGGCCTTATCGGCATCCGATCACAAAATTGACTTGATTTCTGTGTTAGTTAGAATGTTTAGAATTTTATGGTAGATTTAATTGAAATCTGATTCGGAACAAATTAAATTAGACTAATTAATGCTCTTTGAGTAGATTATCAAAGTCAATTAAGCTTAATTAGTGAATTCCTTAAGTAAGCCTATATAAGGCATATGTGGCCACTAGGATACATTTAACATCCTCACTTTCATCACTCTTGTGTACCAACGTGAGAGAGAGTGAGAGTAGGAGGAAATTGTATTCAAGCTTGGCCTTGGAGGAAATTGAAGAGAGATCAAAGGAATTAAACTTCTACTTGAAGAATTTAGGCTTCTAGGTAAGAATTCAACTTTAGAGTTAGGACATTGAGTTAGATAACATGTGAAGTCAAGAGAATTTAAAGATTAAATACAAGAATTAAACTTAGATGATAGAATTGAGCATGAATCATTGCATGCATGTGCATTCCATGGAGGTTAATTTGTGTTTAAGAGGATTCCCTCATGCATGTACTAATTTTAACTTGGTTTTGAGAATTCATCACATTTCTTACCATTTGACCTTAATTGATCATGTTTTGGAAAGTTCAAGTTCATAGCAAGTCATGCATGTCATGTTCATGGCATATTCATAAGCTTCAAGTTGACTTTTGAACAATTGGCATACTTTTGGGCCTTGATTTAGCAAAATGATTTTCAATTCATGATATTTTACAAGTTTCTAAATGTTTTTTTTGGAGTTTTGGCCTAAAAGGATGAGTTTTTAAAGTGTTTGATTCGAGTTTGGAGCTTGGGAGTGCAATCTGGAAATTCCAGATTCTGCTCTTCCGCTCGAGCGACAGAAACTGCGCTTGAGCGACCACTCTGTGATCTTGCACTTTTGTTTAAAGCGACATAAAGTTGGCTCGAGCGTGAAATGCAAGCTCTCAAAAGTTGACACATTCTGCAGACCGCTCGAGCGAAGACCTCAGTCTCATGCTCGACCGACCATCAAGCGTGTGTCGAGCAGAAAAATCAAGCAACCAGTACTTTTTCAGAGTTTACAGACCGCTTGAGTGAAGGAGGTTGCTCTCGAGCAGCTCCTCACATTTTTGACCCATCGCTCGAGCAAAGGAAGTTGCGCTCAAGCGAGGCCCCGGTTTTTAGCATACTTAACCAAGTGTTTCAAAGTACATTTTGGTATCCTCATCGCATCCTAGGTATTCCTAGGCCATGTTTAAGACACAATAATGAGGATAAGACTTAGAAACACACTAAGAATGAAACACAATGACTATATGAATCCCGAGCGTGTGTTTCAATGTGTACATGTTATGTGTTATTTGTAGGTCACGTGCCGTAAGCTATCTGATCTGTCTGCTTCATTTGTTCTACAATCGGAGCCATCTATGAGTAATAACTTTGTAAAGCTATGTTCAATTATAAGTATTTTCTTAATGATATAAGATTATCTGTTTCTGAAATATTATTTTCTGTATGAATGAATGGTTGTCCAATGTTTTTGAAATGTATTCGTGGCATTCTTAGCTTCAGATGACATCTATTATCTGTTCTGTTACGTCCCAATTATAGGCCAACAATACGTCTCATGAGCCAACTGTTATGGATCCTTCTGTATACGTCCCATTTATCGGTCAACTGTACGTCTCATGAGCCAACTGTATCGTCTCCATGCACGTGAGTCAACTGTATGCCTTTATGGCCGTCCCTTATGGGTTAACTGTTTCTACTAGTGCTAATGGATGTACCATATATGGTTAACTGCAAATTCTGATTATGAGTATGATTATAAATCTGTTTCTGCTATGAACTCTGATTTCTAGACATGATTGCGAATTCCATTTTCTGCAGCTGTTATGGACAAATTAATTAAACCTTTTACTTTGTTATTATTCACTGGGCTCCTGCTCACTGTATTATTTATGTATGTAGGTGATTAGGCGCGTGGCCAGGCTCAATGATGATCGCCTGGAATTCCATTTTGTCGAACACCCTTTGTGCCTCCCGAAGAGGTTTCGGATTAAGTCAAGTCTAGTGGTCATGTTTTGGGATCAATGTTTAAACTCTCATTTTGTTTTCTTTTTGTGACTCTCGTACAATTTTTGACTATTTGTATATTGGGCTAAGTCCCACTTTTGTTTTATCTGTATCAATGGGTGACGTAAGATTACTGTATTATGACGTCACGTGCATGTATAACAAGGTTTTAAATTTTCTGTCTCATATATGTTTGCATAGCTCAACGGACTATGTCTGTTTTATATATTTGCTTCCGCAGCCCTTTAATATTTTGCTAATCTATTCTGAGGCCTTCGGTAGTCCCTAGATTACTGGCTGGTTACGATGCTAAACCTGTAGGGACGGGTTTGGGTCGTGACACTAATGCATGTAGCCGACCAGGAACATATATCTTTCATTACAGACAGGGGAACTTACCATTACCGTGTGATGCCTTTTGGGCTAAAGAATACGGAGGCCACCTACTAGCAATTGGTCAACGCCATGTTCAAAGACCAGATCGACCAGAATGTTAAGGCCTACATTGATGACATGCTCGTTAAAAGCAAGCTAGCTTCAAATCACCTATCAGATCTACGTGAAACCTTCCAGACCTTGTGTAGGTACCAAATGAAGTTGAACCCGGAAAAATGTGCCTTTGGTGTTGGATCTAGCAAATTCTTGGGTTTTATGGTCAGCCACGGGGGAATCGAAGCCAATCTAGAGAAAATCAAACCCTTAACCGAAATACGGTCTCCCACAACTGTCAAGGAGGTTCAATGGCTCACTAGTAGAGTAGCCGCTCTCAATCGTTTCATCTCAAGAGCAATTGACAAGTGCCTCACATTCTTTAAGGTGCTTAGGAAGGCTTTCTCTTGGAACGCCGAATGTGAAGAGGCATTTTAATAACTGAAACAATGTATGGCTAACCCCCTTCTCCTCTTTCAAGCACTTCTAGGGAAAACTCTCTTCCTCTATTTGGTCATTTTCCACACTGCGGTCAGTGCCGCTCTAATTAGAGAAGAAGACTCGATCCAACGCCCGCTTTACTACATCAGCAGCGCGCTCAGAGGGGCAAAACAGAAATATCCCCTATTAGAGAAATTAGCACTTGCCCTAGTCATCGCCTCACGGCACCTCTGACCATACTTTCAAGTCTACTCTATAGTCGTTCTCACCAAACAACCCTTGAAGAAAGTCACGCTGTAACCAGAATCCTCTGGCAAACTCATACAGTGGTCTGTCAAACTCAGCCTGTATGAAATCTCCTACCGACCTCGCACAACTATCAAAGGACAAGCCATCGTAGACTTCATCCTAGAGTTCACCAATGTCGACCCTCCTGAGCCTCCCCCTCTAGTCATCCTAACGAAATCGTTCCTCATTTCTGGACTCTAAAAGTTGATGACTCCTCCGAAAAAAAGGAAAGTGGGGCAGGGCTAATCCTCACCACCCCTAAAGGGGAAGTTCTCAAGTATGCCCTCCGTTTCTAATTCACAGCCAGTAATAATGAAGTAGAGTACGAAGCTTTGATAGCAAGCCTCAGGCTGGCCAAAGACATTAGAGTGGATCGCATCCAAGTATTTAGTGGTTCCTAACTAGTTGTTGGGCAGATAAATGGAGATTTCGATGCAAAGGAGGAAAAAATGAAACCATACAGGGCTATCGCCCTACCCCTTACACGTCTCTTCAATAGCTTCCACATCAAACACATCCCACGGTCAGAGAATTTCTAGGCAGACGAAATGGCCTAATTGGCCTTGGCAAACTAGTCAGACCTTAGTCGCGAAGTCAAAATAGACTACTTAGCACACCCAACCATCTCACCAGATCCGCAAGAGCTCTACCTACTTCAGCACAAACATATCCCATGGGCACAAGACATTATCCAATTCCTTGAGCAAGGAACATTACCAAGAGATAATAAGAAGGCAGACAAAGTCAAGGCCAGATCGGCCAACTATATCAAAGCGAGGGTTCTTATGACCATACCTCTGGTGTTTAAATGCTACCCAAGCCACCTATGTTATGAGAGAAATACATAAAGGGATTTGTGGCAACCATTTTGGGGGACGGTCATTAGCTCATAAGATCCTTCACACGGGCTACTCTTGGCCCACGCTCAACCAAGATGCCGTCGAATTTGTACATAAGTGCGACAAATGCCAAGGCTTCGCCAACATACCTCACGATCCTCCAACAGAACTGATCACACTTAGCAGTCCTTATCCCTTCGTCAAATGGAGAATCGACCTGGTAGGCCCCTTGCCGATCGGCAAGGGCCAAGTTAAGTTTGTCGTGGTCGCCATTGACTACTTTACTAAGTGGGTGGAAGCAAAACCCCTTGCCAAGATTATTGAGCGTAATACCACTAGATTCACTTGGCAATCTATTGTATGTTCATTCAAGGTCCTTCAAGCGATTGTCTCGAACAATGGTAAACAGTTTGACAATGCCAAATTCAAAGAATTTTGTGAAGAGCTCAACATTAAAACCTGTTTTTCCTCCCCCGATCATCCCCAAGCTAACGGCCAGGTTGAAGTCACCAATCGTTCTCTGTTAAAAATCATCAAGACCAAGCTAGAAGCAGCCAAAGGTCCTTGGGCAAAAGAGTTATCGAATGTACTATGGGTATACCGAACGACAAAGCAAACCTCTATATGGGAGACCCCCCCTTCTACTTAACATATGGTGCCGAAGTGGTCATCTCTGTGGAGATCGACCTACTGACCCCTTGAGTCATGCACCTAAACCCAGAACTCAACGAAGAGCTACGGAGGGCCGACCTCGACCTCATCTAAAAAGTCCGAGAGACAGCCACTGTCAAACTAGCTTCCTACCAGCAATGGATGCGACGACACTATAACAGCAAAGTCTAACCTAGAGTTTTTACCATAGAAGACCTGGTCCTAAAGGAAGCAACTTTGGCCACTAAAAACCCAGCAGAAGACAAGCTAGCAGCTCAGTGGGAGGGACCTTATATCATCAAGTCTATACCACGCGCAGGCACTTACCGTTTGCAAGACATAAAGGGTAAAGATCTTCCCCATCCATTATTGTATTTTGTTTTTTCCAAATGTCTAAAGCTGACCTTGGTGGGATTAATGAGAAAGACATTCCACTTGTGTTACATACGTTCATATTTCATAACCCTCAGCCAAACTGAGTATGAAGAGCCCAGCCAGACTGAGCCTTCCAAAACCTTAACCAGACTGAGCATGAAGAGCCTCAGCCAGACTGAGTATAAGGAGCCTAGCCAAACTAAGCCTTCCAAAGCCTCAACATACTGAGCATGAAGAGCCTCAGCTAGACTGAGCCCTCCAAAGCCTCAGCCAAACTAAACATGAAGAGCCTCAGTCAGACTAAGTATGAAGAGCCCAACCAAACTGAGCCTTCCAAAGCCTCAGTCAGATTGAGTATGAAGAGCCCAGCCAGACTGAGTCTTCCAAAGCCTCAGCCAAACTGAGCATGAAGAGCCTCAGTCAAGCTAAGCCCTCCAAAGCCTTATCCAGACTGTGCATGAAGAGCCCGACTAGACTGAACCCTTCAAAGCCTCAGCTAGACTGAGCATGAAGAGTCCAGCCAGACTGAGCCTTCCAAAGCCTCAGTTAGACTGAGCATGAAGAGCTCTGCCAGACTGAGCATGAAGAGCCCAGCCAGACTGAGCTCTCCAAAGCCTTCGCCAATGTCACGACCCAAACCCATCTATATAGATTTAGTGTCGTAACCAGTCAGTAATCCTGGGATTACCAAAGGCCCCTGACCTGAATATAATATAATAAGGGGCTGCGGAAGCAAATATAGAAGTATTCATAGTCCATAGAGCTATGCAGACATACATGGAATAGAAATTTAAAACTTTGATACATAAGAGTGACGTTATATATATATGTGGGAGCCGGATAATTGGAATAATCAGAAGCGTACTCTAGAAGACAGGTATTACACGGCTCTACCCTACACGATAAGGATGCCGAATATAATAGATAGGCCGAATAAATACTGAACTATGGAGCCGAGTAAATAAGAGGATAATGAGTGACAAGTGGGCCTGGCCAGGAGACCCAGGAAACAAGTATAAATAAAGGAACAACAGACTAAGAAAGGTATGTGAGAATTATTATGCTTAACTTAGAATACAAACATTCTTGAGTGTAGAGACAGACTTGTCCGTCGGAGTGCTAATTCCGGCACCCCCGACCGGAGTGTTTATCCCATTTCAGGTGACTATCAGCGGATCTCGAGCGCTCCCCAGGATCAGAAGAGTATTTCCAAACCACTTCTCCACAATTGGCGCCGTCTGTGGGAATACTCAAGCACATCCATGGTGAGCGTGACGGAAGATCCTCCGACAGTCACTGTCGACCCTATACCACAAGATGAAACCACTCCAACAAACTTGCTTGGAACAGAGACTATCGCCGCAAGACATGCCTTGAATTTCGCCTCACTCTCGACTTCGGAGCACGAGACAATGCAGGCGATCATGGAACAAGCAAAGCAAAATGAACAGAGGTTAGAGAACATGATCGCTGAGAACGAACGTCTTCGTGAAGATTTGGCCTTGGAAATGGCGAAGTCCAAGCAAGCTGCGTGCCTAAATCCGGAACGATCTCCGAAGGTAGGTGGTCGACAACCTTGAGCACGACAAGACACTGATAGCGACACCGATTCATTATCCCCGGAGCCCAAGAAGAAGGGACGACATGAAACCACCAGTTCTCCCGAAGAAAGTCCCCGTACAATGCACAAGTGAAGAAGGAACAGTTCGGATGAAGACCAATACGATCCCTTCGTACGACGGATTGCAAAGGCTGCGCTACCCAAGAAATTCAAAGCACCGTCGTTCACCTTGTACGATGGCAAATCAGACCCCACCAACCACATCCACCACTACAAGCAGGCCATGACATTGCATGCAGACGACGAGGCCCTCATGTGCCGAATATTTCCCAGCAATTTGGAACCATTGGCGGTTACAGGTGGTATTATAAATTGGAGCTGGCTTCGATCAAAACCTTCCACCAACTATAGAAATCCTTCAGGGCTAGATTCATCACCAATGAAGTCCAGCCAAAGCAAGCCGACTCTCTCTGGGCAATGCAAATCGTGCCAGGAGAAACACTAAGAGCATATTCGGTGCGATATTGGGAATGCTTTAATCTTGTTGACGACGCTTGCAACGACTCCATGGCCATCACCGCCTTCAAAATGGGATTACACCCAGATAGTGCCCTCCGCAGTTCCTTGACTAGAAGACCCCCCAAAACAGTTTGGGGGTTGATGAAGAAAGTAGAGGAATACTGCAAAGTGGAAGATGACGCCTTGCGGGTTAAAGCTGAACACGTGGCCAACAAAATGGCCCCTCTCGAAATCGCTCAGCCAATAAGTTCCGCACCACCTTAGAGCTCTAAACCACGACACCGGGCTAAACGAGACAAGAGACGGGATTCTCGCCGATCCAGCGATCAATGCTCACAGCAAGCAAATGAGCAACTGCAGGTCAATAGTAGGCGCACAAAGCGCGCCGACAAGAAATTTACGGAGCTGTCAGAGCTAATCAGCTCGATTATGTCCAAAATCCAACATCTTCCATTCTTCAAATGGCCGTCCAAGATGGTGGGACCTCCTGACACGAGCAGGCGGGACAGCCGTTGTGAATATCAAAAAGATTACGGTTATGACACGGATAGCTGCTATGCCTTGAAAGACCACCTTGAGGAATTGGTGCAAGATGGTCGGCTCCAACAACACGTCCGGAAGAGCACAATCAAAACTGTCGCCCTTCGGCAGGAGTCACCTCCCCTCGGCGTTATACATATGATATACAACCTTCCAACGCCACGTACCATACACACAGTTCATTCAGCCCCCCAGAAGCAACGCACACAAACGAAACAGCCCCACGAAGCTCTGAGCATTACCTTCGATGATTCCGATCTTATCGGCATAACGCTCCCCCATAGTGATCCATTGGTCATTGAACTACACGTGAACCGATTTACCGTTGAACGCGTCCTCATAGACCAGGGGAGCACTTCGGAGGTCATGTATTACGAGACCTTCATTAAACTCGGCTTCAAAGAATCAGACTTGTCTCCGGCTCCTCATCCATTATTCGGCTTCAACGCAAATCCAGAGTACCCGTTGGGGAAAATCACGTTACCCGTTCGGGCGGGCTCCCAAACAATGGATGTGGAATTCTTGGTCGTCAAGCTCCCTTCGCCGTATAACCTCATCATGGGGCGAACTTGGTTGCATACTATTCAGGCCGTGCCAAGCACCTACCATCAGCTGCTACGCTTCCCAACCGAACACGGCGTTGAGCAAATTCGTGGTTCCCGGTAATCCGCACAAGCATGCTATCTCCTTTCTAGAAAGACACCAATGGAGACGCAAGTCAACTCCATTGAAGTGTCGAATCATGAGAGTCTCGACCATGTCGGACGTCTCCCTGACGAAAAACCACGGAAGCTCTAGGCGATACCAGCAGCAGCTTCCGAAGACGTATGCTTAACGCGTCCAGCTGCGCCACTACACGCCGGGAAAGTTGCTCCTGAAGGTATTTCTGGATGATAGGAGGCCGGTTGATGGAAAATTAGGCACGCGGCCCTGCTCCTAACGCACTTGCGCAAATTCTATCATTGAACCCGACCTGTGAGGAATGATATTGGTTCTAAATGGCTCACCATGTACACTTTCCACTTCTGTAATGCAAAGATTCTTGTTTACTCACTATGCAATCCAATTCAAAAGTGTTCCAAATAAAGTCTCCGGATTCGGAGCCCCATCGGCGCATGACGTCTTTGGGCCGATAAAGCCTCCGGATTCGGAGCACCCTTCGTGGATGTCACGATTGGTCAAATAAAGTCTCCGGATTCGGAGCCCCATCGGCGCATGACGTCTTTGGGCCGATAAAGCCTCCGAATTCGGAGCGCCCTTCGTGGATGTCACGATTGGCCAAAAAGCCTCCGGATTCGGAGCGCCTTCGTGGATGTCATGATTGGCCAAATAGTCTCCGGATTCGGAGCCCCATCGGCGCATGACGTCTTTGGGCCGATAAAGCCTCCGGATTCGGAGCGCCCTTCGTGGATGTCATAATTGGCCAAATAGTCTCCGGATTCGGAGCCCCTTTGTGGATGTCATGCTTGGCCAAATAGTCTCCAGATTCGAAGCCCCATCGGGGCATGACGTCTTTGGGCCGATAAAGTCTCCGGATTCGGAGCCCCATCGGTGCATGGCGCCTTTGGGCCGATAAAGCCTCTGGATTCGGAGCCCGATTGGCGCACGACGTCTTCAGGCCGATAAAGCCTCCAAATTCGACTGACCAAATAGTGCCACCGAGCGACGCTCAAGGGCCGAGTAATATTCCGAATTCGGAGCTTCCTCCAGAATGAAAACATTTACACATCGAAGCAGGGATATGTAGGTTGAACCAGTACAACCACATGAACAAGACAAAACGTTCCAGCATTCAAAATAAGATGCTTAATTCAGCATACAAAAATTCAGAATGAGATAAACTTTTAGAATGAAACATTTTATTCGATCAAACAGTAATTACAAAAAACGCAATCTGCGTTCAAAGCATTACAATGTCTATTCTCATACGGCGTCGCGTTTGTACAAGCGGTAGCCCCGAATCAACGCCCGCTGATCAGAGAGCACCCGCAACTTGAAATGCTTTGATCTGACCGTGCTTGAATCCCTGATTCACAACAACGATATAATAACCCTTGAGGCGGGGACCTTTGACACCATAGACAACGTCAAGGCCAAGATCCAAGACAAGAAAAGAATTCCCCACGAAAGTAGTAATGCTCAACGGTCGCGGCACTACGTCGGCCTCATTTCTCTGTCGCGATTGCGGAGAACTTCGCCATTGCTGTTTCTCCCTTCGAGGTGATCTGCTTTGACAACTTAGAGGCTGACGTTTTTTTCCATTTTTTGAACGCCCTACCTCCCGCGCGAATGGGTTCTCTACTGCGATTCATTGCAATGTAAGTTCAGCCTGAGTCCACGCTTCTCCTCTGCTGCTGAAGAAAAACTCCATTCGACATTCACACTTATCTAACCCCACGTAACAAAATCGTTTTAAATCGAGCCTGAGCACAGTAAGCGAAGTCACTGGAGCGAAAAGTCCGAGGCGATTTATTTCTGAAATCCTTGCAGCGGCCCCGAGGCGATTTCATTAACATTGAACTCCAAAAGACGGACGCCGAGCGATATTGGCCGTAGCCACTCCATGTACCAATCTTTGACCTTTTTGTTTTTGGAGTTAAAATGGCCTAATTATATAAACAGTAATTATAGATGGGCTGACTGTCTTCGAATTCGGAGCCCCTGGTGCATGACACCTTTGGGCTAGTTAAGCCTCCGAATTCGGAACCTCATCGACGCAATGGACCTTGCGTGACACGCCAAAAATATATTTAGTAAAGAATGCTCATGACAAGCCGACATATAACCGTTCGAAATTAAAGCGCCTAGTTGATTCGAGCCGGTCAATGTTTATACAATGAAACGCATGCAAACACGTGTGTGCCGAATGAAATTTACAAAGAAACATTTAAAATAGAACGTTTTATTCAATCAGGCAATAATTACATAGTTATGAACGTGATCTGCGTTCGACCGTTACATTGAATATTTTTATACGGCGTCGCCCTCATCCTCACTCTGCTCGACTTCAAAGGTGGAAAACGGAAAATGGTTACGTTGGTACAGTGGTAATGCCGAATCGACCCCTGCTGCTCGGAGAGCTTCCTCGGCCTGAAGTGCCTTAATCCAACCATGCTTAAATCCATGATTTTCGTATCGGCAAACTTCCTCGGCGAGCTTTTCCTTGGTCTTCTGTATCCCTACTTTCCGGCCATCGTGGAAGCCTTTTTCATAGGCCCTCCCCTTCGCGGATTCCATCGCGAAAATGCTTGCCGTATCGCGATCGGCGAGCGCGGTATTGATAAGCCGCTGGGTGATCCTTTCTTCCACGATTGGGTTAGCCTGTCCGACGAGTTGTGCCTGAACGGCCTTGACCTGCCTTAGCTCACGCTCGGCCGCTTCCGCGCGAGCCTCCAAACTTCGGATGCGTTCATCCCTCTTCTCTATTTCTTGGCGGGAAGCACAGAGGCACATGCCGATTTCGTAGACGGTATAGAGCCCCTTCACCGCACCGTGAATGCCTTCACGAAACACTTTGAAGTCTTGTCGACCCACCATCGACTGCTGGACCTCGGGAGAAAAAATCTGTCGAGCAAATTCGACTGCCACACTTGAATCTCGAACGATCGAGTCCGCCTCTGTCATGGGCCTATTTCCCACGAAGACTGCAAAACTTAATGGGCGTGGGTTCTCACCGGGCTCCCTTCCAGAACGGGGTTGCGGGGATTTGCCCTGTGGCTCCTTGTCCCTCCTGGGCGACCTACTTCGACAACGAGGAGATTGATGTCTCTCTCGATCCCTCGAAATCCTACCTCCCGAGCGCGAAGGTTCGCCACTTCGATTCATGTCTCCTCCCAGCTCAGCTAGCATCCTCGCTTCCCCTTTGCTGTTAAAGAAGAGTCTATTCGACATTCGGGCTTGTTTATCCTTCGTCAAAGACCTGGACTGAGTTGCTCACTGAGCACTTAAATAGGACCTTCATTCATTGATTCCCTACAAGGGTAGCACCTCCAAGGCAATCTCATTAATATCGAAACCTCAACAGCCCGAAGCTGATCGAGTCGTGCCGTCATCAAATACTGATTTAGGCAGTCTTAACTTCTGTAAGGGCAAATTCATGAAGCAGCTGGGGCAAGGGCAGATTCATCAATCTATTCGGCTTGAGTGCCGCAGCCGCTTCACGAATACACTCATCAATATTGTACTATTCAGCGTTTCAAATTCATAAACCAGCTGGGGCAAGGGCAAATTCATCAATCTATTCGGCTTGAGTGCCGCAGCCGCTTCATGAAACGATTTACTAGTCCTATTCGGCACAAAGAGTCGATTTGTTCCGATAAATTGAGATTAAACTAATGTACACTCATCAATATTGTACTATTCGGCGTTTCAAATTCATGAACCAGCTAGGGCAAGGGCAGATTCATCAATCTATTCGGCTTGAGTGCCGCAGCCGCTTCATGAATCGATTTACTAGTCCTATTCGGCACAAAGGGTCAATTTACTTGTTCGGATAAATTGAGATTAAACTAATGTAATGGCTAAGATTACAATGTTATCCAAAGTAGTGGAAGGCAAAACCTTTCATTAATATCAAAAACTGCGTACAAGTAACAGTGAAATGGGAAAGAAATTTTCATTAATAAATTGAGCTCAGATAGTAACTAATTTATATATGAAAATTATCTTGAATCCACTAAACAAAAACGTACATTGAAATTAAAGATACCTAATAAAACTAGAATGTCTCCTAGATCAATCCTCGGGATTAGACTCAAGTGGCTCAACGTCCACTTGCTCGTATGGAATTGGCAAGGCCAATGTAACTCCAGCGGCAGCAAGGGCCTTGAGCCACCCATGTTTGAATTCCCGATTCTCAAATTTGGGGACCTCATCTACGTATTCCTTCAAGGCAGCGCTCTTCCCAGCTTCTAGCACCGTAGAAGCTACAGATTCGGCTTTTTCCTTGGCCGCCTTCAATTCTTCTAACTCGGCCTCTGCCTTGGAAAGCGCCTCCTGGACTAACTTGAGCGACTCCTCGCTCGCGTTCGCCCTATCCTCGGCTTCGGATCTGAGCTGGTCAACAGTCCGAGCCCTCTCCTTTTCAGCTTCGGCTCGAGCACTTTCCATTGCGGCCCTCATCGCCTCAAACTCGACCCTGCTTCTTTCACCTTCAGCTTCAAACTTTAAGCGGCCAATTCTTTCAATGGCATAACGCTGTCGGCGGCCTAGTTCGGCTATCCTTCCAACCGTCTGCAAAACAAGTTTAGATCACCACATCAAGCAACATCGTATGCAAACCAAACCAAACGAGCAAAAAAGAAAGTATCGTATACATACCAGAAGGGCTGACTGGGCAGCGAACGCTATAGCTACCAAATCCGGCTCTTCTCGAAAGGTGGCCTTGTCAGCCGGTAGTGAAACCGAGGCAGCCAAGCTCAACGCCACGGCTGGATCTTTCATGGCAGATGCGTCAAAGGAGATTGGCGTGTCGTTGATCTTTGGTTGAACAACGAAGGGGACAACCACGTCGGATTCCTCTAAGCGAGGCCATTTGTCAGCAGGGCTATCCTCTGAGCCGGCCTCTCCCTCGGTGGAACGTTTTTCGCCCCGCTCTTCTGAAACCAGCCGTTCTTCCGTAATCGGCTGTTCAGCCCCCTCCGTCTCGGCCACAACAACTTGCACCGTTTCTTCTCTAGTAACCGGTTGTAAAGATTCAACCGGGGCAGGCTCAGAACGAGCGGCCATTCGCTCAGCATTTCTCTTTCTCACCATCTGCGTGAGATTCTCCCAGCCATGCCTTCTGAAAAAGTGCCGGGAAGGTCTCCCAAGTTTGTAAAAATATCTCCGAAGGAAAACTCTGCTCGACCTGAAGTGGACGGTGAGTTAGGCTGGTTAAGACTGGTTGCCTTAAACGCTGATTTCAAAGCTTCGTCAACCTCTTCGGCCTCGGCGGCGAACTCCCTCGTTAATTCGGCATCTATCTCGACAACCGGCTCTAAGCCTTGCTCCGAATCAGAAGCTTCAAGACCAATTTGCCTAAGGATCTTGAAACTGGGGAAGACAAGAGCCGTAAGGTGTTGTTCACTGGTTGGGATCAGGATGTCGTCTGCGGCCGAGAACGTAGTGTAGGTAGGCTCGTACCGCAGGAGAATATGGGCAGCCCTCCCTTACTTCTGTACGTTTGGACGGCCAAAGTACTTTAGTGCAGTTTTAATTTCCCTAAGGATTGCGTTGTCAGCCGAGGTCAAAATCCTCTTCAACTTAGTGCCTGCAAGAACAAAGGGTAAGATTTGGAGAAAAAGCCGCATAAAAGAAAGATCAACAAACAAGGAGTTACACGGCAACTTGGTTCACCCCTCCGTCTGGGAATAGGGTCTAGGCGATCTTCGCCTTCGCCGAACTCCCAGTTGCCTCGGGCATTGACCATTACATCGTCAACTCGTTTGCCAGAGCAGGCAAGCATCGTTACCAAGTGATGGTCGGTGTCCTTGGCCCTGAGAAAGTAGCGCTCGAGCCGACCGGAGGATTTGGCTAAAGCGTAGTAGTGCCGAATCGCCGGAATGCCAAGGTTGATCCTGAGATGCCGGTTTAACTCTACGATTCCCATTACGATTTGAAAAAAATTCACATTGGGTTGCAAAGGAATCAGACTCCAATAGCGGAGGACGGCCCTGAGAAATGGGTGTAGGGGAAAGCGAACTCCGCCCTCCATAATAGAAAGGAGAGGGAAGACGATTGTATTTTGGTCGTCCCTCTCCATATCAAGGGTATTGTCCGTTACCAGAGAAAGATGGACATCCTCAGGGATAGAAAAATGTCTTCGAAATCCAGAAATTCGATCCTCGGAAAGGAGGTCTTTCAAATGCTTAGCCATTCTAGTAAGGACTCAATGATATTCTAAATCAAAAATAAAAGCTGAAAATAGGATTGCAAGGAGAAGAGAAGAAAACTTACGAAAGGCAAAGGAGACAAGGAGAGAACAGATAGGAGTTGCAAAAAACGCGTCGAATAAGAGATACCGACTGGCAGTCCAAGAGGTTCGAATATTCGAAAAAGCATGCTTTCGAAGGGACTTAAGTTTCAAATCGTAATAAATGCGAGAGAAGCACGAATGGGGCGGGAAAGCATTACAGTGACCAAAAAACACGTACGCATTCTGACACGTATCGGGAAGAGGATTAACCGCCGAATTTTTGACTTTTAGCCAAACACGCCGACTAATTGATGCTAGCAAGGTGTTTGGGGGGCAATTGTGGGAGCCGGATAATTGGAATAATCAGAAGCGTACTCTAGAAGACAGGTATTACACGGCTCTACCCTGCACGATAAGGATGCCGAATATAATAGATAGGCCGAATAGATACTGAACTATGGAGCCGAGTAAATAAGAGGATAATGAGTGACAAGTGGGCCTGGCTAGGAGACCCAGGAAACAAGTATAAATAAAGGAACAACAGACTAAGAAAGGTATGTGAGAATTATTATGCTTAACTTAGAATACAAGCATTCTTGAGTGTAGAGACTGACTTGTCCGTCGGAGTGCTAATTCCGGCACCTCCGACCGAAGTGTTTATCCCATTTCAGGTGACTATCAGCGGATTTTGAGCGCTCCCCAAGATCAGAAGAGTATTTCCAAACCACTTCTCCACAATATATATATATATATATATTAGCCATACATCACCAAATCCACATATACCAAATTTCCAAAACATATTCAAACTAAGCACAAACATAAGAATGTTCAAAAGTCCCAAAAACTTGTTTCTCAAAAACTTGATCAGATCTCAAAAGGGAACCTCCTCAAGAGGCACGATGGCTGGTTGACCCAAACTTCCCAGGCAACAGCTTAGGCCTGATCACGTGCCTGCTCATCTACATACATAAAATAAATAGTGAGCTGAAGCCCAGTGAATAACAATAAAGTAAAGGGTTTTACCGAATGATATCCATATAGAAACAGAGTCTTGTACACAATCAGATATCAAAAACAGATTCATATACATAATCATATTCGTATTCAAGGTTCTTATATTTCACATGGTAGTACGTGGTACATCCATTATCGTTAACAAATCTGATAACCCATGAAGGGACATCCGTAAAGGCATTCCAATGACCCATATAGGGGACAACCATAAGGCATTCCAATGACTCTTGTGCACAGAGACGTTTCTGAAGCCCCATAAAGGGACGACCATAAAGGCATTCTGATGACCCATAAAGGGACGTATATTATATGTTGCTAAGGATGCCACGAATATATTTCAGAAACTTGGACAATCATTCGTTGATATAAAGCATAGCATTTAGAAAACGAACCATTTCACATCATCAGAAAATAATTAAAGTCAAACATAACTTTACAGTGTTATTACTCACAGTTGGCTCCAAAGCAAAAAGACAGAATAGGCAAATCAGATATCTTATGGCGCGTGACCTACACAGATACAGAGCAAATACGTATTGAATTACACACCCGAATTCATTAACTTAATTTTTTCTTATCTTGTTGCATTTCTACTTTTTATCCTCTTTATCGTGTCTTAATCTTGGCCTAAGAATGCCTAGGATGCAATGAGGATGTAAAAATACACCTGAAAACATTTAACAAAACTTGCTGAAAATAGGGGTCTCGCTAGAGCGTAACTTTCTTCGCTCGAGCGGACATGCAAAATATGAGTGGTCGCTCAAGCGTAACTTCTGTCGCTTGAGCAGTCTATAAACTCTACAAAAATACTGGTTGCTTGATTTTCCCACTCGATGCTCGCTCAAGTGTGAGACTCTAGTCCTCGCTTGAGCGCAACTCTTATCGCTCGAGCGGTCTGCAAAAGTAGTAAACTTCTGGGAGCTTGCATTTCACGCTCGAGCCAATTTTTGGTCGCTCGAGCGGCAATGCAAGATCACAGAGTGGTTACTCGAGCCCAGGTTCTGTCGCTCGAGCAGAGAGGCAAAATCTAGAATTTCCAGATTACACTCCCAAACTCAAAACTCAACCAAAACACATCAAAACTCATCCCCTGGGCCCTAAACTTGAAGAAAAAAAAATTTTAACTTGGAAAACATTGAGGATTCAAGATCATTTCACGAAATCAAGGCCTAAAATGATGCCAATTGTTCAATATCCACCTAGAGACTTTAAGAACATGACATGAATGCTACATGCATGAAATGGTTTGAGCTCCAAGTGTCTAAAACATAATCAGATGAGGTCTTTAGCTTACAAACATGTTGAATTCTTGAACCATAACCAAAATATGAACATGCATGGGATAAATTGTTAGACAACATGCTTTAATTGTCATGTGATGCACATGCATGCATGTATCTTCTTCTTTTCTACTTCAATCAACTAAATTCTTGTTTCAATTGACTTAGTTCTTTTGAATTCATGCGGTAAGTATTCCAATTACACAACTAAAGGCTTGATTTCTTACCTCAGGGGCCCAATTTTAGCTTAGATGTGTAGATATTTGAGCTTACAAGTCAATTCTTCGATTCCCTTCCAAGGCTCTCCAATTCTCAAGCTTAGAGTCAACTCTTCCTACTCCCTCTCTTACTCCCACGTTAGAGCTTCAAATTGAAGTAATGAGTGTGCAAAATGAACTAGTGGAGTCAAGTGGGCCTTATATAGGCCCTGTTTGGTAGGGCTTATTTCCAGCTTATTTCAGCTTTTAGCTTAATTTAAACTATTTTGATGTGTTTGGTTCATCTTAACAATATAGCTTATAACTTTTTGTAAGTCAAAAATCAACTTATGCTTTGAGTGGTGGAGGAGAAGCTTAATTTATAAGTCAAAAATCAGCTTATGTTCACAACTATAAGCTATAAGTTGTTAGGCTATAAGTTAAAATTACTTTCCCACAGCTCTACCAAACGGAGCCATAGGCTTCATGAAATTGACTTAATTAGTCTTGGCTTAAGCTAAGCTAATGAGTATTAATTATGTTAATTAATTTGTTCTAAATCCAAGTTTAATTAAACCTACTATAAAATTCTAAAAATTCTAATTAACACATAATTCAAGTCAATTTCGTGATCGAATGCCGATAAGACCTTCAATTCGCAGAACAGAACAGAAACACATACAGATATTTCTACGATAAACAGATAGAGACACAAATAATGCAACACAAGTTAGTTACGGCGACTGTAGTTGCTGCAGCAGTCATTTCCCGCGGCAAGTTCAAATGGCAAAACCAACAATATAAGAGATGGAGGCGCCGACAAAATGCCTCCCAACTTCGGCGCTGCAAGTACAGCTTCTGCAACTTAGTTGCTTCGGTTTTGTCCTTCCCTCAGTAACTATAGGTGGCGGTGGAACCGACAATACTTGGAATGGCAACGCTGAGACAAAGTGCCTCCACAACTTGGCCGTCGCAAGTGTCGCCTCTGGAACTTAGTTGTTTCGGCTTTCTCTTTTCCTCAACAACTCTAGATGGCGGCGGAACCGACATTATTGGGGAATTGCGGCGCTGAGGCAAAGTGCTTCAGTAACTTGACCGCCACAAGTATTCCCTCTATAACTTGACCGCTGCAAGTGTTGCCTCTGCAACTTGACTTGGGCATTTTCCTTCGTGGAGTCTATTTGGACCCTTGGCGGGTCGGACCTACTTCAACCCACTATTGGCCCACTTCCCTTGAGCTTTAGCCCCTGCTTCTTTTTCATTCCTGGTCACCTCAGAGGGGCGACCTCAGCAGTTAGGCCCACACTTAATTTGAAGCTTAATTTTTGACCCTCTACATGATTATATTAAGTTTCTTATTTAACATAAAGTTGTTTATTGGGAAGATTTATATTTAATTTACACTATGATAAATATTAACGAGTGTCATCAAAACATTGTTTAATATTAGAATTGACATAAAATTTAAAAAATATATTAATTTCAATAAAAAAAATGTATTAAAATCAATAAAAAGTGCCTCATGTTTTTTTAATATTTTTGTACTTTTATGTGAGCTTTAAAAGTACTTGTTAGTGGGAGCCTTGTTAAACTATATACATTATACATAAGGAGAATTTTTTTGATAAATTCCATATACAATATTTATTTGGGAAACACTATGGCACATACCCCTCATATGCACTTTATAACTAAAATAGAAAATGATATAATTTCATACTTTCTTAATCATAATTAAAATAAAAATAAAAATAAAAAATTTGTAATAACCAAACACAACATGAAATATAACTAAAGATCTTAAGTCATAAATAAAATAATGTCATAACAAAAGGGAAAAAAAAATTAGTCATAACTAAAAAAAAAAATGACATAACTACGGGTGTATATGCTACACTCCTTTCAAGGGTGTGTATATTAAAATTTCCCTACTTATCTACCAATTAATCTAACTATATTATTATGGGAGAGGCTTGGATGGTATTGTGTGGGGCTCATTGCTCGTTGAGTATCTTATCCATGCAAACAATCACATTAATTAGATATCGATAGTCACTTGATTAGATCACATTTGTGTTAATAATTTATTGGAAAAATTACACAAAAAATCTCAGGGTTTAGCGCCTTTTTCAAATTAAACCCCAGATTTCAAATTGTGAAAATTTGTACCCCACCATTCCACTCGTGTTGCAATCCGATCCCCCCGTCTATCTCCGTCTCTATTAGTTAATGGAAGACTGATTTGGATGCCAAAATTTCCCTAATCTTCACGATTTATATGGTATACAAGAATGAGAACATGAAAATCAACCCTCTTTCTCTCTCTCTCTCTCTCCCCATGTTCGTCTTCGTCAATAAGCGGTGGCACCACCGTTGCGGTTTCGCATTTGACACTGTTGAAGTCGACTTCACCGCAAGCGGAGACAAGAGGGAGAAGTGAAGGAAGAAACGCTGCCGAGATTCCCACTGTGCTGCCACTGTTGCCTCGCCTCCTCCATTTCTCTCTCTCTCTCTCTCTCTCTCTCTCTCTCTCTCTCTCTTACCTCTATCTCTTTCATCACCACCGCTATAATAGCTCCACCGCTTCCGCTTCCGCAAAGTTAGATCTAGATCCAGATCTCTCATCTTCCGATGATGACCTCTTCCGACATCTAATTGATAGATCTCATCTAATTAATCTAGATACTTGGAAAATCAGTAAAGGTGCAAAGATCTTAGATTTATGATTGATTTTGATAACAATCTTAAAGCATTTGATCAGTTTCTAAAACTTTTTCAACGATTTCAACAGATTTCCCAAGCATTTGTTAGCTTTACATTTAGATCTTTAGTTGTTCAAGCATTTGATGACAAATTGAGTTTATGTTCAAGCATTCTCTTTACATCATTTGATCTGTTTACATCTTTACAAAATCTTCATAGCTAGATCTTTACATTTAGATGTTTACTTGTTCAAACTGTTTAAATTTTAATTGTGTTAGCTTTACATCTAGATTGTCAAAAAAATAGATGTTTGGATATTTTTTTACATCTAGTGTTATCTTTGTCAGCTGGAACTCCAAGACCTGGAAGCTCAATGGCTCTAAAGAAGATATAGATATACATATCTATTTGTGTGTATATTGGCAGATGGGTTCAAAATGATATATCTGTTTGTTGTTGTCTTTGTGTGATTTGTTGTTGTCCTTGTGTGATTTGGCGGTGAAGGCAGTGATGGGGCTGGCGGCAGCAATGACAAGGCGTGGTAGTAGGCGGTGATGACGAGGAGGTAAGAAGAGAAAGAGAGAGAGGGAGGGAGAGGAAGAGAGAGTGTTGATTTTCATGTTCTGATTCTTGTATGCCATATAAATTGTGAAGATTAGGGCAATTTTAGAGCCCAAATCAGTCTTCTGTTAACTAATAGAAACGGAGATGGACCAGGGAATCGGATTGCAACACAGTGGAATGATGGGGTGCAAATTGTCAAAATTAGAAACCTAGGGTTTAATTTGAAAAAGGCGCTAAACCCTTGGGTTTTTTTTTTTTTTTTTGTAATTTCCCCCAATTTATTTTTAAAGTCATAATTACCGTTAACACAAATGTGATCTGATCAAGTGGCTATCGATATCTAATTAATGTGATTTTTTGTAGGGATGAAATACTCGACGAACTTTACACATTGAACAGTTTAGATTATCGATGTAGATTATGTAGTGATCACTGCAACAAAATTAAGTTTTTACAGCACCAAATATACGTCGTGGATGCGATTTTACGACGCACGATGTAAAGTCATGTTATGACCAGTTATGGAAAATTATTCACTTCAAAAAAAAAAAAATTTGTGTAAGTAAAAAATTACGACTTACATTTATTGTATATCGTTAATGTGATGCCAAAAAAACTTAATTTTGTTATAGCATGAGGCTCAACACTACCTTCGAGTTCAATATGGACATGAGAGAACTCCTTTTCTATTAGTATAACCCAGTTAGTCTCATAGTTTAAAAAATTTCATTAATACCAATATTCCATCGTGCATATTTGTAATTCGAATTTTATATCCTAATTGACAATAAATGCTTGAAGGAAGCGTTTTCAAAATCTGAAACCATAACATTGGTATCATAGCAAATTTCCTCTACTTCGAAGTCGTTAGGCTATACCATCATTGAAGTCGCTAAAGTTCACAAGAAGTTCATATCGAATTCAATAGTACACCATCATCGTCCTTATTGAAGATTGCAATGATTTTGCCACCCACCTCAATCGTCCTTGTGAGACCCTTAACTTTTGTAAACCTTATTAGGTCCCTAAATTTTGAGTTATTATAATAAAGCCCTTAATGCTTTGATTGTTCGCAAATTAACCCCTAGAACCGAAAACACATCACAGACGAACCTATACAAACATTAATCGACCCTGGAAGCTTAGAAATCATTTCTAACACCCTAATATTAATTATTTAACTTTCAAATTTTAGATTAATCGCTCTAAACCTTAACTTTTGGTTTTCACAGTCTTCGTTCGGTTATTTACCTTTAAATTCAAAGCAAGATAATACAAACCGAATTATTTTTCCTAACACTAATTTATTAACTCTACACTTGAAATAGATACTTTAATTGAGCCCAAGCCCTCACATTTTTATTAAATCACAAACTGACCCCAAACAAGTACCATTATATATTTATATATACACTTGTACCCTAAAATCCTTTTTTAACATTATATTTTACAATTCCCAAGATTTGTACACAAAAAAAATATATATATATAAAACAAGTCCATCAATTCACCATCACATGGCTAGCCATCATACCTCTCAGGCTATAATCATTGTACTTTAGTACAAACAAATCCCTTGAAATCTTGAAGTAATAATGACTTTGGTACCTATAAAGATTTGATATATATATGTGTGTGTACTTCTAACTAGAAGGTATTTAAATTAGCCCTAAACCTAACTAGATCATAATAAAATACATAATTAAGGTTCTAATCCTCCCTCATTCCATTACATTTAAACTAAATCAAGGCACTATTCAATTGAATTCGAACCAATGGGCATTTGGTACTTTTCACACCAAATTCTCTATAAATATACCACTCATCCCCATTTGTTGAGCACATATACACACCCAGACATACACCCACACTATATTCAAGTGAGAGAAGAGAGGGAGGAGGGTGAGCTTGGTGGAAGATAGGAGAAGAAGTTTGCTACCAATTCCAACAACCCTCAAGTAAGCCACAACACAACTCTCTCTTTCATTTTCCTTTTTCAAATACATGTTATTAGAAGTTTAAAATGGTATTTTCAGATGTGTTATAATGGTATTCTTGTGTCAAAAATGAAAGGAGTTGAGCCTTGATTCTACCCTTCTTCTATTTTTCTTAATCGGTATAAGATTACATTTTTCCCTATCAATCTCTCAAAATTTTCAAAGGCACACCTTCACTTTAAATTTTTGAGTTTAATACATATTATTTAGCATGTTTGCATCACAAGATAAGCGAAAAATTTCCCCTAGCTAACTTCTTTTCTCACCAACTTTCTATTTTTAAGAACTGTGCCAGAAAAATCTGTTTTGCAGCCACCTTACGAAAATTGTAGAAAAATGTATAAAAATATTATGGACCTCCATATTATGTCAAAATCTTTCTTAAGGAGTTATCTTTCAAGGAAAATTGGTTTCATTGAAAACGAGTGAGCGGTTTGTGAGAAAATCTGATTTTCGTAACGGTCGACGAATCTAGACAGAACTGGTGTATTTCTCAAATAACTACAAATCTTGAAAAGCTATTCCATTTCCGAAAAATGTTCTGAAAACTAGATAAAATTCCCTACGAACCATAAGAAGGCCGGGCTCTGAAAAAAATCTGAAATAACCCTTTTGAGTATAATCTTTAGGTAGTACTGAATTTGGAAATTCTGTTTTCATTAGTGTTTTATGTTCTTGTGCTCATAAATATGCTTATTAATTTATGATCATGTCTCGATATGATATTTCACATGTCGTAGGTTTATGTATTTCATTTTAATCCTTCGATGGTGCTCACACTTATGCAAATCTGAAAATTATATTCATGTATGAATTTATTCCCTTAACTACTTGAATATGCCTAGAGCTACTTATGCCTATCTTCATATGTGAATCTTATGTGTTGTAACCTTATCTCCTTCTATTTGTACTATTTAGTTATTCAAACTTGTGCAATAGATGTTTCAAGAGCATGTCCTAACTCTGACTTAGATTATCTAACTCAAACGGGAAACTTAATGGGTGGTAATGGGTTGCGAATTTTTGGACAAGATTACTAAGATATTGATTGGTTGACGGGTTGTGTTTCCAATTTGGAAGTTAAAATCTTGCGCAAGTGGTTTTCGGAACCCTTGAACGGAGCGGTTGTATTCGGACCCTAGGTATTTAGTGTGAGGAGGGATTTGGGCAAAGCCCATTATTACCGTCTCTTTTGAGGCCCTGCGGTTGGCGCTACGCGGTATATAACCGTTGGTAGGCATCCGAGGTTAGTTCTGCAACAAAGCAGCAAAAGAGAGGGCATACCGAATAATCTGCGTCCGATTCTTGTGGTTGGGAGGATGAAGTCTCTTTGAGGGATTTCTAGATTTCTAACATCTAACCTTGTAATCCTTTATTATTGAATGATTATCATGCTTCATTACTTCCTTGTTATAATTGTGATGGTGTATTGGATTGGGAAAAATGGATGGGGTGTGTGTGCGTTTACTGGGCATTTAAAGCTCATGGCATTTCATGCCAGGTATCGAAGAAACGTACGAAGCCAACGAAGAGTCAAAGACATTTGAAGACTTAAGTTTTCCTTAGAGAAAGTTTGGAACCATTTCGCTCATTAGTCTAATTGTGCTTTTATTTATTCTTTTTGGATTGTAATAGTAATGGAACTCGTTTTGTAAATTTAAAATTTGAGACGCTGTAATTATTATTTACCTTGTAATCCTATGCCTATCTCTGCGTGGCTTATGAGACCTTGCGTCAATGCCTTTTAAGATCTGTCAAAAGGGTAGTGCGCTACCTAAGAAAGCTGGACTTAGAAAGGAGGCTAACTTGACTCCTCCGGCGATCTAGGATCTTACTCGGTTATTGGCCATAAGACTCATTAATGTCGTTTCCTAGACTCCTAACCTTAGATAAACCCTATATTTAATTGATAATATAATCTCTGAAGTTCGCGATTTTTGGGGCGTCACAGTCCTCACTAATGGTCAGAACGATTTCGTCAGACATTCATAACAATTTTGCTGGACATCCTTTCTTAACAAAATCAATCCTCTCACTGAAGTTTCCTTTGATTTCATCGGAAATCCATTGTAAACAAAATTAATTTTACAAGGTGTAGTGGGGGTTCAAGGTTAGAGAAGTGATTAGAGAGGCAAAACTATGTTAATGGTCCAATAATGGTGGAAGTGGCTGGAGAATGAGTAGCAGCAACTGTATGGGAGTTGGAGAGTGTGTAGCTGGGTGAGGGTGAAACAAGTGGCTCAAGAAGAAGTGTATGGCAGTAACAAAATGGGCAGCATCTCCCCCAAATCCCCAAAATTTCTCTTGTTGAACCTTGGGAAATGGGTCCTATTTATAGGCTTTTCCTTGGTGCTAAGAGGATACCAAGTGGCCAAACAGGGAAAAGACATGTCTCCCAAAGGATCACATGAAATATTCTGCCTTGAGCCACCAGGCTGAAGGTGCCACATGTCCCTCTGCATGTACTGTGTACTATATGTTTGCCTCCACAACTACCTTTTTTGAGCCTCAACAAGTGCAGTTACGGCGGGAGTGTTTGCCTCTGCACTTGCCTTCTCAGCTTGAATCTTAGCAAATGCACTTGCAGCCGTGAACCTTGCCGCTGCACTTGCCTTCTCAGTTCTATTTGGCTAGTACATGCATTCTCAGGACTCCATTAGTCTGCTATCGATTACATTTGTGTTCACCTCAGCGAAGCCTCCACCCTTAGCCACCTAACCACAAACTCCCCAGCTTCCCAGAGCGGAGGCCACAACCAAGCCTGTTATCAACCATGTTGTGCCTTAGTACCAAGCCCAAGAGGGTTTCCTTAGTCATGCCCGTGCGACTAAGGCAGGTCCATGACCTGGGTAATGGAAAGGGAGTCCCTTATGTTCGGGCTACCTTGTTTCCATTTTCGCGAGATTGCCACGGTAAACTGGTATCTTTAGGCCTGCTATCAGCTCCAACTAGTAAGTCTTGGGGCCTACTATTAACGCCAGGTTAATAAACTTTGGGGCTTGCTATTAGCCCCTAGGCTAGTGATGCCTTGGGGCCTGCTATCAACGCCAAGCGTTAGCCTTTACTTGCAAAGGGAGGCCTCTCTCAAAGGCTGCTATCACCTTGGCAGGCTATTCCCTCTGCAACTTAGTTGTAGCGGTAGTAATTACTACAGTAGTCATTTTCCGCGGCAAGTTCAGGCGGCATGATCGAAGATATTAGAGATGGCGGCGTCAACAGAATGCCTCCGCAACTTGGGCGCTGTAAGTATTGTCTCCGCAACTTAGTTACTTCGGTCTTCTCTTTCCCTCGGCAACTCTAGATGGTCATGACACCGACATTACTTGGAATGGCGGCGCTGAGACAAAGTGCCTCCGCAACTTTGTCGTTGCAAGTGTTGCCTCAACTTAGTTGTGTTGGCTTTTCTCTTTCTCTCAGTAATTTCAAATGGCGGTGGAACCAAAGATATTAGGAATGGCGGCGCTGAGACAAGGTGCTTCAGTAACTTTACCGCTGCATATGTTCCCTCGGCAACTTCACCACTGCAGATATTGCTTCTGCAACTTGACTTGGGCATTTTTCTTCGCGGAGTCCATCTGGAGCCCTGATAGATCGGACCTGCCTCGACCCACTTGTTGGTCCACTTCCCTTGGGCTTTGGCCCAAGCTCATTTTTTATCCCTGGTCGCCCCTTTGGGGCGATCTCAGTGCTTAGGTCCATACTTAGTTTGGGGTTTAATTTCTGACCCTTTACATTTTGCCCCCTGTGCGCATGGAAGACACTCTCCCTATTTTTCGCGCGTGCATGACGTCAGCAAACAACCCAAGGGTTGCATCAGTTGGGTCAGAAGTTGTGTTGGCTCTGAAAAGGTGCCTCTTTGACTGCCAAGTCATAATGACCTAAGGAAGTGTATTGGCGCCATTTGCTAATTTTTCTTTATAAATAACGCCCTTGGGTCCACTAGTCCCCCACTTCTTCCCAACACACCTTTTTGTCTCCATTGTCTTCTTATTTTCCTTGTCCCCACTTTTTAAAGCCTTTTCACCATTCTTTATTCTCCCTCATGGCCAGCAAGAGATTTCTTCCCGACAGGGTTGCCCCACCCCTACTGAATGGTAGAGGGCCCTATACTTCGGAGGACTGGCTGACTCCTTCTAGAAGGCAGTTGCCTCCTTCATTTTTTATGCCCTTCCTCTGGAGGAGCCTCTGCTTCCTTTTGGGGAGGCCACTTTGGATGACGCGGACATGGTGAACCCAGTGGACATAGTGAACCCAGTCTTTGTGCTGCGGTTTTGCGTGGAGTGTGGCGACTTCCACATTCTTACATCTGCTATTGCACTCATTCGGGCCCTCCAACAGATTGGTCCCTTTGGGTTGATGACATAATTACAGATGGCGGTTTCGAGCAGTGTCTACATGATGTCTGTCTTTTCCATGTTATTTTGATCTCGAGGGAGTTATCAGTGTGTAAGGTGTAAACCAACACTGATATGATTGTCTCCTGTTGGAGCCGTGACACTCACACTTATGCGCTTGGCATGGGGGGAGATAACCCCGACCCAGGAAGATGTTGCTGTCCTTCTACGCCTCAGCACCCGTGGAGATCACCCCTTTGACCCAGCGTCTCTGACCCCTACAGAGTAAGTTGCCATCACTGCTCTTCAAACTGCCTTTTGGGAGGCACAGAAGTTTGGTTCTTAGTACGACCTTAGAACCGGGGGAACTGCTCCAGGAGAGGCCTAAAAGGGATAAGACCACCTATCTTTCTTGGTTGAAGCATTTCTTCAAGGACCCGCAACCAGTTGTAGGCGACGTCACTGAGGAGAGCCCTGACTCTGTAGTTGGGCCGGGCTACCGAGGTGACTTGTACTTGGCCGCATTTGTCAATTATTTCATCTCCTTCTTTGTTCTACCTAGTAACCCTGCCGAAAGAATGAACCCCTTGGTGTTTCCTTTGCTATCAAGCTTTGCAGCGGCAATCAAATTCCTCTGGCTCCCCTCTTCCTGGGTAACCTATATTTCTGTCTTGATCTCATCCGTTCGGACATGGAGCGGTCTATGGGCCGCTATGATGTGTGGAGCTTCATATGCACTCAATTTCTAACTGCTTTTTTCTACGAGAGATTTCCTGCCATGGACCCTATCCCTAAGGAACACGAGCCCTTCTTCACTGATGAAGTCTTTGATGCGAAGGGCCACCCTGTTTTAGATGAAGAGGGTCGGCCTATCACAAGGCAAGTGCATCAATCCCTTCCTCGCATCTTTCGGTGGTCTGGTCTTGGCACCAACAGACCTTTTGTAGACTATATTGACCGTATGGAGGAGTGCGTATTTCGCCCCTTCACTCAACCTCTCCCAGGCATTTCTGTGGTTCCATTTTATTTTTCTGGGGCCCACTATGTTGATTTTTCTCTCAACAGTGTCCAAGCCAACTCCCTCCTCATTGCTACTATGATACGTCCAGGATTTCTGCCCGTGTGGAATGAAGAAGGCATGTCCAGCGTTGTCTATCGGCCAAACAAGGTCCTTAGGCAATTCGGAATGGACCAGGGTATCCTACATGCTCCCCCACCTCAAACTAATTTCCACCAGAGTTTTCAATGATTTGTTCGTGATTATACCGCTCTACTTGTAGAGGGCTTAGGCTTCATGGAGCTTCCCTCACTTAAGAGAGAGAGCACCTTTACTCCTGATAATAGGCTATTCTGGCACCGCAATCTCAATTCTTTTTTCAATTTTTGCAACAGTGCTCCGGTTGTCCCTGCGATGGAACCTATCCCGCAACCTGACTTATCCCTTCATCTGCCTTCTAGCCAAGGGAAACAATCCACTATATTCTATCGCTTTAAGCTTCTATCCTTGCCTGTTGTGAAGGAGCCTCATCCGTCTGGGGCAATGTCAGTTCGACCTCAGTTCGACCCTTGTAGATTGGTCCCCCTAAAGTGGGCGCAACAGTATGCATGACCCGTTCCAGGCTGATGGTAGCCCAAATAGTAGAGACATCAGTTCCTAAGGCACATGCCTCACCCAGTACGAAGAGACTCCGAAGGGTATTCATACTAAAGAAAAAAAAAAATATTTTGTATTTCTTCCTTGGACTTCTTATATTTACTTTAATAACCTCATGATTTTCTTATTCTTTTTAGGGCCCACCGACCATACCACCCTTTGGTCCAAGAGGTTCTTCTACTGCCATTAGCATTTCTTCAGACTCAGACGATGACGACAACCTTCCCATTGCTACTAGGGTCATAAGATTCAGGACCCGCATGATAGTTATTCCAAATGTTGAAGAGGAACCAAGTGTGAGAGCCGAACCGACTACTGAGGCAGAGCCAGTTATTGAGGCTGAGCTAGTTGTGGAGGCTGCAGGCAATGTACAAGTTCCTCCTGCTGTGGAAGTTGCAGTAGGTGATATAGCTGCTGAGGGTTTAGAGCCTTCACACCTTTCTGACTCTACACACTCTAGCCGTTTCTCTGTTGGCGGAGATGATTTCATACCTGAGACCCCTAGAGAAGATCGCGGCATAAGAGAGTCGTTGGAAGTTGTACCACCTCCTCTCGGAGCTGCATCTGGCAGTTCCTCTCAGTCTACCGACTTTACATTAATTCAGCAGACTCCACTTCCAGATGTTCAAGTGACTGAGGGGATTGTAGGTGTAGCAGTTACTGCCACTATTCCTGCTGTGGCCCCCCCTAAATTTGGACTGACTTGTAGAGGTAGCTATCACCTTAGCTGTCCACACTGTTACTCTGCTGTCACTGGAACCTCTGACCCTGTTGCTTCGGCAACCTCTGAACAGCTGGCAGACTTGTACCCCATTCACTTCCCAGAAATACCAGCTGGCCTTGGGGTGTCCCGGGATTTTTATACTGGGATGGATACCACTGCTATTCTAGATCTGAATGTTGGAAATTACCAGATGGACGACCTCTTTTTAGAGCGACACGACGGTGCAGGCAATTTTGGCCTTTTTCGTGAGGCCAGTTCACCCGATCGCCAGCCAGCGTCTACTCACTTTAATGCTGTTGGGCAATCATCTTCAGGAAAGGTGCGCCGCCCTCAGACCTTTGGTCGCTCCATCAGTCTCCCTCCAGTGTTTGAAGTTGGTGGTGGTGTGAGAGAGTCTCCCCAGTCCTCGGGGAAAGTTTCATTCCTAAGTTACTGGGTCTCTTCCGAAGCTGCTTCCACTCTTGCTCATATCCAAGCACTGCATCCAAACACCTTTACTGCATTTAATATTCCTGGATCTATAGTACAGACGGCGCTGCTAGAGTCATTTGATGGTTTTATTCGTGACCTTGCTACCAAGCAAATCTTGACGACTCCCAGTAAGTTCGTGGAGAGTGCCGAGGCCAATCTGAGTGGTTTTGAGAGGAATGGTTTGAACCTATCATGGATGAGGGACAAGCTTCAGGAGGTTGATGGTTTCCTTGAACACGCCGACAATGTGGCGATGATTGCGTCCTTGGAGGAAACTATTAAAGAATGTGAGGGTGCCCTGAGCTGCACCAACAGAACCTGGCTCGGGTCAAAGAGAAAGACTTTGCATTGGTTACCCAGTTACCTCGAGATGTGATTCTGATGGACTCCCTTTTGAAGGGTTTGATTTGATTTGTTGTAACTCTGTGACTTTGTTATGATTTTCTTCCATTTTCTCTTCTTTATTTTGTGTTTCATCGCACTTGGTGCGCCCTTTTTTTTTCTTCTTCTCTATCATAACCTCTTTTCAAACATTGTAATCATGTGTCTAGAAGTTTGACTCTAATGGAAAGCATGGTCGTTTGGTAGTACTTTTGGGTTTCATTTCATCACTTTCTTTACATTGCTTTTACATAGCTTCTAAAGATAAGCAAAACTCTTGCAGTGAAACAAAACTTCATCATGACTAAGCTTTTACAAGTGTAAAAATTCCACTAAGTATGGAAAACTTTCCTCAAACTAAGTGTATATGAGAGCAAAAAGGCTTACTAAGTGTATGACACTTTCTTTACACTTTGCTTTGGAAGCATTAACAAAGAAACTTACAATTCTTTTTCCTGAACAAATGAAACTAAGGAAATATTCTTTGACATACTTGGCGTTGATAGGGCCAGTTCTAAATCCATCATCTACTCTTGTCAACTTGTAGTACCCGCTGCTGCTTGCCTCAGCAACTTTGTAGGGGCCTTCCCATCTGGGTGAGAACTTGGGGATTGGTTGCCCCCACGTGATTGCGTCCACTGTTTTCCATACTAAGTCCCCTTCCTTGAACTTTTTGTGTTGAACAGATTGATTGTAGGCACAGACTATGGATTGATGATACTTTTCCATTGCCCGCGAGGCCGATCTCTCATTTCTTCAGCTCCCTTTATGTTATTCTTCCTGTGTTTGGAACTAAGTGTGCTGACATAGCCATTCTTGCTAAGGGTACTGCCAACTTAACTGGTAACACAACTTCGGACCCATATACTAGGGAAAATGGGATTGCCTTAGTTGGCATTCTCTTTGACGTTCTATATGCCCAGAGCGCTACGGGGAGTTGTTCAGACCATGTGCCCCTGCTTCATCCATCATTTTACTCAGTATTCGGATGAGGGTTTTGTTGGTCGCCTCAGCTTGTCCGTTCCCTTGGGGGTAGTATGGACTAGACTTATGGTGCTTAATCTGGTAGGCATCTAGCGGTCTTCCAACGTGGCGATTTACAAAAAGAGTTCCATTGTCAGACAACATTACTTTGGGTATGCCAAATCTACAGATTATGTTCTCTCTGATGAAGTTGGCTACTCCTTCCCCCATCTGCCTTCCTCATCGGTATAGCCTCTACCTATTTGGTGCTAACTTTAGTTGCTACAAGTATCCATCTGTAGCCTTTGGATTGCTGCACTATAGGACCTCCAGGTCCAAATGCCCAATTATGGAACAAACAAGGAGTTTTGATGTTGTGCAGTTCAACTGCCGGTGCATGTATCAAGTTCTCAAACTTTTGGCAGAATTGGCATCTCCTCACAAAGTTTTCAGCATCTTCTTTCATTGTCGGCCAATAGTAGCCGAGGTGAATGAGATATCCATATAATCGCTACCCTCCTTGATGCTCTATCTTGTGGGCTTCCCTCAGCACCTCATTTGCCTCATCTTTTGATAAACACACCAAAGGTTCTCCTTCGAAGCTTCTTCGGTACAGTTTGCCTTGGTTAAGGAAGAAGCGGAGGGCTCGCCTCTTAACTCTGATTGCATCGGCTTTGTTCTCAAGCAGTGTGCCATTCCCAAGGTAGTCGATATATGGTTGCCTCCATTCTTCACTGCTTAAGAAATGGGCTTCATCTTCCTTGGGATGGGACTGACAACTTTGTACATTGCCTCTGCAACTTAATATTTTCCTTTCCATCTTTGGCCAGTAATACCCTTGCCTCTGTATCTGTCGGTATAGACTAATATCTCTATCTCCACAGAACTTAGCATGGATCTGCTTGAGTCTGTAAGTTACTTCTTGTCTACCGACGCATCTTTCCAGCAAGTTGTTGGTACCGTGAAAATACAACTCTCCTTTGAGGAGGAGAAATGATATAAGTTCTGCTGGTCAGATTGTTCCCTGGCCTATTTTCAATTGTTGGATTTTATCTATTTTTCATCCCTCAGCATCTTGCTCTGTATGTTCTTCGACTAACACTGCTAGTGTTGTTCTCTTCTCGATGACGATGGTATACTATCATCTGGTATCTCCACCTTTACCCCAGTGTAGCCAAGGCATCGGGGAAACGATTGTGTGTTCGAGGAGTATGCTGGATTTGGACATCATCAAACTGAGTAAGCAACCTTTGGACTACAATGAGATATGGGACCAACAGAGGCTCCTTCAAGGCGAAATCACCCATTGTTTGCTTGACAACTAACTTGGAGTCGCCCCAAATTTTCAACTTGCGGAGGCCCTTCTTTTGGGCAGTTGTTAGACCCAATATCAATGCCTCATATTCAGTCTTGTTGTTTGAACACTCAAAGTCAAGCTTATATGATAGATGAAACTTCTCTCCTTCTTGACTGGTTAGTGTTACACTAGCTCCACCTTTCCCAGCTCTGGAAGCTCCATCAAACTTTAAGTCCCAATAAGTCTCAATTGCAGCTGCTGAGACATGGACCTCACCTGGTAGAGGTACCTCTGCAGATTCATGTTCACCAGATGGGAACTGAGCCAGTAAGTCTACAAGTACTTGGCTCTTAATAGCCTTGAGAGTAGCACAAGTGATGTCATATTCGGCTAGAGCCAAGAGCCATCTTGCTATTCGCCCAGTCAGAGCGGGCTTGCTCAGCAAGTAACAAACTGGATCACCTCCGGGTCACAACCTGGATCGGGTGTGCCAAAATGTAGTAGCGCAACTTCTGCGTTGACTGAACAATGCCTTTTAATTGGGGCATATCGCGACTCAGCACCATTGACTTTTCGACTGATGTAATAGACTGGCTTCTCGATGCCATCTATGTCTTGGACAAGTAGGGCTCCAATAAATCGAGGAGTTGAAGTCAGGTACAGTAGCAGAGGCTTTTCGAGCTGTGGTGCAATCATTGTAAGTGGAGAGGTTTTACCATATCAAACTCCTGTTGGTGTTCTTGCAACCATTCAAACTTGTGATTCCCTTTCAGCAGTGTCCCAAAGGAAAAGGTTATCTCAGCAAGGGCTGGAATGAACCTCCTAAGGTATGACACTTTTCCTAGGAATTTCTTCAAGGCTTTTTGAGAGCGTGGTGGTGGCATCTCTATGATTGACTCGATCTTATCCCCATCTACTTCGATCTCCCGCTGGTGTACAAGGAAGCCAAGGAACTTGCCGACGGTAACTCTAAAGGCACACTGAGAGGGTTCATCTTGAGGCAGAATTTGCAGCAACGCTGAAAAACTTTTTCCAAGTCGCAGAGGTGGCGGTTTGCCTTAGTAGATTTAACCACCAAATCATCCACATATACTTCCACTTCATGATGCAACATGTCACGGAACACTGCAGTCATAGCCCGTTGGTAGGTTTCCCCCACATTTTTCAAACCGAAGGCATCACCGTACAGAAAAAATTTCCAAGGGCGTTCTGAAAACCATCTTTTTCTGCGTCTTCTGGTGCTATTTTGATCTAATTATAACCACTGAACCCATCCATGAAGGAAAACATCTAATGGCCTATGGTAGAATCGACAAGTGTGTCAACATGGGGCAACAAAAAACTCATCTTTTGGGCAGGCCTTATTCAGGTCGCGAAAGTCTACGCAGACCTTGATCTGACCATTCTTCTTCTGCACAAGTACAATATTTGCTAGCCAAGTTGGTACTGTATAGGCTCAATGAACTTGGCCCTCTGTAACTTTTCTACCTCTGCCTTAATCTTTGCTTCAAGATCAGGGTGATACTTTCGAGCATGCTGCTTGATTGGCTTAGAGTTGGAGAAAGTGTCCAAATAATGAGTGACAAGGAATGGATCGAGACCAGGCATCTCGTTGTATGTCCAAGCAAAGACATCACTATACCGCTTCAATAATGTTATCAATTCTACCTTAGCTACTGGAGCCATTGTATCGCTGATAAACACCGGTTTACTCTACCCAGGTAAGTCACTGAGGTTGACCTCAGCAAGTACCTCCTACTATGGTTTGGGTCTATCTTACATGCATTCAGGGCCGGGCTCGGGCATCTTCACCAGCCCTTCTTGGGATTCATCACCGTCACATTTATTCGTCTAGGGGCCATCCTCCCAAGGTATGAAGTCTGGCCCCCAAGACCGTCATAGGTAATAAATTGTCTTGCCGCCCTCGTGCACCTTAACAATCTTGGGCAGAGGACTTGTGGATTCGCTGCTCCTTTTCTGTCCACTGTTTTCTGGAGCAACCTCTGCATCTCGAATGTCTTCCCATTTCGACAATTTTACCCCTGCAATTTTACTCGTCCTTAGAGTTTCATCTGTTGACAACTTATTAAAGAAAATTGCATCTGAATAGTATGCCTCTTCCACTCCAAATGGCTTTTCTGACGCATTTATGGTCACTATTGCTTTCCCAACTTTGCCTTCACGCATTGGTGATAACTTAACGGGATAGCCCCATATCGGTGCATCCAAGCTCTGCCAAGTATCATATGGTAATTTGTGTCTGCTTCAATCACATGGAACTTGGTTACAGAACGGATCTCACCAACTACTAAGTCCACGAGAACATGGCCCCTAATAACTTTTTCTCACCACCAAAACCAGTTACAATGATCGGTTGGCGAATCATCATGGACTCTGGGATACCAGCCTTTGCAAAGGTGTCAGCAGTGATGATGTTTATGGACGCCCCACCATCAAGGAAAGCACGCTTGAACTCTACATAATTGATGTAAGCTGTGACAAAAAAAGGACGGTTATGAGGAAATGGGTATGCTCTGTCTGCTTCTGAAAAAGTAATGGTCCCATAATCTTCCTGAATACGCCGAGGCACATACTCCTTAGCCTTAGCAACTTCATCATGGTGCACTTCGGTGATGTTAATGAGGGCCTTTGTTGCTTCCATCCTAGTTGCTTGGCTTAGCCCCAGCTGGTTAAAGAAGACGCAAAACTTAACAGAGTTTTGCAAGGATTGAGCATGAGTATCCTCTGCGAATTTTGCCTCTGCAGGTACTGTCTCAGGGAGCTGGCCGCTGGCGATTTCTTCTAACTCATCATAGTAGGACGCCATGTGCACTTGATCGCGCACGGGCCCAAGGTACCCAATCATATGTATATTCTTTCCCTTCTCCTTGTGATTAGGATAGGGGTCCTTCCTTACATCACGATTACCAGCATCTTTAAACTTCAGCTCATTTGCATCAACTTTCTTCTTGAAGATACTTTTCAATGTCCAACAGTCTCTAGTAGGGTGTCTGGTGGTTCTGTGATAAACACAATAATTTGGGCTTTCTTTGTCCTTCTTGGTTGGAGTAACATCATCCGGAGGCAAAGTAAGTTCACCATCAGCGACCCATTCTTTAACCAAGGCCTTAACATTCTCAAGGCTGCAAGGATATGGATTCCTATCCTCATAACTCTTCCTCTTTCAAGAGGATGAGGCCTCTACTTGCGAGCGGCTCCCTCCTGTAAAGGTTACCGCAGCAACTCTGCTAATGCGGGAGTAGCGGTGGCTGTCACGAGATCTGTGTAAAGGACCAGTGGTACTGAGGTTTCTAGCTGCCTCAATCAAGGCTGAAAAGGTAGGCAAATTATGGTTCACCAAGAAAATTTTGTAGTCGCATATGGCACCCTCCACACATATGCTGACTAAGTGAGCCTCATCCACTAGCTCATGACAGTCAATAGCCTTGTCTTGGAACCGTTTAGCGTAATCCAATATATCTTAGCCTTCTTTTTGGACATCTCATCCAAGTGTGAGGGTTGTAACTTTCTCTTGAACTTGGAAAAACTTCGTGTGGAACTTGTTCACCATCTCTTTCCAACTCTTGATTGAGTTAGGAGCCAAGTTCACATACCAACTGTAAGCCCTTTCAATAAGTGATTTGGGAAACTCCCGAAGGCACAGAGAGTGGTCACTGCCATGGACACCAAGATTTTCAATGAACCTCACCACATGTTTTCTGACATTGCCTTGTTTTCCATCAAACTTAATAAACTTGGGCACTATATACCCAGTTGGGTATGGCATGGTCAATATCTCCTGAGAGTATGGGGGCTTCACATCTAGGTCTGGGAGAGATGGCAGTTGTTTCTTGTTGCGCTCTTGCTCGAGCATAGCTTGTACATCGGCTAGAGTAACAAAGTGAGTGGGCCGGTATTGTAACGACCCCGAAATGCGTATCATAAATTATCTTTATTTAATTATGGGTTAATGTGCTTTAAGTCAGTGATATTTGTTTGAATTGAGAAATTATCTGTTGAGTTACAACTTTAAAACTGAAATTACCGACCTACGTGGGGTCAAAAACCGAAATTAAATGCATGGATATGCTAACGGGAATTTTTAGAACCAATTGGGAAAGTTAATTGAAAATCTGATTTGTCCGATTCATTAAGGTATGTTTGGGTGGTTAACTTTGTACTGCAAATTGAGGGCCTTAGAGGCTTTACAAACCAGGACATAATACATAATTTGTAAAGTTATCGATGAAGTTTAATTGAAATTTGGTTTCATGCGATTCGTAAGGGTGTGTTTGGCTCCCTAATTATGATAAGCTTGTATATATATATATAAGTATTTGAACCTTGCTTGACCCAACAAAAGAAATGAAAAGAAAAAGAGGAGAGACAAAAACGTGGAAAGAGAGGGGGAAGGAGAGAAGAGGATTTGAGTTTGGAGATTGGAAGAGGAACTTGTAGATAGACTCAAGTAAGTGCTAATTAGCCCAAATCCTCTTAATCTTTCTTCAATTGCTTGGAATCAAGCCCTAAGATGGAGCTTTTACCCTTAATCAAGTTAGGGTTATGAGTTAAGATTTTGATTGAGCACCTCTCATAAAATTATTATAGATTCCTTACATTTCTTTGAGCCAAAAGTTGATTCCTTATTGTTCATTTGATTTGGGTTAGATTGTGAAATATTGTAATATAATTTTGAGTTTTACATGATGAAATGTATATATATGTATTTAACATGGAAATATGGAATATATGAGGGAATCATGGAAATTAAGTTCTATATGTCAAACTAAAAGGAGTTTTGATCTACTTTAGCTTGGATTTTACTCTTATTATGATTATATGTCATGTTTGTGAGAAGAGATTGCTTGAATTAGAGCCTTAGCTTGCCTTTGGGAAGGTTGATTTTGTTGAAGTTTCGGGCTACTCAAACAGGACATCCGACCGCACATACGGGACCCATGGCCGCACGTACGGGATGCACAGCCGCACATGCGGAAAACAGGAGAAATAAAGGATTGCATTCTGAAATAAAGGCACGTGTGGGCCGTACGTGCGGCACACCTTCCCACACGTGCGGCGATGGACTTCCGCACGTGTGGCTAAAGAGGGAAAATTCTGTTGGTTTCTCTTACCCTTCTCGACCCTCCAAATGTGTTAAAATGTCCATTTGATTATTCTACAATGTTTATAATTGAATGAAACTTAACGAATCGAACAATAAGTGAAGAAGAAAGACTAAGGAAAAGGTGATTAATAAGTTGTGTGTATGTGTGCCTTGTGTAGGTCACTTGCTGGAGGAGACTCCCATGCGGCCAAAGCACTGTGAGTAATAATAGCGTAATGACATACATTTGTTCTCGTGTTTCTACTTACGAATTATTATACCTTGATTATACTTCGTACATTGGGATCATTGTGTTATGGTTTATATATGTTTTGTTGTGAATGGTATGTTGGGATGAGTCATACTAGGACTCATGTATGTTTGTTGAATACAATTACGTTTATTGCAATGGGGTACATTATGTGAATTAAGTCTTGATGGAAAAAATTAAACAATGGCATTGACATGGGCCTAAGGTCGTTCTGTATTATGTTGGGCTCGAGGCCATTCTGTTATTATGTTGGGCCTGAGGCCGTTTTGTATTATGTTAGGCCCGAGGCCGTTTTGTTATATAATTGGGCCGAAGCCATTTGTCATTCGATGGACTTAAGGCCGTTCGTAAATATGATTAAGAATGATTTTTATGAGTGACATAAAGGTGGAACAATCTTGTGTTACGCTTCTTTTAAATCTAGATTATTTGCTTGATTTGCTCCGTTTTATTATTACTCATTGAGTTTCGCTTACTCCGTATTTTATCTATATGTAGGTGATCAACTGGAGACCATCTTTACGTCAGCCTTAGGAGTTCTTTTGTGAACCAGCTAGGTCAAGCCTCCCCGGATGCGCCTCTGTGTTGAGGATTTAACCCTGCATTGTAGGAGTCTTGTAGCGACCCTAATTTTCTTTAGTCATTATTTATTATTATTATGGTTATTATTATCTTATTTTATTTTTGACTTTATTAATTGTGTGGTCACATGAGAGTTAATGTGATATTTAATGGATTTAATGTTGTAATTATTAATTGTGGTGGATGGTTTGGTTGGCGTTTAGTTTTTTTTTGTTTCACCCCTAGGATTTGGATAATGAAATATTGATTGGGGTTAGTCCTAATTTAATATTTAATTGTCCAAATTTTGGGGCGTGACAAGTCTATGGTTACTTGGGTTTATGTTTATGTGTGAGATATGTATATATGTATATTAGTGGGTTGACATTATTTTAACTATTTTCAATATCATGTACGCACAAGCTCAATGGACGTTATCATTAATTTTGCTTCCGCTTTAGGCCCCAACATGATTTAAACATTATAGATATCATTTTGAAATTTTGTTTGGGGCCTGAATATACGCCGGTCATGACCTAGACTTTTAGGGGCAGGTTTGGGCTGTGACAGGTATGGTCCAGTTTGCTCTTGGGTAGCTGAACCAGCAGCTGTACCATTCACTTGAGGTACTGCCAGAGGTACCTGGATCGGAGCCCGAACCTCAGGGAACAAGTTAGGCACTAGGTTTGGGATTGCTACAGGAGGGGGTGCTTGCATCGGAGCTGGCCTAGAAGCCATGGTCATAATAGCCTTAGTGAGAGTTTGCAAAGCTGCCAGGATCTCCTTCTGCATATCCTGGAGTGACTGAACTGCCCCAATCACGACATTGTGGTCATGGTCCTCTACATGTGCTGCTCCGCCATTGGAAGAGCCTTGCTGCTGTGGGGGTTACTGAACTTTATCTTCTGCCATCTTTTCTAGCGAAGTGTGTAAGCCACTGCGGGTATGAACCATCAACAAAGCAGCCTCCCCAGTGAAGTCGCCAGAAATGTAGGGGGGGTTCAAGGTTAGAGAAGTGATTAGAGAGGCAAAACTATGTTAATGGTTCAATAATTGTGAAAGTGGCTGGAGAATGAGTAGCAGCAATTGTATGGGAGTTGGAGAGCGTGTAGCTGGGTGAAGGTGAAGCAAGTGGCTCAAGAAGAAGTGTATAGCAATACCAAAATGGGCAACATCTCCCCCAAATCCCCAAAATTCCTCTTGTTGAACCTTGGGAAATGGGTCTATTTATAGGCTTTTCATTGATGCTAAGAGGACACCAAGTGGCCAAATAGGGAGAAGACATGTGTCCCAAGGATCACGTGGAATATTCTGCCTTGAGCCACCAAGCTAAAGGTGCCACGTGTCCCTCTACATGTACTATGTACTATCTATTTGCCTCCGTAACTACCTTTTTTGAGCCTCAGCAAGTGCAGTTGCGGCAAGAGTGTTTGTCTCTACACTTGTCTTCTCAGCTTGAACCTCAGCAAGTGCACTTGCAGCGGTGAACCTTGCCGTTGCACTTGCCTTCTTAGTTCTATTTGGCCAGTACATGCATTCTCAAGACTCCATTAGTCTGTTATCGACTACATTCATGTTCACCTCAGCGAAGTCTCCACCCTTAGCCACCTAACCACAAACTCCCCAGTTTCCTAGGGCAGAGGCCACAGCCAAGCCTGTTATCAACCATGCTGTGCCTTAGTACCAAGCCCAAAGGGGTTTCTTTAGTCCTGCATGTGCAACTAAGGCAGGTCCATGACCTGGGTAATGGAAAGGGAGTCCCTTATGTTCGCGCTGCCCTACTTCCATCTTCGCGGGATTGCCACGATAAACTGGTATCTCTAGGCCTGTTATCAACTCCAACCAGTAAGTCTTGGGGCCTGCTATCAGTGCTAGGTTAATAAACTTTGGGGCCTGCTATCAGCCCTACGCTAGTGATGCCTTGGGACCTGCTAGTAGCGCCAAGCGTTAGCCTTTACTTGCAGAGGGAGGCCTCTCTTAAAGGCTGCTATCACCTTGGCAGGATATTCCCTCTGCAACTTAGTTGTAGTGGTAGTAGTTACTGCGGTAGTCATTTTCCGCAGCAAATTCAGGCAGCAGGATCGAAGATTTAGAGATGGCGGTGCCGATAGAATGCCTCCGCAACTTGGGCGCTGCAAGTATTGCCTCCACAACTTAGTTGCTTCGGTCTTCTCTTTCCCCCGGCAACTCCAGATGGTCATGACACCAACATTACTTGGAATGGTGACGGCACCGAAGATACTTGCAATGGTGGCGCTGAGACAAAGTGCCTCCGCAACTTTGCCGTTGCAAGTGTTACCTCTGCAACTTAGTTGTGTCAGCTTTTCTCTTTCCCTCAGCAACTTCAGATGGCGGCGGAACCGAAGATATTAGGAATGGCGGCGCTGAGGCAAGGTGCTTCAGTAACTTTACCGCTGTACATGTTCCCTCGATAACTTCACCGCTGCAGGTGTTGCCTTTGCAACTTGACTTGGGCATTTTTCTTCGCGGAGTCCATCTGGAGCTCTGATGGGTCAAACCTGCCTCGGCCCACTTGTTGGCCCATTTCCCTTGGGCTTTGGCCCAAGCTTCTTTTTTATCCTTGGTTGCCTTTTTGGGGCGATTTCAGTGCTTAGGTCCATACTTAGTTTCGGGTTTAATTTCTAACCCTCTACATAAGGGATAAATTATGTTGATTGTCTCTATACTTTATTTCATGTGTCATTTTAATCTTTTTGTTTTCAATTTACACAATTTTGACATTTAATTTTTGATTTTGTCTCATTTTAATCTAATCAATAATTTCTATTAGAATTTTTAATAGAAAATCATCATGTGCACAACATGTGATTAATATTGAGGGGCAAAACAAACATTTCAATCTTATATTTTCCTTGAACCATCTCTGCAACATCCACCATCGTGTGCTCCTTCTCCACCAACCATTATCCACGCCACCACCACACAACACCGCCACCCACCAGTGGCGAAGGTATAGAGGGTTCAGGAGGTCACGTGCCCTGTGAGTTTTGGATTTTTTTATTTTTTTATTTTTCGCAAACATAAAGAAAATATTTAAATAAAAAAATTTATAAAAATATTATTTAGAGTGAAATGTCAATAATATTTTTAAAATTATGAGAATAATAATGGTTGTTTTAATTGAAAATAAGGAGAATACAATAAGTCATATTATTATCTATGAAAATTTTAATATAATGATGATATCTATTATTATTGACATGATCTCAATGAAGATATGAAATTTATTAGATTGTTAGTTACATTTAACATGTAAGGTTCATCCTCCATGTGTTTCTTTATTATTAGTTGGTGATATCACATGTCAATAATGGCGTGGTATTACTATTATATTGAATTTTTACTCAAATTTTGATAAAAAAAATTACTTTATCATTATATAATTTATTTTAAAACTTATATCCATAACTTTTTTTATATTGTCCATAAGATACTAGTTACAAATAATATTAGTTTTTTTTATTTATTTTTTATCTTTCGTGAAGTCAATTGTAAAAATTTATTTGAAATATTTTTATAAAAATTTTCAATGTTATAATTAATATAATTAATAAGTACTCCTTCTAATTTAATTTATTGGGTCCGCCACTGCCACCCACTTCTAATCAAAAATAAAACCAAATCCAAAATCAAAAATCAAAAATAAAATTAAAATTAAAACCAAAATCAAAAGAACAAAGCAGATGGATTCGTCTTTAACAGCCACTTATTTCGCCTACTTCCCCTTCCGGCGAGAGCAACAACGGCAACCCCTGTTTTTCTTCCCCCAATCTCTCTCTAGTGATATGGATGAGAAGATAGAGCCAATTTGAACTGAAATCACTATTTTACCCCTGAAATTGAAGCATGCGTGGCTCACATGCATTTATTTCTGTTGAAAATTCTAACGGATGTCATTAATTGAATCACAATAAGACAAAATATAAAATTAAAGGTTCAGATCGTACAAATTGAAAATATAAAAACCAAAATAACATAAGAGATAAAATATATGGACTATCGACGTAATTTAAGATCTCAGTTCTACAAACAAGGATGAATTTAGGAATGCACATGAGGGCAACTCTATCCCAAAAAATTTTAAATATATCATATATTATACTAAAAAATTTAAGGGTAAATTACGTAAATGATTCTTATAGTTTACACGATGTGTCAATTTGGTCCTTATTGTTTCAATTTGCTCGATTTTATCCCTTAATTTAATAGATTGTGTCATTTTAGTCTAATAAAAACGGCTGTTAAATTTAGTGGTCGGAAAATCTATACAATGTGTCAATTTGGTCCCTGTAGTTAACACAATATGTCAATTTAATCCATGTAGTTAACACAATGTGTCAATTTAGTCCATGTAATTTTAATTTATTCGATTTTGATAGGGATCAAATTAACACATTGTGTAAACTACACGGACCAAATTGACACATAGTTTGAATTTCCGTCTACCAAACTTAACTGCCGTCATTTATTGGACCAAAATAACACAATCCGTTAAATTAATAGACAAAATTGAACAAATTAAAACAACAGAGACCAAATTAACACATCGTATAAATTACAGAGACTATTTATATAATTTGTTCAAAATTTAAAATAATTAAAAATTATAATAATTTACACTCTCCAAACATACTTTCACATCCTCATAATAATAATTTTAAATCTGTCTCTATCTACCAATGGCCTCACCACCACCAAAGGATGGTGTAGGTTGGGCTTGAATAGTAACATCAATTGAACTTCCAAGACCAGCACAATTTTATTTTTTATTTTTTTGATGTGACATCAGTCATCTAAAATCCATGATTTCAACAAGCTTGAAAATTGATTTTAAACAAAATGGTTGCGGTGAAAAGTTGAAAAATACCTGAAAGCATCCCCATATTTGAATCACAGCCCAAAGATTTGCCATAATAGTTTTCCAAGCCGAAATAGTAGAAGTCACAATGTAAGGCTGGGCATCTGAACAGTAACCAGAGAAAGCTAATTGCTAAGTCAAAACGATAATACCATAAGCTGTTGATACACCTTTGTACGTGTTCTTTTTTGCAGGTTCCTCATGGTACTCTGAATAACAGTCAAATATATTTCATTTAATTGTCACAAGTCAAGTAACTGTCAACATTTGCATGAATAAACTTAATACAATGTTATGTTAAACAAACACCAAATACTTTTCAAACAGGTACTTCCATCAAAAGTACCAATAAATAAGGGTAAATTACATTGACACCCTCAAGAGGTTTAAGTTTAATACGGACTCCTCTTTCACATTTCGTAACAAACATAGATTTCCTCTCAGTGTTTGTCCGTTAATGTCGTTAACAAAAATTACTGAATTATTTCTTTTGCCCTTTTACAATTTACCATCACCACCACCTTCTCCCTCGCACTGTCCATCGTCCACCATGAACCCTCTTGCCCTTTTCCCTCCCTCTAAAGCTTAGGTGAGACATCAATGGTAGTAGCCATGTGAGGAGTTTGAGGGCCTTACTATTACCTGCATCCCCCTACCACCACCGGAAGAAAAAAAAAAGGTCCAAAGTGGACTAAATCGTTCAAAGCAGACTACAGAACATAAAATTATGATCTACTGAAGTTTTATCATTTTTTTTTTTTTTTTTTTTGTACATTCAGATAACTATCTATTCAAATCATTAAAGATGTTTAAAACTTTATTAGGTCATAACTTTATGCTTGATAATCTATTTTGGAAGAATTTTTTTTTTTTATTCCATGTATTAATTTTTCCGAGATCTATTCATCCAAAATTGCCTAATACAATTTCAACTACTTACTTTATGAAAAAAATGTAGTTTTGCTGTTTTGATTAACCAAAAAATCTATGAAGCATGGGTACTACGAAAAATATGCCGTACCCGTATTCGGTACTTGGTGTATGGTACGTCGTATGGTATTTCTACATACATATTGAGTATACGAAAAACGTACCCAAATTTTTTCTTCTAAATTTTTGGCGTACCCAGACGTACCTAGTATATACTCAAGCCGTACCGTACCTTAGTTGAAATAATATTTTTTTCTATTACAGAGATAAAACTCCTTTCCCTAAACTTTTTTTTATTTTATTTTTAGTTTTATACTTAGCATGATTTAAAATTAAACTATAGTTTGTAAGTTATTTAATATATTGACATTTAATTTTAATTTATACCTTTATTTTTGACATTAAATGTTAATTTTAAGTTGGATCTTAACAAATTAAATCATTTAATTAATTTTTACATTATTCTAAATTAAAAATAAATATTTTTTTACAAGCATATCAAACTGTACCCGTACCCTACTTTTTTTAGATTTTAGAGTATCGACGTACCCGTATCGTACCAGTACCAGTACTCGTACCGTACCCGTGCTTCATAGCAAAAACTCAATCTATCAATTTTTTAAACTTACGTTCTATAAATTCATTTTTAACAATTTTGATATCTGTAAATTTATCTTTTCGAGATCTTTCAAATAATATAAAAATTGAATATAAAATTTAAAAAAAAAAGATTTAATAGATTAATTTTTCAATTAATCAAAAGAGAAAAAAATATATATTTATAAGTTAAGCTCTCCAAACTGCTTTCGACAATTTTGAATGGATAAACCCCCAAAAAATATAGGGCTTTGATTTGTGGCACTAATTTGTTGAGCACTAATGGCACTAATTTCTATATCAAGTAAAGAAAAAAAAAAAAAAAAAAAACAAAGTTACCAAAACAGGAAATTAGTGCCATTAGTGCCAACAGTTTTAGTGTCATAAATCATTTTTCAAAAATATATGGTATAAAAATAATCGTCCAAAATAGACTACTTACCACAAAGGTATGACCGACTGAAATTTTAACACTATAAATAATTTGAACAAAATATTATAAAATATACTAACAATTTGAGCAAATAGTCATGACCTAGGTCATAACTTTGAGCAAGGATCCTCGGCCGCCCTTTTTGGGCAGCCGTTCCATCAGCCCCCCAAAACGACGTCGTTTTGGGGGGAAAATTTTCAAAAAAAAAAAACGCAGAGGAAGAGGGAGGGAGGAAGGAGAGGAGGAGGAGGGAGGAGGGAGGAGGGAGGAGGAGGAGGGCCGGACTGGAGGGGGCCATAACCACTGGGGGAGGAGGAGGAGGAGGAGGCAGAGGCGGGGCCGGACGGCGAGCTCGCGACGAGCTGCGACCATGGCGAGCTCGCGACGAGCTGCGACGGCGAGCGGCGAGGTGCAGCGGCGAGGTGCGACGGCGAGGCGACGGCGGAGGGCTGCGACGGGCGGACGACCTGTCTCCTCTCTCTCTCTTTCTCTCTCTCCCTCTCTCCCTCTCTCCCTCTCCTTTCCTCTCCCTCTGGTCAGACGAAGAAGAAGAAGAAAACCCCCCAAAACGACGTCGTTTTGGGGGGCTGCTGGGAAGGGCGGCCGGGTTGTGCGGCCGGGGATCCGAATTCATAACTTTACGCTGGATAACCTATTTTGGATATATTTTTATTATTCTATATGTTTTTGGGTGAAGTATCAATAAATTTTAAAATGTGATCTTTTGAGCTGTTTAATCTTTTCTTTTTTTCCTGATGAACCCAAAAGTTTCATTAAAATAGAAATTATATAAAATTGTAGTCATTTACACGTTTGTGTTCAATTTTCAAAGGATAAAAATGAGTTTCTCCAAATGTAAAATTATATATTTGGGCAATTAGCACTATAGAGGTTTAAGATTTTTCCTCCTTCTAGAACAAATCTCACATTACGAAACATTAAAAAATTTCTTAATGTATTTTTCTCAAACATAACACTCATAATTTGAAATTATACATTTATCCAAAGCTTACTAAGGAATTTTTGTACTCATTTTGGAATGGTTTGAAAAATTCTATATCTTTTTAGAATGGTTTGAAAAATGCCACATCCTTTTTTTCGGAGTGTTATATTAGAGTCTTATGTTTGGAAAAAGTACATTAAAAAAAAAATTTATATGTTATATTGGAGTATTACACTAAGGATTTTTTTTGAATGTTATATTGAAATGTTACGTTTGAGAAAAATACACTAAAAATTTTTTTTAGAGTGTTACATTTAAGTGCTATATTGGAGTATTACAGTTTGAAATTATACATTTCCAAAGTTTACTAAGAAATTTTTATACTCCTTTTGAAATGTTTAAAAAAATCTTATATTTCAATTCATTTCAAATAAAAAAGATTCTCATATAAAAATTCATCAAATTTTAATTCTCATAGGTTGTGTATCTTACTTTTCTAGCACACAAAAAAAAAAAAAAAACATAATAGAATAAAGGGTATAATCGTAAATCTAATTTTCAAATAATATATTAAATCTACCTTTCCAAAATCAATGGGACTAATTGGTCTATAAGAAAATCCTTCGGACTAAACAGATCACTATTCCTTAATATGACACTACTACAACATATAAGAGTTTTAGAGACCAATTTTTTGGGTAATTCTATTTACACATCACTACTTATCTTAGTATACACCATTTACTTAGTTTACACCCTATACAAATTAAAACATTTAATTTTATCTCAATCCACATAAATAATTTTCAGATAATACTAAACTACTCTCATCTTCTCCAACAAATCAATATTGTATACAATTAGAGACTAATGTTAACAATTACAGGCTTGAAATGTGAATTTTCTTCTTCAATAAAAATACCCAGAGCATAATTCGATTCAACCAAACCATTTACTTATATGATTCTCAACAAGAATACTCAGATCCAAAGCAAACCAGCGAAGATTAAGCAAAGAAACAGACCTTGACACTGTCATAACCAACAAGGTGAAGCAAAGTGTACCAAAGCATACAACCATGTCCAGCGGAGAGAACAAAGCGATCGTGATTGAACCAGTAAGGGTTCTTCGGATTATACTTCATCAACTCATCGTGTAGTATATGACCCATCGGAGCACAACCCATGGGAAGACCCGGGTGACCTGAATTGGCCTTCTCGACAGCATCGATTGCGAGGAAACAGATTGTGTTGATCGATTTCTCGACAAGGGCAGTGTCGGTTTTGGGGAGAGTTTCGATGGTAGTAGAGGTGCGGACTGGGCGGAGGGAGTTGAGGCGCTGCCGTGAGGTGGTTGGGAAGCGGATGGGGTGGGAGGAGGGAGTGGAAGGGGTGGATTTGAGGCCAGATTGAGGAAGTGAGGAGAGAGAAAGAGAGGGTGGGTTGGTAATTTGATTGAATGATAGAAATGTAATAAAAAAATTTAGAGAAAATATGTGTATTGAGTTAATTAAATGTGTGGAAATAGAATTTTTCTAATTTTTTTTGATCTCTAAAAGTGAAAATTTTGTTATAAAAGACATTTAGGGACTAATTTCTACAGTCGTGAAGATAATCACTAAAAAGTCATTTCGACAAAATAAAAAACAAGGTTTTTAGCTATAAAAGTTTGAAAATGTTACTAATAAATAGACTTTTACGGACAAAATAATTTGGTCTCAAAATGATTTTTTTTTTTTTTTTTTTTGACAAAAAAATTGGTTCCAAAAAGATAATAATTCATCACTAATATCCAATTTTCGTTGCTAAAAAATAATGACACTTTTCGAAAAAAATTGGTTCCAAAAAGATAATAATTCATTACTAATATCTAATTTTCGTTGCTAAAAAATAATGACACTTTTCGTAACAAAGATATTTGTTCCATACAAAATAATTGTCTCTAAATTTTAGTCTCCAAAGCCTTAATTTTTTTTGTAATGTGATATTTAGAGGTAAATTTTCCTATATTTTTCTCGAGATCTATCTATTTAAAATTGCCGAAGACAATTTCGAGGCTTATTTTTTGAATTATTATTATTTTTTTGTTATTTTTTTGTTTATTAACTAAAAAATCAATCTATTTGTTTTTTTTAACTTGAGTTCTATAAATCCGTTTTTAACAAAATTGATATTTGTAAATTTGTTTTTTCGAGATCTTTTAAATAAGATCAATATTGAATACGAATTTTTTTTAAAAAAATTAATAAATTGATTTTTCAATTAATCGAAATAGTGGAATTACAATCAAATTACAAGTACATTAAAACTATTTCTGGCTAAGTTAAAACTACTGGTAGGATTAAAAAAAATACATATAGAAATCATGTCATGTATTTGATTTGTTGGAGGTTTTTAAAAACAACCACTAATCACCACCCAAATAACTACTTTTAACTTCCTACATCCCCGTCTTCTTTCCTACAATGTCATGTGTCATCGTATTTTCATAAATTTTTTTAACCTCCAAGTATCAAGAGAGAACCACATGTCCGAAATAATAATAATAACTTAATAAGTAATAGAAAGTTTAAAACTGGCCATAATTGATACAATCGACAGGTTATAATCCACAAAAATAATTTATGGTTCAAACAATCACATACAAGCATAACACACTGACATCCATAAAATGGAGGTACTTTAGAATACACCTAGTCTTAACCACAAAGCTCTCTCTCAGCACTTGAACTGTACCTGTTGTTTAGGTGACAAACTCTAAACCAATAGGCTGCTGAAGGAAGAGATGATCTCCTAACTAAACTAACTAAAAAGCATTTTAACTCTGCCATGACCTTCTGAAATCTGAAATTGTTCAGATATACCAAGATGGGCCATCAGAAGCGACACATGAGTAAGCAACTCTCCACCTTTTGTGAGCTGCTTAGCATGATATTGCCATCGACAATGAGTCGCAGCATAAGACATTATCTCGACCCAAACATGACTCACCACCTTCCATTGCCTCTCTGTCTCCAGATTTTGTAGAGTTTTGGCCAGCCTACATGCATCGAATAGCACCGATTTGCTTCTATCTCCTTTCACTTCAGATGGCATAACTTCAGTGTTCACTTGAAGTAACTCGGTGCAAGCTTCATAAACTTCTGTCATGGAATTCCATTCTCGTAAAAAATTAATGGCCTCAGCGCAAGTGTCTTGAAATCTGATCTGTCCAATTCCATTCGGCAGCATGAAGGGGCACATGACCAGAAGATACAACATATAATCCGATAACATCTTGCTTATTTTGCGTTGTGAATTTTCAGCAGAACTTGAGTTGGTGCTTAGATGATAGCACATATCTGTGGCCATGTGCCAGATAAGAATGCTCTGGTCGAATTCTACCTCTACGCTCCAGCCAAGTTGATCAAGACAGCCCATTATCTCCAGTACCCGAGAACCTCTTAAAGCACATAACTGCTTACATTCCTTAATGCTCTTGGCACTCATTGATTTTTCCGTAAGCAATTGAAAGATCAATTCTTTCAACTCTGATGGGACAGCTTTGCTCTTGTACCGAAATCTCTTTAATTTTTTACGAATGAACTTCTGGATTTGACCTGGTGTTGCAGACTTCTCTTTGAGGCAAAAAATTAACAGATTGTATTCAGCCATATGATCAGACCATCTCTTGTTTGCAGGTACGAGATGCCAACATCGGAGAAAATATATTGTTTTATTGATGCAATCTACCAGCAGGTTTTTATGCCTACCCATCCAAAGCATTGTCCAATCTGAGGAAAAGAATAGAATTACCTCGTAGAATTCTAGAATATTAGCACCACCCAGCAATGAGCAAGTAATTATCACATTGGTTTCTCGGAAATTATGCCAATGAATGATAAGGAAGGCACAAAACACACAAGCGACCAAAGATAAACTGATCAGTCGGAGAAATAATGCCAAGCGAGAGCGAGAATATATCACAATTGCCTTGGTGTAGAGAACATCATAAATGAATCCAAGTTCAACCTCGATCACTTGAAAAGCCACCTTACAAGAGTGTTTGTGGAAGAAAGACCGGCTGTTCTTGTAATCCTGGAAGCTGAGTATGAGATCAGCAAAGAGCTTCTTGAAAGTATTGAAAAAGAAATACGCATGATGTAAAATGTTTTTATCTGGAATATTGTTGATTTTTGCAGCAGTTGATTGGACAGGATCCTCTTCTGTGGGAGTTTCAATCAGTGGCCCTCTAATAATTTTAAATCCCTCTGATTCTTTGGCACTATAGGCATCCATGAATTTGGCATAGTCAGGCCCCGGGTCAGGACGAGGCAGCATGGAGTCTCTAAATTGATTGCTGCTGGCCATATATTGAACCCAATTCCTCTCTGCAAACTTGATCATTCCAGCCACAAGCAGTGGAATGGCTAAATAATCAACTAGGCTGCCTGTCCAGGACCTGTTTATGATGTAAACGACTACTGCAAAAGAGCTGACAAGACTGAACAAATGCCTAAACCAAAGTTCGTTGTCCTCCAGAGAATAGGCTGTGATGGTGTCTGGGCTGCAAAGCTGGACAAGAAAAAGAGGTGCCCAAAATGCCATTTTTATATAGTTTGGATCTAAAGAGTTTGTTTTACAGTCAACTTGGCCATGTGAGAGGACATTTAACGAAAAATTTGTTGCCCAGTCTGCAATTTGGTAGGCAAGCCAAAGAACTACTGTCACCCATATTTGATGTTTGTATTTTCTCCTGTTACCCAAAAAAATTAGAGCAGTTTGTAAAGAAAGGCTAAGAAAAACTAGTGCACACAGGTCCCATAAATTCCAACGTCTTGCAAAGCTTTCTGGGAAAAGCTGAAACAAACTTCTTCTCTTTGCGACAATCAAAGTACTGAAAACTGAAAACTTAAAAATGGAAAAAATGGAAAAATTCATAGTTAAGGCAAAGCAAATATTTTGTATTGCAAAGTATGCACCTTTAAAACAATTAGACATCCAATAAAATGAAGTTTTTTGTTCAAATTAATCATGCAGCAACACATTTTGATGAGCATTATAACATATCTTTAATGTTTTGTCATGTCAAAACTTTACTCTTAGATTTTAGTTTATTATATTTGATTATTTGACTCCTAAAAAACCTTAAGAAAATGTATTGGAAAAAACATATTTACCATTTTGAAACAAAAGTATACCCTATTTCAGAATGTGCGATACAAAATGTGGTTCGCTAACTTATCAACATTTTCTGATAACACTGCTTTGAAGAGAGTGCATGGGCCATTTTTATTCTTAATTTTCATTCAATCTATTAATGACTGTTACCAATTATATTAAATTAACACAATGTGAAAAAATAAATGGCAAAATTGATGCAACTAAAACTCTAGGATCAAATTAACACAATAGGCAACCTAACGGGACTACACATGTAATTTGTCCAAATAGAAAATAAGAAGTGCTTTTAAGAAAAATTAAGGTAGCGTTTGGTAGAGTTTTGTAAATGTGATTTGAGAGTATGAGTTGTGTTTTGAGTTTGTGTGTTGTGAAATTATGATTTGAGTGTAGAAAATTTGTTTGGTAAAGAGTTTTGAAAATAATTTTGGAAAAGAGGTTTGATTTGAGTGGGAAATTGTTGATGTGACATTTGATATGTGATACAAAAATTTACAACTCATACAACTCAAAATTATTTTGAAGCACATAAAAAATTTTAAAAATTTCAGAAAATATTTTTTTTGATTATATATCAATTGCAAAAATTTGTAAAAAAAAATAAATAAATAAATAAAAAATAAAAAAATCGCTCATCTGGTCAACCGGCCGGACGACCCTTTCGAAAAAAAAAATTTGAAACAGGCACTGGGTTTTACAGAACAGACGACAGACAGACGACAGGCGTTTTGCAGAGCTGTGAAAAATTAATTCCACAGCTCCATCCAAACACCACACTCAAATGATGGTGTTGAATCACATTTTCAGAGCATAACCAAACACAGTGCTAGAAGAGAAAATTTAATTTTGTAAGGCAAGAAAAAAAGAAAGAGAACACAGAGAAGACAGAAAGTGTCATTTTTGTGTTCAGAGTTCTTATGTCGAGCGATAAAAAAACATAAGAAGGGCCTTTAAAAAATTAATTTTAAAAGGATGTTAAATGATTTAGAGTTGACATAATTATAATTTCTCATGATTAAACAAAAATAATTTGCCAATTTATGAAAACTAGTGTAATTATATAAAAAAATTGAGGGGCACAAGCTCGCCCTAGTCCCTTCATGCATCCGCCAGTGCCAACGAGGGACAAGATAGCTCCCGCCATAAGGGCATCTCCAACCCTTGACTCTAAATTATATTAATTTATGAAGAATTTTATTATACACATCCCATATCATATGCAAAATTGGCCCTAGGCTAAGGCCATTGAGGCCTATGCCTTAGGCCCAAAAAAAATTGACCCAAAATAGAATCCTCAAATTTCAAAAAGTATTATAGTATATTACAAATATAAATAGGTCCAAACTATTTTTGTTATTTTAGGACCAATCTAAAGGACTCAAAAATATTTTGTTGAGCCCATATTTGTTTATAAGTGTGATTTAGCCCAATTGAAATTAAAATATATACAAAATATTGATGGTCCTTGAATGAGAAATACTACATATACATATAAAATGTTAGTGGTCCAAAATAGGGCTCCTAATTTTTTTTTATTTTCTTTCTTTATCAGATTTTAATGGAATAAATAAATTTGTCCTAAATTTTTTTTTACTTTTCTTGTTTATCAGATTTTAGTAGAATAAACAATTAATTCAATCTCAATCACATTCATACATAACATATTCAATAAACAACAATGCAACAACACTCATAAACAACATATTCAATAAACAACAATGCAACCACACTCATAAACAACATATTCAATAAACAACAATTAATTCAATACATATCCCATACATTTTAATTGAATAAAGTTTTCCTAATTTTGGTAACTTTTTTTTTTTTTTTTTTTTGTGGTATGAATACATTTTGATATCTATTTTGGTATCAATCGACGGTAGTGATACAAAGCAGGGTGATTTTTTTTTCTTTGTGAATATAGGCCTCCATTTTGTTTCGTCTTAGGCCCCTGAAAACTTAGGCCGACACTGACTATATGCACTCTTAGTTACACAATTTTTTTCTCTATTTGTGACCAATTTTCTTCCATAGTTATGACATTTTGATACTAGTTATGAATTTTTTGTGCTTGATTGTGATTTTTTTTTTTTTTAAATTATGACTTAGAAGTATGGAGTTATGCTATTTTCTTATGTAGTTATCAAGTGTATATGTACTCAGCTGACCTTGTGTTTGGTTGGGAGATTTATTGAATAATTTGGAAAAGGAAGGAAAAAGAAAAAAGTAGTTGAAATGTGAATAAAATATACCTACATTTCATCTAATCTCACACATTTTTTCTCTTAAATTTTACAAATCCCTTTCCAAATCCCTCAATCAAACACGGCGTTAATCTTTCCCTAAACTTAAATTCAAGAAAAATCACTCAAAAACTCAAATTTATATGTTTTACTTTTTTTTTTTTTTTTTTTTAACCCAGATCGATGGAGACTCCAATGTTTACTCAAACTTTTCAAAACCAATGTCTAGCTTTCAAATATACAATCCTGTGATTAGTGAAGTTTCTACTCAAATTCATGCTTAAATTTAAGTTTGTCTATTGTAGTGTTGTTTCATATCAAATTAGACTTTTAATCAAATTTTTAAGGACTAAAGTAGAGATGATGAGCTAACTAATATACAAGATAAGACTGTATCTAATAGACAGCATAAAATAGATTTAAGAATTTCTTAGAATTACCTTTGGCTAGCATGGTTGAACTCTCTCTCACAAGTGTCATTCAATACTACGAGTACGAGGTCTTCATAACTCCAATGCGTCCATTGCAAACCCTGCTGTTTCACTGCCTCTTTTTTTTTTTTTTTGGGTTTTTGGTTTTTTTGGGAAGAGAGGAAGCCAAACAACAGTCAGAGTCAATGCTTATAGACAGGCGCCTTTATGCTCAACTGTAATGCCCATAAAAACTAGGGTTTGTTTGGAAAATTATTTTTTTAGTGATTTTTAAATTTTTTAATAAAAATATGAGATATAATTTTTTTTTACTCTTTATAAAAAGATATCCAAAAGGTGAATAAAATGATAATTTTTGACTTTTTTTGTATAATTTTTTTACTTTTAAACTTTTTTAATGACTTTTTAACTGTATTAACTTTTTTTTTTCCAAACTGTCCTTCAACTACATGTTATGCACACCCACATGAGCAATGTTGGGATTTTTTGAATTGATTCTTTTAAGAGTGATCTTAAAATATTTTTTAAATAATTGAGATTTAATTTTATAAAAATTGGGAGTATAGTAATTATTTTGCCTTCCGACTTTCAAACTGTAACACTGTCAAGCAAAAATCATTCTAAAGAATCTTAACTCATGTGAGTGTACTTTAAAGTTTTATGACTTGAAATTGGTAATTATAGATTGAATCGGTAGTCAAACAAGCATATGTACATGAATTGTTAGTTATATAAAGATAAATTGAGAATAAAAATTTTGTGAGAAAAAAATGTCACTCAACTTTTTGCATTGCATAACGAATGATGCTATAAGTTTTTCTACGACAAAACATCATTATTATAACTCCAACTTATAAAAATTTCACTGTGACATTATTCCTATCTGATTAAATAAAATAAAATATTGTAAATTAAAATTTTATTATGCAAATATAAAAATTCTTTTCCTAACCTATAAAAATGATCTTGTGGGCCTTGAATGAGATCAGATGACTAGTACATTTTGTTACTAGCCCCCATCTTCTGACCTAGTGTGAAATAATTTGTTGTTACCTTTATGGCTATAAAACTAGAATACTTTCTCACAAGAAACCACTCTCCCTCCTGTTTTTGCTTCCCAACATTAATCAAACACAATGCCAAAAACATGACAAACTGCACACAACCTACTCCCAACCCATCACTCAAAATGGATGCATATATTCATCCTATAACAACATAAAATCAAATCCCACCACACCACACTTCAATCTCTCTCTGTCTCAATATGGAGAAGAGAAGCCAACTCAAAGATGAGTTTTTGTTGCAACATCCATATCTCTTAGTGCTAGCTCTAGCTTTGGGATTCATTATCATGGATCCATTTCAAATGAGTCCGGTGGGAGGGCACGAATTCAGGCCAGTGAAGAATGACATTGCACCGTACAAGCAAGTCATGGAGAATTGGCCTAAGGACAACGTGAGCCGGTTAAGCCTTGGGAATTTGGAGTTTGTGGATGAAATATTTGGGCCTGAATCACTGGAGTTCGATATTTGGGGACATGGTCCTTACACGGGGTTAGCTGATGGACGAGTGGTAAGATGGACTGGACAGGATGGAGGTTGGCAAACATTTGCAATTGCAACAAAGAATTGGTGAGCTCTATATATTATGATGATGACTTCAAAATGTGCATGTAGCAACATCAATTGAAAATTGAAGGAATTAACATTTTTGTGCTAAACAAATGAAGTATTGGCCTATGAAAATTGAGTCTCCAGGAGCAGTAGTGGCGGTTTCAGATTTTTTTCTTATTTATTGGGGTCAATATAGTGCTTAAAAAATGCTAAATTTTTTTTTCTTACTGTTGTTAATACCCATTTCTAATAATTTGACAAAGACAATTTATAAATTTTAAATAAAAAAGGGGAAAAAGTTTGTGCATTCATACTAATAATGTCTATAAAAAAAATGCAATACATTAACTTCTATTGTTGATCTTAATGAATTTTCATATTTTGAAATTGTTACACTTGAAGTTGAACACAATTAATGTTTGATTATTTCTTACTTAATATATGCTAATTATGATGAAATTGGCTCTCGTAGGACGGAGAAACTCTGTGCTAAAGGTGTCGACTCCACTACATCTAAACAGTGGAAGGTTGAGCCATGGTGTGGCCGCCCCCTTGGCCTAAGGTTTGACAAGAAAAGAGGAGATTTGTACATAGCAGACGCTTATTATGGCCTCTTGGTCGTGGGGCCTGAAGGAGGTGTCGCTACTCCTTTAGCAACTCATGTCGAAGGAAAGCCTATATTCTTTGCAAATGACCTTGACATCCATAGCAATGGATCCATATTCTTCACAGACACCAGTAACAAATACAATAGAGTGTAAGTTCATAATATGCATGCTTGGTTGTTTTATCTGTTGTGGATTTATGTTTTTCCAAGAGACGATTTTGTGGAATTTCACTATAGGAACCATTTCCTTATTCTGTTGGAAGGAGAAGCCAGTGGTAGACTTCTAAGGTATGATCCTCCCACAAGAACAACTCATGTTGTATTGGATGGCTTGGCTTTTCCAAATGGAGTACAATTATCTAAAGATCAATCATTTCTGCTCTTCACTGAGACTACCAATTGCAGGTATTAAAATTCTCTCTCTCTCTCTCTCTCTCTCTCTCTCTCACGCGCACACACACACACACACTATTGTTGTCCAATTCGAGATGAGCTTTCGTGTTTGGATCAATTCAATGGAAAGAATTATCCTCCTGGCCACTGTGATTGAAGAATGATATTAATAATTTTAGGACAAATGATGCCTTGGTCTTTTAATTTGTTTCTTGGGTCAATTTTATCATTGAAATTTCAATTGTATCTATCAATTTTGCATTTAATTTTTCACATTTTAGCCTAATTGATAACGTGTTAAGAATTTAGACTAAAATCAAGGAGAAAATGGTTCATTCAAATGGGAATGAACCATTCAAATTGGATGCCAACCTCTCAATCACCTTAAGAAGAATGAATATACTATTTTTCTCTTCGATTTCAATCCAAATTGATATAATTAAAACTATAAGAATCAAATTGACTATGGCAATAATTTGGCCATAATTTTATAAGTTAGTTGATTGGAAGATCATATACAATCATGTTCATTATCCAAAATGCTTTATCTAGGTAATAACCCAGTATCTAATAAGCATACGAACTTTTTCACTTCATTATTCAATTCAAACAAAAAGGAAAATTTCAACGTTGCAATCCAAAATTTTCGTTAGTAGCCAATCTGGAAAACAATCACACACTAAACCCATGGTCTTAATTTGATTTTAATTGAACATTTGGTACAGGCTAATGAAGTATTGGCTAGAGGGTCCAAACACTGGCAACGTTGAGCTCGTGGCAGACCTACCCGGATTTCCAGACAATGTGAGGCTTAATGAGAAAGGTGAATTCTGGGTAGCAATAGATTGTTGTCGAACTCGAGCACAAGAGGTTCTAATTCACAATCCTTGGATGAGAAGCATATACTTTCGATTGCCAATTCAAATGAGCTACTTGGCTAGGTTGATGGGGATGAAAATGTACACGGTCATGGCACTTTTCAATGAGAAAGGAGAGATCTTGGATATTCTTGAAGACAAAAAAGGGAAAGTAATGAAGCTAGTTAGTGAAGTTAGAGAGGCTAAAGGGAAGTTGTGGATTGGAACTGTGGCTCACAACCACATAGCTACCCTTCCTTACCCTTGAAAGTTTTCATCATGGTAAAAGAGCTTTTGGTGTCAAGAAGAGTTTGCTTGCTAGTCATGTAGGTGTTTGCTTGCTAGTCATGTAGGTATTTTCAAGTTATTTGTGATTTGTATAACTATATTGGCACTAAAATGACTTGGGATTTATTAGGTTTTAATTATTTGTGATTTGTATAACTATATTGGCACTAAAATGATTGGGATTTTTGTTATAGCTTTGTTGATGTTATTAGTGTTGAAATATTGTGATTGTTGTAACCAAACATTGCATGATGAATTTTTTTTTGTAAAACACATATTGGGTTCTCATGAGTCGTATGACTCAATTAAGTTAAACAACTCCGTAAACATGCAGATATAAGAAACTTCAGATGTTATACCCTTTTTAGCGGGATATGTCGTACCACTGATATTGCATATACCTACCACTAATGTATCATTTTTCATCTAACAATAAAAAATAACACTAACATTTTATTGCATACTATTATTCTAATTATATATAGAAAAAGTAACCCACAGTATATATATAATTCATCATATATTATATCCAATCTGTGGGGTTATATTTCTGAGTATCAACACGTGGCAAGGGGGGCGCCGACGTGTCATCCGAGGAGCTACGTGTCACAGTAAAAGTTTTGCCAATATACTCAAGTATTGCCGAGGAGATTTCCAAAGGCATCTTAATTCGGATAAATCCCTCCAACCTCGGCTTAACATACAAAGGCCGAGCTACCCGCAGAAGAGTAAGCCGAGGTTGATGTTATAAAATATTATCTTGGTTAGGTGGATGTCCAGCCTAGTGGAGAAAGTCATGAGGCCACTATCTCACCGACAAGCTTGCCTTGAGGCCATGAGGCCATTAGCAGCCATGTGAAGGAATAAACAGCTTTTACCTGGAAAGCTGCTAAAAGTGCACTAGTGGGCTGGCAAGCCAGCTAAAAAGCTGGTAACCACTCCATCTCTATTCCGGTGTATATATAGAGATGGAGGACAACAAACGGAGGATCATTCTGAACAGAGCATATACAACTACGAGCCAATTGTAACACTTACAATTACATGCTAAGAGAGTAAGAGAATTACAGAGAGTCTATTGTAATTTTTATCATACATTCAATAGTGAATTACCTCGGCCCCCCGTGGACGTAGGCAATTATTGCCGAACCACGTAAAATCCTTTGTGTCTTTGTGCTATTATTTGTGCCATCTATTCTGCCTGTGTTCTTACTGCTGAATCACTAAGATAGGCAGTGTGATCAGAAAATCACTCACACAATTTGGCGCCGTCTGTGGGAAAGAAAGACGAACAGATGGCCAGTAACGCACAAAACGAGAGGGTTGGGGGTGACACTCCCGCTGGGAGTGGCAGGCCTATCGATCTTGACATTGAAGGAGGCAGCCATAGCGACAAAGCCTATGGCCAGGGGCACGGGGGCAAGAATGTCATCCAGGATGATGACACTTCGAAAAAGGCGGACCAAGGCAGATACTACGAGGAGGACAACCTCCAGGTATGGAGGGATAGGTGCATACGAAGGGATGGGGAACTCAAGGATCTGGCAAATAAGTTGGCAGACCTGCAATCGGTCGTCAACTTCATGATGCAAAGCAAGGTCATGCAGCCACCATACCCACTGCAGGATACGCCAATCCCAGCAGTTAAAGCTCGGAATGAAGGAAGGACAATAACTCCGGACGCACCACAACGCTCCAGGAACAAGAGGCATTCTCACCCGTCCTTCGGGGAGGTCGGCAAGTCCCAAAGAACGTATAATACAAAGGATCAGGAACCAAGAGAACATCGGCATGTACAAAAGCAGGCTCTCTGCTTCGACACAACCCACGGGGAAAGGTCGAAACGGGCACACCACGAGGCCGAGAGTAGTGTGCCAAAGGGACTCAAATCGAAAGATAGCCGAGCTCCGGGGAGGAGCAAAGAAGACTTGAGAAATTATCTCAAGAGGAGAGAACAGAACGCTGAAGCCGAGGTGACCTCACTCCTCAAGCCGAGGACACCATTCTCGGTAGAACTGGACAAATTTGAAGCTCCAAAAAGATTCAGCATGCCGAGGTTCCAAATCTATGATGGTAAATCAGACCCTAACTTCCATGTTGGATTGTTTTTGAACTCAATGGCATTATACAGTGGAAATGAGCCTTTGCTCTGCAAAGTATTCCCATCGTCCTTTGGGGAGATTGCATCGGATTGGTTCCATAGATTACCAAAAGGAAGTGTGAAAACTTGGGAAGACCTGGCCGAGATGTTTGTGGCCAGGTTCGTGACAAACAAGCTATAGCCATTGAGGGTGGACGCATTAATGGCTTTGAAGATCAGCAAGGATGAAGGCCTTCGGGCCTACGCAAAGAGGTACTACGAAGTGTTCAACCGAATACCTGAATGCAACCAGGAGGTAGCGGTCGTGTCTTTCAAGAACGGCCTGAAAACAGATTGTTCACTACGGAAATCTTTGGCGAAGACATTGCCAAAGAGCATGGAGGAACTCATGGCAAGAATCGAAAAATATGCCAGAGCCGAGGAGGATACATCGGCACCGAAAGAGGTCAAATAGGAAGGAAACAACTCGCCGAAGCGCAGCCGAGGTAACAACAGCTTCAACAAGACAGAGATAGAGCTGCGGGCTAAACAAGCAGTAACAACCGTGTTCCGCATTCCCATTCAAAAGATTCTAGGAAGAATAAGGAGCCAGCCCTACTTCAGGACAGCAGCAAGGGAACCGGGAGAATTTATGCGAAGAAACACGGACAGACATTGTTCGTATCACAATGAGAACGGACATACAACACAGGGTTGCAGAGCCCTAAAAGCTCATTTGGAAGATTTGGTGAGGCAAGGACACCTGAGGGACCTTGTTGATGAGACCAAAACAAGGGAAGAACGGGCAAAACTGCCCCAGGCGGAAGCAGCCCCACCACCACCGCAACCCCGGGCAGAAAGACCTCGGGTCGTAAATGTAATTCACTCCAAGGTGAATGCAAACGACATTCGAGGGGAGACCCAAAGAGTCAAACACCTTCAGTACGTGAACCAGGTCGGATTGAAAAGACCTCGGCCAGAAGACTGCCAAGGTCAGATAATAACCTTCACCGAGGCCGACCTAGAGATGGTCCAGCACCCACATAATGATGCCTTGGTAGTGTCCCTCCAGGTTGGGGAATGCCAAGTAAAACGCATCCTGATAGATCCAGGCAGCTCTTGTGACATCATGTACGTTAGATGTTACAAAGAGCTGGGCCTTCACCCTGACGACCTGGAGCAGTCGGCTGGCCCGATGGTCGGCTTCAATGGAACGCCGACGTGGCCACTGGGCGCAACAAGCTTGGAAGTGCATGCAGGCACCAAGAAGATCACGACCGAGTTCCTTGTGATTGATACACCCTCACCGTACAACATCATCATGGGCAGGCCGTGGTTGCATGCAATAGGGGCAGTACCTTCAACATTGCACCAATTACTGCGATTCCCAACAGAGCACGGGATTGAAGAAATTAGAGGAGATCAACTACAGGCGAAGAATTGCTCTATGGCAGCAATGAAGGCTACCTGCAATGTTCAAGAACCAGCCAAGGCCGAGATTGAAGATGAGGACATGGAAGTCCTGGATGATGTCGGCAAGGAGCCGGCCGAGAAGAGTGAGGAATCACTGAAGAAAATCCTCGTCCAGAAGGGCGATGAGGAGCGCTTTTTTCTTCTCGGCTCAGGCTTAGCCGATGAAGAGGAAAGAGAACTGGAAGCCTTTTTAAGAGCAAACATAGAGGTGTTTGCCTGGACACCTTATGAATGCCTGGCATTGACCCCGAGGTCACATGCCACAGACTGAACGTCGACAAGTCGGCTAAACCAGTGATACAGCGAGCTAGGAGACCGACGTTAATACACGTCGAAGCAGTGGAGGAAGAAGTTGACAAACTCCTAGAAACCAGGGCCATCAGAGAAGTCAATTATCCAACATGGCTATCAAACACAGTGGTGGTAAAGAAGAAAAACGGAAAGTGGAGGGTTTGCGTAGACTTTACAAGCCTAAATAAAGCCTGTCCCAAAGACAGCTTCCCTCTGCCAAAAATTGACCAGCTGGTTGATGCTACATAGGGACATGGAAGGATGAGCTTCCTGGACGCTTACAGGGGGTATCACCAGATAGCCATGCACCCCGCCGATGAGGAGAAGACAGCGTTCATCTCCCCAAAAGGACTGTACTGTTATAGGGTGATGCCATTTGGATTAAAGAACGCAGGAGCAACCTACCAAAGGCTGGTAACCAAAATGTTCAAGCACCAGATAGGCCGAACAGTGGAAGTTTACATCGACGACATGGTCGTAAAGACCAAGGAGCCAGAGAATCATCTCACCAACCTAGCCGAGGTATTTAACATACTCAAAACATATCGGCTCCGACTCAACGCGTCAAAATGCGCGTTTGGGGTTGGATCTGGAAAGTTTTTAGGGTACCTGGTAACAAGAAGGGGAATAGAGGCCAGCCCAGATCAGATTAAGGCAATCCTAGATCTACAGAGCCCAACCTCGGCAAAACAGGTTCAAATGCTCACTGGCAGGGCCGCAGCCCTAAACAGATTCATAAGCCGAAGTTCAGACAAATGTAAACCCTTCTTCAACTTGGTAAAGAAGACGGCGGACTTCCTATGGACTGAAGAGTGTGAGGCCGCTTTGGCCGACCTAAAAAGGTACATGATCACGGCTCCAGTCCTCTCAACACCTGAGCCTGGAGAGGAGTTATTTTTGTACTTGGCTGTGTCGGAACATGCTGTAAGCGCAGTTCTAATCCGAGATGAACAGGGAGAGCAGAAGGCTGTCTATTATGTAAGTAAAACCTTAGCCAGCGCTGAAACAAGGTACTTACCTCTGGAGAAGTTAATGTTGGCTTTAGTTATGGCTTCAAAGAAGTTGAACCACTATTTCCAAGCACACAAGATTGTGGTGCTAACAGAACATCCATTGAAATCCCTGTTGCATCAAGGAGACTTAACAGGAAGAATTGCAAGGTGGGCAGTGGCTTTGGGCCAGTATGACCTGGAATTCAGACCCAGAACAGCAATCAAGGGCCAAGTTTTGGCCGATTTTGTGGCAGAATTCACTCCGGAGTCCATCGAACGTCGGCTTCCATTGAGCCGAGATGAACCAGGTCCGAGCAAGCCAGAAGAATCCCAGCCGACAGCAAAAGAGCAAAGGAAGGAAAAGCTCAGGCCTTGCAGCATTTACATCGGCGACTCATTCAGACTCTTTGTCGATGGAAGTTCAAACCGACGAGGAGCGGGGGCAGAAGTACTGCTGATATCCCCAGATGGAGAGATAATAGAACAATCCATCCGTTTGGGGTTCAAGGCCTCAAACAATGAAGCTGAATACGAGGCATTAATTGCAGGACTAAAACTTGCAGCAGCAGCAGAAGCAGATGAGGTAATAGTTTTTTGTGATTCACAATTAATTGTTAACCAATCAACAGGAGAATTTGCAGCCAGGGACGAGAGGATGTCGGCATATGCAAAAGAGATTATAAGATTAGCCGAGGTATTTCAGAACTGCCGACTTCTTCAAGTTAGCCGAGATGATAACAGCCACGCCGACGCGTTGGCCAACCTGGCGAGTTCAATGCAGACTGGAAAAACAAGAACAATTATGATCGACTACATGTCGGGCCCGAGCATAGAACCACGGAGCGGAAAGCAAGAAGCGATGTGTGTGGACTTGGGGCCGAGCTGGATGGATGCAATTGTTGCATTCCTTAAAGAAGGAAAACTGCCAGAAGATCGCAAGGAGGCACACAAAGTCAGATTGAAGTCGGCAAGATTCAGCCTGACTGCGGACGGACATCTCTATAGAAGGTCCTTCACAGGACCCCTATTAAGGTGCGTACACCCTCTTCAAGTTGATGATTTTTTATATGAAATTCATGAAGGGATTTGTGGAAGCCACACTGGGGGCAGATCATTAGCCCATAGGGCCATTACCCAAGGGTATTGGTGGCCGTACATGCAAAAGGATGCAGAAGCATATGTGAAGAAGTGTGAACCCTGTCAACGGTTTGCACCTTTGATTCATCAGCCAGCTGCCGACCTGAATCCCGTATCCAGCCCTTGGCCGTTTGCCCAGTGGGGCATGGATCTGGTCGGACAGCTTCCCCAAGCAACTGGACAGAGAAAATACTTGCTGGTGGCAACAGATTACTTCACAAAGTGGATAGAAGCAGAACCTCTTGCTAAAATCCGAGATGTGGATGTCAAGAATTTCATATGGAAGAACATCATCACCAGATTTGGCATTCCCAGAGCCATCGTTGCCGACAACGGAACGCAATTCGACAGCAAGCTCATCAAGAATTTCTGTGCAAAATTCAAGATCAAGAACTACTTCTCAACACCAAGTTTCCCTCAAAGTAATGGGCAGGCAGAAGCTTCCAACAAAGTGATTCTGGATGGAATCAAGAAGAGGTTGTAGGCAGCGAAAGGGAAGTGGGTAGATGAATTACCCAACGTGCTTTGGGCATATCGGACTACGCCGAGAAGATCAACGGGGGAATCTCCATTTGCCATGGCCTATGGCACAGAAGCAGTCATTCCACTGGAGGTCGGCATCCCAGGAATCCGAACCTAGGGAGTTGAAAATGGGACTAATGATATACTCTTAGCCCGAGATCTGGATCTTGTGGAAGAACGAAGAGAGAAGGCTGCAATTCAGCTTGCAGTGTACCAGCAACAACTTGCCAGAGCATACAACAAGAAGGTCAACCCCAGGGATTTTCAAGTCGGCGACCTTGAGAAAAGTGGTCGGCAACAAGAAAGATCCCAGGGAGGGCAAGCTTGGCCCGAACTGGGAAGGGCCTTACAGAATTACCTCGGTGTTAGGCAATGGAGCATATCGGCTTGAAGACAATGATGGCAAAGCATTGCCAAGACCCTGGAACACTTGAAATTTGAAGTTTTTCTATCATTAAGATGATCATTACTCTTGGCCGACGTCCTCAACAAACAGATGCTGGAAGACATGAACAATGAGAACCCAAGTGGAACTCAGGTTCACATTGGGGGCAGAGGAGCAATGAAGATACAAAGTCTGCCACTTGTTGAAATTTGTAGCAATTTACAAGTTGGTCTGACCGAATACAAAGCCTACCACTTGTTGAAATTTGTAGCAATTTACAAGTTGGTCTGGCCGAATACAAAGTCTGCCACTTGTTGAAATTTGTAGCAATTTACAAGTTGGTTTGACCGAATACAAAGCTTAGCTTCGCTTGTTGAAATTTGTAGCAATTTACAAGTTGAAGTTAAGCCGAGATGATTCCTTAGCTTCGCTTGTTGAAATTTGTCGCAATTTACAAGTTGAAGTTTAGCCAAGGTTACTACTCTCCTCACTTGTTGAAATTTGTAGCAATTTACAAGTTGGGGTGAAGCTGATGATACTGCTGTCCGACATATAGCAATCCACTTGTTCAAACACTTGTTGAAATTTGTTGCAATTTACAAGTTGAAGTCAAGCCGACATAAATTTACAGGTTCAAATAAAGTTGATATTATTGTTTAAACTCTTGTTGAAATTTGCAGCAATTTACAAGTAGATCATTGTTTAACACCTGTTATAACTTGAGTAAAGTTTATTGTCTGTATTAACCCTTGTTGAAATTTGTAGCAATTTACAAGTTGGTCAGGCCGATTAAAAAGCTTAGCTTCCCTTGTTGAAATTTGTAGCAATTTACAAGTTGAAATTAAGCCGAGATGGTTCATTGGCTTCACTTGTTGAAATTTGTAGCAATTTACAAGTTGGAGTCAAGCCGAGATATTTGTTTCTCTTCGCTTGTTGAAATTTGTAGCAATTTACAAGTCGAAGGGAAGCCGATGTTATGGCATACAGAATTGTAGCAGTCTGCTGGTTGGATAAACCAAGGAAGATGTTCAAACACTTGTTGAAATTTGCAGCAATTTACAAGTTGAAGTTAAGCCGACATGTTACCATCTGTTGAAATTTGCAGCAATTTACAGGTTGAGGTAAAGGTTAAGATTGTTGTTTAACACTTGCTAAAACTTGAGTAAAAGTTTACTGTTTATTTTAATCCTTGTTGAAATTTGTAGCAATTTACAAGTAGGGCAAACTGAGATTGTTGTTTGAACACTCATTGAAACTTGAGAAAAGTTTGCAAAAGTTAACATTAAATAGTATATGTTTTATACTTGTTGACATTTATGAAAAGATTGCAGGACAGTTCCTTTCCGAAGTAAAATTTGCAGGTGTTATATCCGAGGTGACCCCGAGAACATTGCACAAAGAAGGAAGAATACGAAAATCATGCAAAAAATTCTAAGTATAAAACCAAGCAGAAGCAATGAAGAAGAATTAAAGACTACAGCATTCAAGGAGAAATAGTTGCATATAAAGAAGGCACTATGGCCTAGCAAGTCAATTGTGTACAAGTGACAAAGAAGGGCACATCGGCCACAAAACAAAGCTTACATTGTTCAGAAAACAAAACAAAGTACAAAAGCAACAAAATACAAAAGACAATCAAACTTCTTCAACTTGGGCAGATGGTTGGGCTGGAACCTCGGAAGGCTCTGGAAGAACTACCTCGGCGTCCTTTTGCTGCACAACCTCTGCGTCTTTTTCAGCCACGACCTTAGTTTCCTTGTCTGATGCCACCTCGGCCTCCCTGTCAGCTGCGATCTCGGCATCGATTTCGGCTAGAGTCTTCTCCACACTTCTATCAGCCAGAAGCAGATCAGATGATAGGTGAACTGGGCCAGTCTCCTTGGGCACCTTTTCAACCTCCTCATCCTCCTCTTGGGTTAGATCCATTACTTGATCGCCCTGAGGAGGTGACTTGGTTTCAATGGCTTCCTTGGATTTCCTGACCAAGGCTTCAGTTTCAACTTCATCTTCATCTTCAACTTCATCTTCAGCCTCGGCTTCAGAATCAGCCTCTTCAACCTGAGTAGAAGGTGGAGGAAGAGCACAGGGAAGACGCATGGCTTTGGTCTTGCGCCAGGGCGAGTCGGCAGGAAGACCAAGCTCTTTGGCCAAGGCGTTCCAACCTAGGATAAATCCCTTGTTGCACGCCTGCTTGACCTGAAGCTTGTAATCTTCAGCGACGTCGGCCATACCCTGGTTGTAGCCCTTTGCGTCGGCAGCTTTGAGGTCGGCTTCCTTGGTGGCCAATGCCTTATGGAGTTCTTTCTCGGCTACAGCTTTTTTAGCATCGGCCTCATTCTTCTCGGCTTCGGCGACTTTTCTAACAGCTTCAGCAGCCTCGGCCTTTTCATCAGCTATTTGCTTTGCCTTTGTCGCCGCCTCGGCCTGATCCTCCAATTTTTTCATCCTTAGCTGATCCCTTTTATGAATCTTCTGAAGGGCAGAGAACTCCTTCTTCACTTCAGACAGCTCCTTCTTAGTTTCAAAGGCTTGCATGGAGAAGGAGTGGGCATGTTGAATGGCCTGAAAGTTCACAAGGCAAAGGATATTACAGAATGAAACAAATTTTACAAATATGTAGAAAATGGCAGAAGGGCAAAATCACAAAGACTTACTTGGACGGAGCGTTGCAACATGAGGGCATAGTTCTCATAGTCGCTGTTCTTGGCATTTCGCTCAAGATCACCTTCTAGGAGAACTGCCGTGCTGAGTGCCACGCCAATCTCAATGTTGGAGGAGCTTTCATTAGCATAGACCGGCCTGTTTTCAAGAGTAACTTTGGGTTCCCAGGGAACTTTGGGAACCCTGGAGCCCGAAGTCGTGGCAGATGAAGGCCTCGGCTTCTTCTGCTGAGTGGCCCCTGATGGCTGGGCTTCAGCAGATCTTTTTGCAGGTGCCGAAGTAGTCTTCTCGGCCAATTGAGAGATTGGCACCGCGTCTTCAGCCTCGGCGTCAATCTCAGTCGCCTTGGCCTTTGGTTGGGCCTTCTTCATTCTTTTGGGTTTTGGCGGCGGCACTTGTTGGGATGGTGCATCATCCATATCGTCAGGGATGTCGGCCAGAAGGTCCAGCACCACTTTCTTTGGTCGCTCCATCTCGGCTGTCTTTACAAGACGTCGGCGACGCTTTCTTTCGGTTACTGGAATCAAGTTTGGTGCCGAGGTTGAAGGCTGATCGGCTGGCTCAGATGTGGAGGCAGCCTGTTCAGTAGAAGCAGTTGATTGAGAGGCGCTCTTCTTCTTCTTCTTCGGAACGTCGGCTAATTTGGATTTGTATGTGGGGATGAAATTCAGCAACAGTGGAGCTTTTCGTTGCTGAAGTGGAAGGTCCAAAAGTTTCTTCAAACCTTTCCCAGGATAGTAGGACTGGCGGAAGTCCTTGGGAGGCTTGCGAACGTCTGCAAAAGGAGACACAACATCAGAAACAGATAAAGTTTTTGGAAAAAATTAAAGAAAGCAACAGTTAAGCAGTTGACACAGGGATCTTACCCTTGCCCTCCTTGACCGTTCGAGGAAGGGGGAAGAGTTGAACTTCTTCATCTGGGCCAAATTCCCAGTTTCCAGAAGCGATCAAGTAATCATCTCCAGCCCCTTTGTTGGAGTCTGGAAGGTCGGCTACAATCTTAAACTCAGTGGACCTCGGCTTGAGGTAATAGACAAAACCTTTTTCCTTAAGGTTCAGGGCACACATGGTATAGCAATACTGGATGTCGGCAAGAGTGATCCTAACACTCTCCTGCCGAGCTAAAGCTATTATTCCATTGAGCGTCCTATAGGTGTTTATGGTGAGTTGCATGGGGTTGAGGGTGTAGTAATGAAGAACTTCACGGAAGAGGGGATCTAAAGGAAATCGAAGTCCACACTGGACAAAGGCTACAACAGGAAAGGGGCATCTTATCACCATCGGGCAAAATAGAGTCGTTCTCCCCAGCTAGTCTGAGATGAACACCCTCTGGGATGGAGAACTCTTGCTTAAAATATTCTAGTTTGGTTGGGGAATTGACCCTATCTCTCCACACACCCATGGTTTTGATATAAAAGAGTGGGATAACAGAAAGAAGGAGATCTACAGGGTTTTATGGACCTCGGCTTAAACCTAGGGACAAATTATTTCAATTTTTCCTAAGGATTGATGGTTCTACAGCAAATCCCAAACCTAAATCTACGAAGAATGAGTATGAAGGGCAGAAATCTGGAAAACAGAAAAACAGAAATGAAGTCTCAGATTCAAGAACAGAGAGGGAGGAAGACCAAGAACAAGAGGTGCAACAGTGAGAGTATTCGTGGCTTGTGCAAAAAACCGATAAATATAGGCGTATTCAGGTGAAAGATTCAGAAATTAAAACGACAATGACAAGCAATTTCATGGATAAATTAAGAACTGGAGGAGAAGAGCCAGTTGCTTACCAGAGAAGGTGAAGGCCGGGGTGAGCTTCGCCGAGATCAGATGGTGGACGCTACAGTAATGAAAGCTTCACAGAAATGGCAAATGGAGGCAGTTGCAGAGCTTCGAGCAAGAGCAATGGAGGATTCGAAGAAGAAGGGGCTTTAGATAGAGAGAGAACAAGGAAATTCGGAATGCAAAAGTGAAAGGAGAGAGAAAAAGGGAAATGTTTTGTCAAAATTTGAAAAGGCGGCAAAACTGCAATAATTACGCCTAGGGTAACGCAGGCGTCAGACGGCGCAGCGGAGAAAAGACGGTTTGCGAGCGCGTCACCAGCACGGACCACTAAGGATAAAACACGTCGTTGGAACGGTTGTAAAGCGGTGCGTGACAGCTCATGCGCGTATGGGAGTCGATTTGAATTTGAAGAAGACATGTCGGCCTGAAGTAAATGATCTCGGCTAGAAAATTCTTAAGCCGAGGTCTGAGAAAGAAGTTCAGTGTAAGTTCCATCGCCTCAGTATGCCGAGGTAATAGAACTTAAGGGGCAGTTGTGGGGTTATATTTCTGAGTATCAACACGTGGCAAGGGGGGCGCCGACGTGTCATCCGAGGAGCTACGTGTCACAGTAAAAGTTTTGCCAATATACTCAAGTATTGCCGAGGAGATTTCCAAAGGCATCTTAATTCGGATAAATCCCTCCAACCTCGGCTTAACATACAAAGGCCGAGCTACCCGCAGAAGAGTAAGCCGAGGTTGATGTTATAAAATATTATCTTGGTTAGGTGGATGTCCAGCCTAGTGGAGAAAGTCATGAGGCCACTATCTCATCGACAAGCTTGCCTTGAGGCCATGAGGCCATTAGCAGCCATGTGAAGGAATAAACAGCTTTTACCTGGAAAGCTGCTAAAAGTGCACTAGTGGGCTGGCAAGCCAGCTAAAAAGTTGGTAACCACTCCATCTCTATTCCGGTGTATATATAGAGATGGAGGACAACAAACGGAGGATCATTCTGAACAGAGCATATACAACTACGAGCCAATTGTAACACTTACAATTACATGCTAAGAGAGTAAGAGAATTACAGAGAGTCTATTGTAATTTTTATCATACATTCAATAGTGAATTACCTCGGCCCCCCGTGGACGTAGGCAATTATTGCCGAACCACGTAAAATCCTTTGTGTCTTTGTGCTATTATTTGTGCCATCTATTCTGCCTGTGTTCTTACTGCTGAATCACTAAGATAGGCAGTGTGATCAGAAAATCACTCACACACAATCATACATTTTACTCCTTATATCCAATTCGGAACAAGGCCTACCAATTTGTTTGAATTGAGTGATTTGATGATAAATAATGAAAAGATTCATGTTTGATTAAGAAATAAAAGAAAAAAAAGCACTAAGAAATGACAAAAAAAATAAGGAATTTTTTTTAAGATTCTTGATATTAAGATTTTATAAGATAAATGATATACAATATTTTTATAATAGTTAAGGTCTCTCAACATTTATATAAAGAAAATTCGACTCAGAAAAATTTTGTCCGACTTAGAGAAATTTCAACTGACTCAGAAAAATTTCTCTAAGTTGGGGGCGAAATTTTTCTGAGTTGGGCAAAATTTCTTTAAGTCAAATTTTTTGTGTGAAAATGTTGGGGGATCTTGACTAATAAAAAAAATATCTTAAACCTCTCTTACTATACAAAGTTGAAGAAAGATGTTTTACTAATTTCTTTTAAAAAAATAACTATCATATAATATCGTTTTCATTTTTCATAAAAAATGATAATACTTGGTAAAAAATGAATTTGATTGATTGTATGTTTTTTATAATACCAAATTATTCATAAAATTAAAATAAAGGACTCACACACTTTCTCATTTTACATGCTTTATTTTTTTATTTTTACTCATCTAAATATAATAATAATAAGGAGAAGAAGAAAAAAAAAAAAAGAAGTTATTTTTGGTAGAGTTTTAAAATTATGATTTGAGAATAGAGTTGTATTTTGAGTTTGTGGATTTTGAAATTATGATTTGAGTGTGGAAAATTTGTTTGGTTATGAGTTTTGAAAGGGTAATGACACATCCCACTAAAAGTGGTGCTCTAAAGCACCACTAATGAGTTGGCAAGCATTTAAAAAAATTAAAAAAAAACAAGACACAAACAGTGGGTCCCATCCATTGTCACATCACTAGTGGTGCTTTTAAGCACCACTTTTAGTGGTCTTAAGCATTATTAGTTTTGAAAAGAGTTTGAATTGAGTGATGTGACATATAATATTGAAAAGTAAGTATTTTGAAAAGTGTTTTGAAAAGTAAATGTAGAATTAATTTTTTAAAACTGTAACTCAATAACACACTCAAAGAGATAGAATTAAACTTTAAAACCTCTGCCAAACAGCGCCAAAACTCTCTTCTCTCTCTCCTTTTTTGTTTTTTTTTTTGTTTTTGGCCACTCAAGTGAGACAGACGATAGAACTCACTACAGTCGCCCCCACGAGCTTCGTCATTCAAATAATCATGCTTCGTCTTCGCTCTTTGTCCTCCAAATTCAAACCCAGATCAATATCTTCTCATTCAACACACTACACTTGCTCAACAACCCATGACTTCTCAACTCATCTCTGCAATTCCACGACAAACCCACCCTTTTGTCATCCCCAAATCAATCCTCCAGTCACTCCCAACCTATTCACTCCTGGGTTTCCTCCAAAACATCCCAATTCCGTATACTCACTCCAATCCTCAAATTGGTCCCCTTTTTTCCACAAATATAACTTTCACACCAATCAAATCTCTGTAAACCATGTTCTCTTACATGGGCATTCACTGAATTGGAAAAAAGTTGGAAAATTTAATGGTAATGGAATTGGGTTTTCGAGGGTTCGGAGTTTCTGTCGTGAATCGGACAGAGAGTCAATCAATTATGATGTTGTGATTGTTGGAGCTGGGCCTGCTGGGTTATCTGCTGCAATACGATTGAAGCAATTGTGTCGCGAAAAGGATGTTGATTTATCGGTTTGTGTTGTTGAGAAAGGTGCTGAAGTGGGTATGCTTCTTTATTGAGTTATGGTTTCATGGTTTGCTTGTTCTAGAAATGGAGAGTGAAAACTGAAATTGGATATTGAAGAGTTTTGAATTGGGTTTGAGCTAGATTTCTGTCCCTTGAACACTTGTTCCAAATAATCCCAATTTGGTTTCTGGATCGTTGCATTAATTGGCTTTAGTTTTCATAATTATGGTGATAGTTTCATGTTATTTTATGAACTTGTCCATTCAGATGCTATGAAAACATAAGAGATTCATTCAATTCCCGTGTTGGTCGAAGTTGGAATAAAACTTCTCTTTATATACAGCCCTCCCCGTATAGTTTTGTTTGAACTATTTTTGTGGAATAGAAGAAACCATGCAACCCAACTAAGTTTATTGATGATTCTTAAGTTTACGCTGTAATATGATTCTTATTGTTTTATAAAGAATAAAAAAAATAGGAAGAATCTTTTTGATTTTTAATTTTTCGAGCCCCTTAGTTGGTCAAGATTTATCTTTATCTTAGTTTCTTCATATGCTTTTTAAGATTAATATTTTAGTGTTGATGATTATTTCTTGCTGTTTCCAAGCTCTATAACTCTTACTACTCAATGCCTAAAGTAATAACCTTTACTTAATGTTGTTATTTACACCAATGTGATTATAGGTGCTCATATCCTATCAGGGAATGTTTTTGAACCTCGGGCACTAGATGAACTTCTCCCACTATGGAAGCAGGAAGGGGTACTTCTTTATTGGCTTTCTATTTCCTTCTATGTTATTTGCATTACTCCAGAATGTACTGAAGATGTATTCAATCTAAGATCATTGACAACGCTCTAACTTGATTGTATGAAGACCACTTGTATTATGTTGGTAAGAATGCAGTTGTCATCTCAACAGATCTCTGTAAACAGGCAACACAATAATTAACTTCGATGTGGGTCTTAATAGGAAATTTTGAATTCGAAAGTTTCAGGAAAAAAGGTCATCACATATATTCATTTGATAAATTTATTAATAATGACATATCAGCTAAGGAAGGAACAATCATATAAATTGTCAAACTTTCTGTTGCTCCTTCTCCATTATATGTGGTTGGTGCTCCAACGATTTACAGAGTCAGTAGTTATTCTCTCACCATGTCTTGAGTGAAGCTCTCTTAACATGTTGCAGGTTAGCTTTCTGCATGTTATACATATATATATATATATATTTGATATATAAAGTGATATGCTAGTATTTTCCATTTTACAGAATCATTTATTTACCCTGGTTGATATATGTAAAGTGATATGCTAGTATTTTCTATTTTACATAATCATTTATTTACCCTGGTTCTAGAATAGTTCATGTGTGTTGTATTGCTATGTTCCGTTCTAGTTTAAATAGGGTTTTTCTGATCTTTTGCAGGCACCTATAGATGTCCCTGTTTCTTCAGACAAGTTTTGGTTACTCACCAAGGACCGTGCAATTTCCCTTCCATGTCCTTTTGATAACAAAGGAAACTATGTTATAAGGTACACATACACTGTGCTCACATCATTATGAAGCATGAATGGAGAAAATTAGGTTTGTGTCTTAACTTCCATTTGACCTGCAAAATTTTTTGTCTTAATTTTCTTTTGTTGCCAATTCATTGAACCTTTAGCTTCTGAAGTTTCACGTTGGTGCCAACTTGTGACTTGATGATACCACCAGCTACTTGCTTGTGTGGTATCTCCTACCATTTTCAAAATGGAAAGTGCAGGATTGATCTTGGTTGGAGAAATTTTATTGCATGCCACAAATAGATTTGGGTCATCCATTTATGTGGGACCCAAAAATGGATTACGCAGATTTGTTGGTGGCATGGCCACATCACTGCCACATTTGGCAGTGAATGATTGTTCTCGGTTGGGACATGCGTTGTGTGTTTCACTTAAAGAGGAGGAGGAAGGGAAGGATGAAGAAGAATTTATGATTTGATGGATGCTGGAGTTACCTAAAAAAGTAAAAAATAAAAAACTTTGCCCAACGGTTGGGGAGATTGGAGAAGATGTGATCCATAGAATTAAGGCGGGTTGGCTTAAGTGGAGGAGTGCATATGGGGTGTTTGGGTTATTGTGTGATAAACAAGCACCCACTAAATTAAAAGGAAAGTTCTATAGAACGGCTATTAGACCAACAATGTTGTATGGGACAAAATATTAGGCAACTAAGAAACAACATGTAGATAAGATAAGTGTTGTTGAGATGAGGATGTTAAGGTGGATGTGTGGTAAGACTAGAAAAGATAGAGTTAGGACTGAATATATTCGCGATTAGCGATAGAAAATAAGTTGAGAGAAAATAGATTGAGATAGTTTAGTCATATATAACGGAGACCAACAGAGGCAATAGTAAGGAGATGAAATATAGTTAAGGTAGATGGAAATGCTAGGGGAAGGGGTAGACCTAGATTGACATGGGATAGTGTAGTAAATAAAAATATGAATCTCCTTAATTTGACTAATCAAATAACCCTTGATAGAGCCGAATAGAGAAGAAGGATTCATGTAGCCGACCCCATTTGATGGAACTTAAAACTTGGTTTGGTTTGGTTTGGTTTTCTGTTTTCCTCCTGTTTTGTCTCATTTACACTTGCTATATTTGTCTTTGTATATCAGAAAGATACCGTAAATGTGCCATTGTATAGAAGGCTGAAAGTAGCATTTTTAAGTTAGTGACGTTGGTCATACATTTATGAGTATGTGTTTTCTTTTGATGGTCCTTTTGCTTGTGAATTTGATGTTTATAGTATTTGTCTCTCAGAAGGAAAATGTTTGACCCACCTTGTTTCACAACCTTGACTTAGTTGCTCCTTTTGAGGTTTTGAGGTTGAGGCATTTAGATGATTTATTAGTATTAAGTGTTACATTCTACAACTGTTTTCTGTTTTTCACATTTTAATGGTGCTAATATTTTAGGGCATTTTACCAATCTAGACCCTCTGATGCAGTTTGAGTCAATTAGTACGTTGGTTGGGAGAAAAAGCTGAAGAATTAGGAGTTGAAATATACCCAGGCTTTGCTGCTAGTGAGGTGCTTCTGCATTTGGTTGACACATTTTAATATCTGCCATATTTGAACGTCATGAATTGACATGTTATTTGATTTTTCAGATTTTATATGATGATGAGAAAGTTATTGGTATTGCAACAAATGATATGGGAATTGCCAAAGATGGTTCAAGGAGGGACAATTTCCAATGTGGTGTAGAATTGAAAGGTGGGTCCTGTTAAGTTCTTTCTCTAGTTCTCATCCTTGGAATATATAAGATCTCTCAGGTTGAGTGTGTATGCTGCATATGCATTTTTCGCTTCCTGAAGCATTAGTTGCTGATAGCTATTTCATCTTTCTGCTCTTTCTCAAACTGTATCAGTCATTTTGTCATATAACATCATTGATGCTAACTTTGGTTTGCAGTGAGTGTAGTGGAATAGAATGGCCTCCATTTCCACCTCTAAGTTGTCAAAGGCAAAGGCTCAAATGAGCATTTGAAAGTTGAAACTAATTGTTATTCCCTAATACATAACAACAGCCATTCTCCAGTCAAATGGAAGATCGGCCTTTCTATTCACAATGGAATCAACCACAAAAAACCTATGTAATATGGAATTAAGTTGATCTGTACATAGTAATAAAAAAATAAAATTTAATTATATGCATATTTCCACCAACAGTAGGAAAATAAGAAAATTTCTAAAAAAGAACTTCATGTTTATGATTGGCTTCATATAGAAAAGGTTTGCCAAGATTGACCTAGTTTGCAAGGTTTATTTATTGGTCCCTAGCCTACTGGTTCTGACTCTTAATAAATCTGTTGCTCTGCAGGACGCATAACACTTCTTGGTGAAGGATGCCGAGGGTCATTATCAGAGGTATAAAGAGATTGTCTCTTGTGGCTGCAGTATTAGCTATGGTTTCTACAATTTTCTGTCCAATCCTATGTTCATTAACTAGTAAGAACTTTATTTTGTTTTCTCATATGCAGAAAATAATGAAAAAGTACAATTTGAGGGAGAAGGTGCAGGGACAACATCAAACTTATGCTCTAGGAATTAAAGAGGTAAATTTCTCTTGTTCTCAGTAATTTTTTTTGCAATAGCAATTGCATTTATTTTTTATTTTCTTGTTTTTTTGGTTCAAGGTAGGGGCAATGTAGGTTGGAAATTTGATACATTGAACTATACATTTTTGTTTTTGAAACTTGTCACCAATGGCGGGCCTTGGAGTAACTGTAAGGTTGCTCTATCGTGACATAAGCATGAGTGTTTTGAAACACGAAAACAACCTATCTACATGCGGGGATAAAGTCTTGTGTACTAAGCTATCCTTTTTCATAAAATTTTCCAATTAACTTTAATGCATCGTATTATCAATTTGCACATAATTCATTGAGGATAAATCATTCATAGTCTTATCTTCTAATGCATATGTTTTAATTGTTATTAATTTTTCATAGAAGCATGATGAATCCATAAAAAGAGCCTTATGGCGCAGTTGAAGAACTAGATGTTTTATATCTAATGGTTGTTCTTCCGTGATCCTTCACTTTCGTCAGTAGTTTTGCTTTGACAAAATCTCATTTGACCAAATAATTTAAGAGAGAATCTTTTGGAGGCATGTAGAATTAGAGTACTAGCTAGTAAATACATCCCCAAGATTTTTCTAGCTTGTGCTTAATTCTTGAAGCGAAATTTTATCAGGTTTGGGAAATTGATTCAAGTAAGCATGAACCTGGTCATGTACTTCACACCTTGGGTTGGCCATTGGATAACAAGACCTATGGGGGATCTTTTCTATACCATATGAAAGACAGACAGGTATCATTTGCCCTTGCTTTATAGCTCTATATTAATTAAGGATACAATTTAGTGTATTAATTTTACTAAGTACCTTAGCTTCTTGTGTTACATTATATGGTGTACAAAGGTATGTAATTGTATAAGTGGAGGATATACTAATAAAATGAAATGCTAAATCTACTCAGAAGTTGTTTAGAATATACTTATAAAAATATGGTTAACAATGCTAGAAATTTTGTCCTTTTAAATGCATTAGTCGTTATGTGATAAACGTTTTCAAAAGGAGAGAAAAAAGAGGTGGACGTTGTTGTATAGTTCAGAAAGTGGCTGGAGCAACCTTGTTGACTGCATAAGTTCTGATGCTGTAAAACTGGAATTTACATTTAGTTATTAATTTTTTCCATTAGCCATTCTCCACAATGAAACCCTGATTTGGGCACCTAAATGAGATGTTTCCTTGGTTGGATATACAGGTTTCTCTTGGCCTTGTTGTTGCTTTGAATTACCACAACCCTTTCTTGAATCCTTATGAGGAATTCCAGGTATTTTTTATTTTTATTTTTGCAATGTTTATTTATATATTATAGATGGACCTACCTTCACATAAGTCAAGATTGCACATTTTTTTCATATGTGAGCTTCTCTCTCTCTCTCTCTCTCCTATTTTATAAAATGAAAATCTGTTACTGTTTATAATATAAAATGTTACCAAAAGTCTATAAACAGTTTTCTTTCTCTGTATATTCTTCTCATACATTGATGTAGGAACACAGCAAGCACTTGGAATTTTGCCGCCTGCAGTTAGCTTAATGGGGGTGGGAGTCACATTATGCTTGTTGGTTAGGATTTAATAAGCTGGAAAAAAGGTTGTAGTAGGGCTTTCCAATTGTAAAGAGTTGGAACTTAGTTTTTAAAGTGAAAAGGCTGTTGGATTTTCAGTGAATAGTTTGTCAGTAGTTATTGACAGCAAGTATTTTAAGATTTCAGTGCTCAATTCAATGCCAAAAAGTAGTGGAAAAAGTTAGTGTTGATTTTGGATTGATAGGATAAATGAGGGACTGAATAGGCACTACCTGTGAACGGTAAAATCTGACTAGTGTCTAAGAAGAATAAAAGTGAAAGAAGCAAGAAAAGAAGAACCTGGGAATTCCTTGGGAATCACCTTTTATGGTTAGATTGCATCAAGTATCAGACAAAGTTTCCCTCCATAGGGATGATGATCTGCTGAATTTAGTCAACAAATAGGATGATTGGACCAATTGTAACCATCATATTTGTCTCATATTAATTGTATGGTTAGAAGTATATGAAAAACAAATGACAATATTGTGAGTGGGTTTTGTAGGTGATGTTTATTGTTCAACCCATGACAAAATGTGCAAAACCCAGCTCATTAAAAAAGAAGAAGAAGAAGAAAAGAGTCAACTGAAGCTAAATTAATGCAATAGGCTGTCCTGCTTTCAAAGAATATATGAACTTTTTTTTCTCATAGCTATTGACTTGTATTGGTTCCAAGTCTTTCAATGTTTGTTTGAGTGATTCTTTTATCACCTAAGTTTACTTTCTTGGAGAATCCCTTAACTGCTTTTTATTATTTTGAAGTCTGTAATCCTACCAGCATTTTTTTTCCTTGGATAGCATGTATCTCTTTACCTTTTAGGTATTTATCTACAAAGTGCAAGTATAAGGTCTTACTCGGTCTCTCGTGTATTAATTCCTTTGTGTAGAAACTTAAACATCATCCGGCCATCAAACCTCTTCTTGAAGGTGCTACTGTCCTCCAATATGGTGCCCGTACATTGAATGAAGGCGGGTTTCAGGTGCGTGATGTGTTATTTTATTTGTCCAGCGACCAATAGGAAAATTCACATTAAGATAGTAGAAGTATCAAAGGCTTCTTGAATCCACCACATGCATGCCTGATGTAGTATTGTAAATCAGTGCTAAAAGGCAGATGCTAAGTGCCTGAAAATAATTTTCATTTGCAAAATTATTGGTGGCTGTTTACACAAAAGATTTGCACATATTGTGTGCCAGAATCAAAAGGGCTAAAATTATAATATTTACAGCCGATTAGACTGCAAATGCAGAGTGGCAACTCATTTTTCCCATTTTATATCCACAGCTCAAAAGGCATGGTACCTTATTAACAATATTACTAATTGTTTGTTAGATGTTATGCAAATATAAATGCGATGCTAGTTAAATTTCAGTCTATTCCATATCCAGTATTCCCGGGTGGAGCAATTATTGGATGCTCAGCTGGCTTCGTAAATGTACCAAAAATAAAGGGCACACATACTGCCATGAAATCAGGTATATCTCACATTATCTCAAGCAGTGCTTTATCTTTAACATGAAAACCATACGATATGTTTAGTTGGTATCTAGTTGATATAAAACAATGTTATTTTATGATTGTTTGGTGTTGTAAATTGCTAAATTATAGGATAAAGTCATTCAAGATTTAGTTACTATGAGATTAAGTATGCCAGATGATTTTTTGTTGCAGCGGTAAATTGTTATATATCTGAGGTACATTACCCCCAAAACAAAAAAAAGTTCGACCCTTGTAACAAATTAATCCCTTTTTTTAAAAATAAAAATAAAAAAATTCTTAAAACCCTAAACTTCTAAATCGGTGCTGTGCCATCTGTCCATCTTTCCGCAGTCCACCTCCGCTACATGCAACCCACCAAATAAACTATTAGAAAAAATGAAATAACATATAGAATGGTTGGAATTTGCGATCAAGCTATTAGAAAATAAAAGAGTACTTCTAAAGCTTATTTTCTTACAGGAATGCTAGCAGCAGAAGCTGCATTTAGTGTACTTCATGAAGGCTTAAATATGGAAACATACTGGAACAACTTAAAAAATTCATGGATATGGGAAGAACTTTACAGAGCTCGGAACTATCGACCAGTACGTATTGAAATTTATCCTTTCTAACTTTCTGAATGATCTTTCCTCTGATTCCGATTTCATATTTTTATCTTCTTCACTCTTTGGTTTTCTCAGAGGCGCTAATTGATGGTCCATTTCAACAATTTATTGTCTAAATAAACCACCTCTTGAATGAATTATATTTTTATGATATCCAAATCGATTATCTTATTCTGGGGATGATCAAGAAAATATTTACATGTAATGGAATTATGTTGTTATCAAAGCCAAGCCCATGAGATTTTCTTGGGTAATTACTAAAAAAAATATTTAAAAAAAAAATGGAGAGGTGGCTGGATTTGTCAGATGTGGGTCAATACATAGTACTGTAGTTGAGAAGATTATGATGTATTTATAGCTAATGTTACAGTTTTTTTATTCCCCTTGTAGGCTTTCGAGCATGGACTCTTTCCTGGTTTAGCTTTAAGTGCTTTAGAACAGTAAGACATCATCTTCTGCCAGATTAAGTTGCATACCACTCCAATTATATGAAATTTCAATTTCTTTTGTTATATGGAACATGTTTTAACTGGTACTTTCTTTGTGGTAGCTACATATTGAAGGGAAGATTCCCCTTGACACTGAAGCATGGCAAACCTGATCATAAAGCAACAGATGTGAGAAGCTACTACTCTTGTATTTAATTAATAATTAAAAAATATTTAAAATGTTACATATTAGAACTTAATTTTCATAGAATGCAGGATTCCCAACACTCATGTGAGGGATTTGGTGCAGCTTATGGAGTTGCTTATAGTTTTAAAAAAAAAAAAAAAAAATGTGCCAGAGTAATTGGTATAGTTTCGACTTACAGTTTATGAGGCAGAAATAGCTTATATAAGTTGAAAAAAGCCTAGTTATTGAGAAGCAAGGAAGGGGTGCTTTTAGTTTCTATTTTGTGATTAGCAACTTCTAGCTTACAAGAAGTTGAACCAAACAGGCCCACTGCCCCCTTTTGCGTGGCTCTCAAATTCCAACATATTTATATAATGACTAACAAATTCATCAACATCTCACTTGCCATATCCAGAATTCAAAGATGTAACCACTGATCAAATCTCTTGGGATGGATCAGTAGGCAATAATGAGATATATTTGAAGTGCTTGTAATTGCGCCATCGAAAACCAAGACAGATTAGAACTGTTTCTCTTTAGCATGTAGCAAATAGCAATATTTATAGATGAGTTATTTGCTTACGAACCATCTGTTCATTAATGAATTCTTGTTTTTGCAGGAGGCACGCTTACACTCCCCAATTCAATACCCAAAACTAGATGGGGCCGTGTCTTTTGATGTGCCTACTTCTCTATACAGGTTTATACTTGCACCCTTTTTTTTCATTCTCTTACTTTTTCTCTCTCCTATTGAAATAAAATTCAATTTTTGAATATCAATGCTTTATGGAGACAGTTGGACCTCGAGAAGTAAAATTGCCTTACTAGGTCAAGTTAAAATAAAACTGTTTCATCACAGGATATGAAACTGAACGATGATTCTTAGTAGAAAATATTGGCATTGCTGGAATGATGTGGTGAAACAAGATTGATGTATTAGTTGAGGCCTTGATTTTGACAAATAAATTTGTCACCCGTAAATCCATTCTTGGATAACCAGTTGACAATGTAAAGAGAAATATTTTCTTCCTTCCTTCCTCGCTATGATATATTTGTTTCTTTATTTGCTTATTAGGAGCAACACAAATCACGAACATGACCAGCCAGCACACCTTCGACTTAGAGACCCCAACATTCCTGAAATTGTAAACTTGCCGAAGTATGCTGGACCCGAGTCGCGATATTGCCCTGCACGTGTATACGAGTAATATGCTTCTTCAGTTCAATATTATTCAAGAGTGGTTTCTGTAAGTCTTTTACATCTGATTCTGCTTCTTTTTGCTTGGACTGTAATCTAGGTATGTTGCAGACGACAAGGGTCAGCTGAAGCTGCAGATTAATGCCCAAAATTGCCTGCACTGCAAGGTAACATTAATATCTATGTGGAAGAAATGAATAACTGTGGCTCTAACGATCCGTTTGTTTTAGCAGAAAGTATTTTTTGAAAAACATTTTCCATGTTTTCTTGTTTCTCTCCGTGATGCGGTACACATGCCAGAAATTGTATTTCTGGAGTTTTTAACTATATTTACTCTATTTTTTTCAGGCTTGCGATATCAAAGACCCAAAGCAGAATATTGAATGGACTGTGCCGGAAGGTGGTGGCGGCCCAGGCTACTCCATCATGTAGACCGTTTGCTTGGATTAACTGCACGCAAAATAAAAATGTATCCCAATGTATACAATTACAAATAAAAATCAGTCTAATTGGAAAAAAAAAATTAACCTGTGCTGAGGTTTTTCTGCAGAACTCCATATCCTGGAGTTAATATAAATTGTAATTCCTTCTTGTTCCCGTTTAGATCATTTGATTGAGTAGTCGCTGCATTGTGAATTAATGTCGAGAGATTCCTCCACGGAATGCACACAAACCTTTATTAGCTGGAGTTCATGTTCCCAGATTATGAACTACTCACAACCCAAGCTGCCCAGAATGGAAAGCAGGACTACACAGATCAAATATAAATCAAAATCCAAATATAACTTCAGGAGCTTTTACACTAGGAGAAAATTGTGAAATGGGAATGGTGAATGAACGAGGTTTTTTTTTTTTTTTTTTGTTCTCCAAAAAACGTAGTCTTTTACAAACTAGCATAGTATAATCTTAAAAATTTTGCCAGATGTCCTCACAAAATTTTCGAGTTTTGCCAAATAAGTGTGCCACGTCATTCCACTGTTTTGGCAAATAAAGAGAACATCCCAAAATTGCCCCTAAGCAAGATGTCGAGGATTTGGTTTTCTCGCAGATTCCAGATATCTTTAGTTCAATGCACAAAATTTTAACACATTAAAATCTAAAATCAAGAGTCTACAAATGGCCAAATCAATTTAAGTTGAAGATCTCACTGTTTTGGGTTTTAAATAAAGATTTGGTGATGCAAGTCTTTTTACAATCAATTAATCACCTATTTTCATGAAAGAGTGTCCTATTCCTCATGTGGAGGGACCAGATTCTAAGAGTCAACATTCTTCCAATAAGCAGAACATATTAAAGGGCTCTTCTAATGAATTGCTTTCTAAAAACAGTTCCTGCAAAAGCAATTTCAAATACTAACAGTAAGCACTTTCAACATTCCAAAAACACAACCATCAGGGGAGAGAGAGAGAGAGAGCATTTTGAAAATTTTAAATACAAGACTACCACCAGATATATTCGCCAAAACATGTGCTACATGACTAAAATAAATGAATGAAATCACCCCCACAATTCAACCACGAACTAAATCCAACATAATACTCCTACAAATAGATCAACCACCACATCTCAAATCCTGAACATAAATCCAAATATAAACTGCCTACAAAATAGTTACACAGACGCATCTAATCACACACTAGAAACAACAGAAAGAAAACGGACATATCTGACACCATAATCGGAACACCAAAGATTTGGACAATAACTGAAAGCTCCACAGATCCGCCCATTTCCACATCCGCCCATTTCTATTCTGCAATTAATCCTTTGATGAAGGGTTGACATCTGAACTGTTCTCTTTCTGGCTTGGAGAATGCATTGAAGCACGCAATTGTTGTGAGTGCTGCTCCTGCTGCTGTTGCTGCTGCTGAAGTTGTTGCTGCTGAAACTGGTGTAGTTGATGCTGTGAAAACTGGTGCTGCTGCTGCTGCTGCTGCTGCAGTTGCTGCTTCTGGGGATGAATTTGGAGTTGCTGAAACTGCTGGGCAGTCAAGAGAGTGTGCATAGCATGATTGTTGGGATAAAATTGTTGGTTGGCTCCAAACGACGGAGGAAAGTTCATCATTGGTCCACCGTTCGGAATAGTTTGGCCAGTCAGTACTTTCAAATGTTGAATCTCCTCTTTCAGTGCATCATTTAATGCTACATACAAGAAAAATGGAAGCAAAATAGTGTTATCATTAATATATTGATGCCAAAAAGGGGGAATGTTCAGCCCATATGTGCTAAATAGTATGCAAAATCCATTAACTTGTTTCACAAACACAACCTTCACCTACTTAGCATCAGAAAATCATTCTTTCCTAGTCTAATCAATCAAATTTAATTTGGCTCTCAACAATTAATCCCAACATAGGCACAATTATTGGTCTCAGATGCAGAAATAGTACTAGTACTACAAGATGCACTCTGGAAAACACTTCCAATTTCCAGTTATAAACAATTAAATCCAATGCTTCCTTTTAAGTTTTCTATGTCTACAATTGCCACTATTTATTCGTGATGAGAGTATTGCTTACATGACAAGGAAAACTTAATAGAACTGGGGTTTTTCACTGCTGCAGGGAACTCTTCCATAGTTTTTTTTTTTTTTTTTTGATTAGCTATATAAAACCACAAAGGAGGAAACATGACAAAGGATTTACAACAGAGTATAGAGAAAATTTTATTTGAATTCTGAACACAAGCTTCGCAGAGGGATGGTCGACCCTCAAGCCCCAATAAAACTTGCATAGAACTCCAGAGCTTTCACCCGTTACAAAACTACCATTATAGACTAAGAAGCACGAACACTTATAAGGTGTCATGTTTGTGTCGAACACCGACAACACGTGTCGCGCACACGTCCAATAGTGTCATTTTTTTTAAACCCGAACACAGTTAAGACACTTGACAAACACATTACAAGTTTAAAGAAAATAACTTGAAAACAAAAATGTAGATTTATACCTACTAATTCTTCCTCTTTTAGAGTTTAGGAATTAATGTGATATTTTTTATCATCATTAGATGAAATATTCATATATATATAAACATAAATTAAATATAAAAAAACTCCATATTTAGTGCGTGTCACCCATTTGTCATATCAAGCATTTGTTTCCTAAATTGTCATGTCAGCATGTCCAAGTTGTGTAGCGTGTCCATGTCTGTGCTTCTTAGATTGTAGCTAAGTCACACAAGGAAAACTGCACTCTTTATTATATCCATTGAGGAAGACATACAAGAGAATACTGGAAATGATTTTATTTGAATACTGAAAATAAGATTCTAGGACAGGTGACTGAACCTCTAGCCCAAATACAGTATATATAACACTCCACAGCTCACACTCCAGTTCTCTGACAAGACCTATGTTACATGGACTCTTTCACTTCTACTATACCGTGTCCACCAGACATTACAAGCATAAGGATTGGGGATATGTGTCCAACACCATAGTACCCAATTTCACTACTTGGATCAACGAATTTTATATGATGTTTGAAGAATATACTTACATTTACTAGTAAAGAAACATTTCTAACTTCTCACACAAACGAGAGACATAAATTCCATATTTTTCCTAAATCTCATTTAATTTGAAATACATTTCTAAATAAATTGGGTTTAAAAATATTAAACAATATGATTTATCAAATATATATATATATATATTAAACAATATGCAATAAATACGTGTTTAAGACGTGTCCCTGTATCCATACCTACCTTTTAAATGCATATCCTAATATCCTACGATTTAGTTTAAGAAGATCTGACGCTTGGACACACAATGAGTCCATGTAACATAGCACAAGAGCCAAGACTACTAATTGAACTCTTTATTACAAAAGGACAAAGTCAACTATTCACAATTGTCTCCATTCCCATATAGGTCTTCCAAGTCTTCTACATATTTATTTTCAATGAAAATTTTACTACCTACATAACCCTGCACCAACAGAAAAGAACCTATTGATGTCTCTAATTGGGGTACAGTATAAGGGTATTGTTGAATTAATTACGTTACGTCTCCTATTGTTAGATAATATACAAGGCCAACATGTCCATTTTATGCAAAATCTACAGGTTCTTGACAAAGCATATATTATCAAACTATGGCTGAATGGCCATGATATTTCACATTTTTTTTTTTGACAAGTCTGAACGACCATCATGATACTGCCTCTTCAAAAAAAACTACAATTTAGGATGAAAGCAAATATATGAAAGAAAAGTAATTACAAGAACAGCAACTCCTAGCAGGAGTTTAGGAAAAATACTCTTACCATCTTGCAAGTGAACCTGTTGCTCCATTGTTTGCAAACGCAGCTTAAGTTCACTATTTTCTGCAGTCAGGCCATTTGTATCTCTCTGTTCATAGCAAACCCACAAGAAAATAGTGATATCCATACCATAATCCATAATAATGTTATATACTAGAATTTTTCAAATAGACTCTCTAAAGAAATTGAAAAAAAATATATATATATATTTTTTATAAGCAACAGAGAGAATTGTATTAAAGAATGCGCTGAGGGAACACACCCCTATACAAACAACAAAAGGAAAATAAGAGAAGAAATACAAAAGACATACCCAACACCCTACTACAAACCAATAAGACAAAAACAAGTCCCACCAACTACAATGCTTCAATATAGTGCCAACTCCACAAAAGGTTCTTTGTTGGCTTACAACATTGATTCCATTTGGTTCCACCACCTTTACCAATTAGCAAATGAGAACTGATATCCAGATGCTCTCTTGGAATTTTCTCTAAAAATGTCCATAAAGACAAATATAAATAAATAAAAGCACTAACAGGCTTCTTCCCTAATATACTATCCTCAACTAAACAACCATCCTTGGACTTTATGATTCTATGGCCCACTATATGGTCTCTCATCTTGTGATCATCATAATTCACTGATCATTGAATCCTCAAAAGTTCTCTTTCTTTCCTAGAGGACACTTTACCCCTTCCCTCTTTCTTCAAAACCTTCTTAACCTTCTCCCTCACAGGTTTAATTTCCTTGGCAACAGTGACCATTACACTAGTCGATACCGCAATTTAAAACCATGATTCTGATACCTCACTGGGGCCTTCACATTTTGCCCAATGGTCTTCAGATCCCTTCCTTCGACCCCCATACAGGATGAAATCCAGAAGCATCTCTGCCACACCTATGCACCCATCACCATACTTAAAGACTATGGAAGGCAAACCCTGCTCTCTCCTCAGACTCTAGAAGGCAAATCCTGCTCTCTCCTCTGCCTCTGGGAAGCCCTAATCTCCACAAATCTCTCCCCTTTGTTTTGGTGACTCCAACAATCCAGCTTCCTACAACCACTCTCAAACTCCTCAAGAAACCCAATCTTCTCTGCCCCTGACAAGCCACATCCAATTTTTGCCAAGCCAACTAATCTTGAACCCCAACAGAATTAGTGATCTCAGAAAACCCTCCCCCCTTTCTGCCACCACCACCGTACTCCCATCATTCCTATCTCTGACTGAAACAAACAATTTCAACCCTAGCTACAAAATCCTCCTCGTGGTTAGAAACTCAAATTTGTTTTGCAATCCAACAAGAAAATAAAGCTAGATCATGTACTCAACAAAATGACTTGCTATAAGTCATACAACCTGTCACTAGGACCAAACATTTAGACATATTATGTGGCATGGCAGAATCTACCTGCAACAGGGTCAATTGAGCAGACAATGAGGTTGCTTCAGTTTGCAGGGTTTGAACTTTTCTTTCAAGCTCAGCTATGTACCTCATCTTCCTTTCCTTTGACCTAGCAGCTGACTGCCGATTTGCCCAAATCCTATCATAGTAAGAAAATAAATTTGAGAATGATGTAAACCAGTTACACGATCCATGGGTTAAGCAGAAGCAATAAAAATAAAAACACATAAATAAAAAAGGATAACATGAGTTACACAGAATACGCGTTCATTTATAGCAATAATACAATATAAAAAGAGTTCTGTCATAGAACTAAATTGCATGCAAGTAAGAATTGACATTGACCATCTACAAGAAGCACAGTCAAGGAATAATGGAAGAACAAAAATAAGGACGTATTAATAAAGATATTAAGAGCAAAAATAAGGATGTATTGACGGATATATCACAATCACGTATCAAATATAGCAAAACATGGAAACTTTAAATGAAGTTTATGAACATATTAACAAAGGTATTAATGCATAATTTGATAGAGAATATTGCAAATAAAACATTTTTCACATGGAAGGTAGCAAAAAGAACTGTGCAGCTGACAATATTAATAAAGGATAAAAACCTACTAAACAACAGCAATAAGGGAATTTCAATCAATACTGCATTAAATTCCTAAGTGGTTCAAACTCAAAAGTATCATTTTCAGCCAGGGTCACCTGGAGGAAAAATGAGTCAGTTAGAGAACCTATTGTAATAATGAGTCCACATTTGACCGGAAAAAAATAAGGACCAAAAGGCTGCCAGTCTACTGCAAAAAATCAACAAGATGGTGGGTATCAACTCCTAGTGCCGGTAAGAGAACTAGTCACCCACTTCGAGAACAGAGCTAGATGTTCTTAAACTACAAACATTGAGAAAATAGACTTGGCTTATTCATGATCCATGTAAAACTGCTCAGAACATGGAATTCCACAAGACACCCAAAAATTTCTTTCCCCATATATGCAAACACAAAATTTCTTTCCGCATATACAAGCCATATACCAATCAGCATTGATTTCCTCCAAATATGTAGCCAAAAAGAGAATATTGAGATGGATGATGGTTGTCCAACACAGCAATCTCATACAAAAAATATACACACACTCTTGTTTGTATATTTAAATTTTTACTTCTATTTGAGAAGTTTAATTTAAACAAGTTGAATTTGTAGTTTGACAAATTACACCCAGTATAGTCCAGTATAAAAAGTACAATATTTAAGTAAAAAGCATTGACAGAATTCACACAATTTTAGGTCTCCATTTTATCGTTTAGTGGCTTCCCATCATCTCTAGTAGCCAAGTTGTACTAATTTTAAAGCAACAGAAATTGAGCGAAATTGAGTAATACTATTCACTGCTTTGCGAAAATAGAGTATCATTTAGGGACATCTAAGAAAGCATGGGTTTCCAACACGACGACCCCTTGAATCAAGCAAGGGAACATTTTATACATAAAACATAAATACACACTCTTCTTCATACACTTAATTTCACATAACTTCTATTTGAGAAGTTTTTGTTTAAACAAGCATTTTTATTAATACAATCAAAGTAAAGAAACAAGCTGAATTTGTAGTTCTACATGCTATAACCCAAAATTATAATACACTTGAAATAAGCACAATGTTTGAGTGAAGTTCATTTAATGTGTTTACACATTGCAGGTTTCCATTTTACCCTTACATGGATTGGCATTATCTCTGGCCAACTAGTACTAATTTCAGAAAGACATTGAGGGAAATTTAGTAATACTATCCATGGACTTCTGAAAATGGAGAATAATTTAGGGACATCCAAGATGGAGCTATGAAATATATATTGCACGGGAGTAAAATTGTGTTACATTAAAAGTAAGGTGCCTTTATGAACTCCTACTGACCAATACAACATTTGAAAATTCCATACGAAATAATGTCGTAGAATCTCTATAAACAAACAAAAGAAACAAATCAATTGATACAGTCCATAATGAATAGACTAATAATGACAGCATACCCAGTCTTTTTCCCAATTTAATGTAAAAATAACAAATACCAATGCATGAATTTTATTTTCTTTGGGTAATTAGAGGATTTAATAGGATCTAGTCAGACTCCGACATGTTCTTAACCATTAGAAAAAAGACAATTAATTTTCTAAGGATGGTCAAGGCGGATAACCTGTCACATGCATTATCTAATTCTATTTTAGTGAAATAAGTATAGTTTAATATGATACAGGTCAGATGAAAGGGAATCAACAGTTCCACAACATTTTTTTTTTTCTTTTTTTAACAGTAAGTATACAAGACACCTTTTAAACTGTTTTATGTTTGAATTAAATGGTTCCCACCCACGCTCACTTCTTATTCTACTTTTTTAAGGTTTCTAAGTCTGTTTCTTAAATGTCGAGAAAACATATTGTGGCTTTTAAAGAATCTTAAGGTTGGCAGAATTTGGACCCACATCTCTTGTGATGAAGGCAAATATCTATTCAATTAGACAACATAATCATGTCCTTACATAATAATTATTGTATAATGTGTCAATCAATTTATTTTATTTTATTTTATTTCATCATATATATAAATTGTTTAACATTAATTTTTTATAGTTTATGTTGAATGCATGATTCTCAGTTTGATTTGGTTAACAATTCAAAAAAATTATGATTTCAATTCACAATACAATTTTTGATTTGATAAGCGTAGAACTCTTGCATACAGGACACAATCATACAAATTAAGGTAAATATGTTATTTGCCAAACCACAATAGAATATAAATTATACTCCAAACTTTATGTTGTGTGACAGTTACAACCACAATGACACATGAAACAATCTTCTCCAAGTATAGAGGACACTAGCATTCCAGCCAAAAAAGGGTGCTACAGATGTTAAATGGCATGCAAGGATGAAGAAAAGCAAATTATACCAACCTATGTCAATTTTTCAAAAAGTATGTCAGATTTAAAAATCAATACCTCTCCCAAATATGCCCAAAAAAACAAACAAACAAACAACATCAAATGTTTACTGGTCCCATCAAATTGGAGTAGTAGGAATGGCATACTATGTACAAACCTAAACTCATCTTTATTTGCACAACGACAACCCCCACTGGCTTTTATATTGTATAATAGCATAAACTCAGTAATAAGTATTGAGTAATAGTCTCATGCCCTTTCAGCTATACGATTTGCTACACTAAAAGTTCATAACATGACATGGATCCCAACCATGAAAAGCAATTTCAAATAATAAAAGATTATCACATTCAGCAACACAACTATTATTTTAAGAATCAAAAGATATCAAAAACCTTAAAAGCACTAAAATGCCTACTGCTTCCATTCCAATGTATATACATGGATAAATGCATACAAAACTAACATAAGGGATGAAATAGTAAATATAAAGGGCAAGAACAGGACAGAAAACTGATGAGCAGGAATGTATAATTAGAAGGAAACCAACAACATACTACGTTTCTTCAAGAAAAAGTACAAAATTTTCGCTAAATTCAAGTAAGTTCTTTGTTCAGGTTATTTGCAGTTTCAAGACAAAAAATAAAACATATAGGCACGAACCAACCAAACAACACAGTTTCATTAGAAACCCTACCTCTTGGCACGCTTTGGGTCAATAAGAGCGAGCTCAGCAAGCTTAGCAGCAGACATGGATTTCTTAGAATCAGCTGCAGATGCCTCTTCTGAACCTGACATGAGCATCTCAGGCTTAATTGTAGTCGACCCATCCATCGACTGGCTATGCTGATGTCTAACTCTGGGCCTCTCACTAAAAGAAGGGGCCACATTCTCAGTAGGAGAAGTTGCTGAAGCTGGAGTTTGTGCAGCTGCTGCAGAAGATGGCTCACCAACTTGGAAGGCAGATGTTGCTGAGGAAGAATTAAATTTATCCATATCAAGGTACATAGAAAGCAAATCTTCTTCAGTCTCATCTGACAATGAAGGTCCATCCAAACCACCCACAACACCAAGATCACTATCAAAGCTAATGTCATCAGGAAGAGTAAGAATTTCTGAATGGGCACGCCGATGGCCCTTATTCTTTGGCGGGTTATCGGGCATTCGGCTAATATCATGACTAAAATGGCTAGAATCCATAGGAATCCCATGACCAAAATGGCCCGTTTCTGAACTACCCCCAGGTCCTAGTGGAGGCAATGTTGATGATGCCATAGGCTCTGATTTCGTATTGAAACTGTTACCCGGAGGAGAAAAACCCGAATACCGTCCTAACGGAGGCAGAAAACCCCCACCATGGTTGGGGGACTTATCCTTTTCCATCTAGAAAATCTCCAAATCCTAGCAGCTCAGACACAAACTGCAATGACCACAAAACACAGAATTGATTATTCCTTTTCAATCAAAGCAAAACCCTAAGAAAAAAGGTAGCTTTACAAGTCTGCGGTTTCAAAAAAAAAAAAAAAACACACCAAATTGATTGATGTTTCTTCTAAATTTAACAAATGGGTACACAATAAAAAGCTTAGACAAGCTCAGAAAACCCTCTAAACAGAGAGCGCACATAAACCCTAGAAAGCAAAGATGGGTTCTTGAAACTCCGAAAATGGAGGCATCCGAAATCAATAGGTTCTGAAAATAAAACCGTAAAATTACACACAGTCAATGCATGGTAGATCCCCAAAACCCTAGAAAAGAAAGATCCAAGAAAGATCCGAGAGGTGTATGAGCTTGAAACAAAACGAACAATCACAGAAGTGAAATCACATTCAATAAGGGAATGAAAACCCTAGAAATCAAAATCAAAGAGAGATGAGTGAGGAGAATGGGAAATTCAGGTAAGTTGAGGCATGAGAAAGAGAGAGACAGAGAATTGACAAAATTCTTACAGATTATTTTCCAAAGCTAATTAAATTGATAAAATTGGTGGTCTTCCAAAAGAGAATCGATGAGAAAGCGAAAGTCAATAGACAGCTTTTACATCGAATACACGAATCACCTAATCACATGGCTTCAGAGAGAGAGAGAGAGATCTGGGAGGGAGGGAGGGAGGGAGAGAGAGAGAGAATACGAAGCTTCCGAGAGATGGTTACGTGTGAGGGCCGCTGATGTATTTATACCCCTTTTTTTAACTCGGTTTGGATCACGTACGTTGACAACACGACACGGGGCGGGTTTGTATAGCAATAGGAAAATGAGTTGGAGCTCTAATTAGAGCTACTACTAGTGATGTGGCAGTGGGTCCCACCTACTGTCACAGTTTGTATTGTTTTTTTATTTTGGTTACCATCTTATTAGTAGTGGGTTTAAAATTATTAAGGTCAAGTTTGGCATCTACTATATAATCCATCTTTTTATCTTTTTTTCATCACATTACCTCTCTACTTTTCTGCACATCTTTTCGTAAAATGACAAAAAGTATACTTTTTTATGACACCCCAAACCAACCCTAAATTAGTGGTCTCTAGTACTACCGATAACAATAATGATTTAGATAATGAGTTCTAAATCCATCACTAGTGGTGTGGTGGAAAATGAAATAAAGAAAAAAAAAACAAAAAAAGAGGCACAGCATACACTGTGGTAATACCACATCATTAATGGTAGCCCTAATTAGTAGTCTCAAGTATTATTATTTTAGTTTGGGTGTTATGTCAAACTATTTAGTATAATTTTTGTTTATAATTTATTAGATAGAAATAATTTAAATAAATTTAAAAAAAATAATTATTTAAAAATTGAGATAATAATACTTTTAATTTTTATTTTCTAATTATCAATTTTTACCTTAAAAAAAACTTCACGAACAGGCCCATTAAAGCTTTAGCCTCCGTTTGGGAAGTGGGTTGGCTTTTTGGCTTTTTAGCTTTTTTAGCCTGGGCTTAAAAGTTTGGTTTGGGAAGGGCTTTTTGACTTTTTGGCTTTTTTGACTTTTTTTGTGAGAGAGGAGTGTAATGATTATGGGTTGGATGTGATGTTTTGTTTTTTGTGACTAAAAAAGCCTATTTTGTCTTTTGTGGCTAAAATAGCCAAAAAAGCCCAAAAAAATTCTTGCCAAACGGAGGCTAAATCATTATTGCAAACCAAAATAAATTATAACCAACTCTGTAACAAACCATCCCAATATTCCGTTCATGTTTGAAATCACCCCATTTGGTTTAACAATTATGAAAAATATTTTTTAATTGAAAAATGCGAAGAATTCATCCTTGGAATTTATAATTTCTATCAAATAGATTTGTGTAATGAAAAATTAATAAAGTGTAATAAAAAATTTGAATCGATTTTATTTTCTGCATAAATTTTAAATTGATAAGGGTGAGTTTATAGTGTTATTGCTTTTAATTTTTTGTTTTTATTTTTTAAATTCAGTTAATTTAGATATATTTAAAATATATATATAATTTGTCAAAAAAATCTAATAAAAATTCACTAAATATAAAAATATATATATAAATTTAGTATATTTTCATATTTATTGATTTTTTAAATTTTTTTTATAAATATTTTATTTTTTAAATAAATTTAGATTAGGTGATTTAAAAAATAAAAAAATTACTAAAATACAAAAAAAAATTCTAAAGATAAAAAAAAATATGAAAAATAATCAAATTGAAAAATTATTTTTGAAATTCAAAACCAAACAGTATGGGTGGAGTTAATTGGAAACTTAGCAAGTAGGGCTGCAAACAAACCAAGTCGAGACGAATTTTGCTGAGCTCGAGCTCGGCTCGATAAGGAACTGGACTCGAGCTCGACTCGGCTTGGCTCGTTAATATTACTTAAACTCAAGCTTGGCTCGGCTCGGCTCGACTTGGCTCGATAATTTTTTTTAATATTATTTATATTATTTAAATAAAAAATATTATTTATATTATTTAATATATAAATAATGTATTTATATTATTATTCATATATATATATTTATTATTTAATATATAAAATAATATATTTATTATATAATTTAAATAAAGATAAACGAGCCGAGCTTATGCAAGCTCGAGTTCGGCTCGTTTACTAAACGAACCTAATATTCGAGCTCAAGCTCGACTCGTTTACTAAACGAGCTGAGTCGAGTTGAGCCCTTAACGAGTTGAGATGAGCCGAGCTTATTCATGAACAGTTCAGTTCATTTGCAGCTCTATTAGCAAGGACATATTGGATATGGATTAATTTTATAATTATAAGATAAATTATGGTATTAATAAAAATAAAAATTATATAAACCATGGTTGTCTCCAAACAATTAAATCTATAAGGAAATTCTATTTGCACACCTCAATTTCTCTTAGTACATACTGTCTCTTTAATTTTTTTTTATTACATTTGTATCCCTTAATCAAATTATTATTTTGGACAATCTTCTAAACCCTAATCTCTCAAGACACACCACCACCACCACCACTACTATCACTACCAGCCACTGCGTCTCCCTTCTGCTGCTTGATCTTTACATCCGTTCATTGTCACCAACCACCACCACCACCATCACAACTCTCAACCCTAACTACCATCGCAACCACTAACGACTCTCTACCACTACGAACAACCCCGCATCCACCATCACCATCGTGAACAACACTACTCTCCATCATTTCCATCGTTATTAACCCCAAGCCCACCCCCTTGCCATCGTGATTGCCATCGCCCAGTGTTACGACCCAAACTCGCCCCTATAGGTTTAGTGTTGTAACCGGCCAGTAATCTTGGGATTAACAGAGGCCTCTGAACAAATTAAACAAAATACAACGGAAACAAATACAAACATATAACGTCTATAGAGTTGTATAGACATACATGGGACAGAAAATTTAAAACTTATATTTACAAAAATATGTGACATAATCAGAGAGTCAGTCTTACATTACCATAGATACAAATAAACCCAAAAAAAAAAAAAAAAAAAAAAAAAAAAAAACTGACCAAACAAACAAAAGAAGATAACTTAAACTTGCATCATATTCACAAGACTCGACCACAAAACATTTCAGAACCTCCTCAGGAGGCACATTGGTTGGCTGACTCAAACAGATTTCCAGGCAAACCTCACTAAGCCTGGTCTCGCGCCTGATCACCTACATACATAAATAATATGGTGAGCTGGAGCTCGGTGAATAACAACAGAGTAAAGGGTTATGAATAATGTCCAATTCAGATTCAAAACTCAGAGTTCATATCAGAGATAGATTCAAATTCACATTCACATACTTATACTGATTTCATAATCAGTTATATGTGGTACATCCGTTAGCTATTAGATCAGATTGGTCGTAAGACCCATAGGCATAGTTAGTATCAATGACCATAAAGGTCCATATATTGCGCTCAAGTAGCCATGGTATTGTTACCCTCAGGCGAGGACCATGTGAACATAGGCCTCAGTATTGTTACCCCCGGGCAAAGGCCATATGAACATAAACCACGGTATTATTACCTTCAGGCGAGGACCACATGCATATTGACCAGGGTATTGTTACCCCTGGGCGAAGGCCACATAAACTACGAATACCACAAATACATTTCACAAAAATGAACATTCATTCACGATTCATAAAATAGTATTTCAGAAAACAAATCATATCATTTCAGTCAAAAAATACTTATAGTCAACTTATCTTTACAAAATTATTACTCAAAGATAGCTCAAATAGTAGAGAAGTCAAAGCAGTCGGATTAATGATCTATGACGCGTGACCTACACAAACACATAACGGATACACATTGAAGCACACGCTGAGAAAACACGTAACTCATTTCTTTTCTATCTTAGTGTGTTTCTAATCCTTCTCATCATTATTGTGTTTTAATTAGGGCTTATCAATGCTTAAGATGCAATGAGAATGCCAAAATGTAACTTGAAACACTTAGTCAATTTTTTAAAAACATGGCAGTCCGCTAGAGCACAACATTGGTCGCTCGAACGGTCTGCAAAGTCTGCAAAAGTACTGATTGCATGATTTTTTTTCTCAACGAACTCCCGACAATCGCTCGAGCGCAAGACTGGGTAAAAAAAAAGGTCTCCGCTCAAGTGCAACTTCGGTCGCTCGAGCAGTTTACAAAGGTCTGTAAAACTTTTGGGAGCTCTCAATTTATGCTCGAGCACAACTTTGGTCGCTCGAGCGGAAGGTCAAAATAAGGGTGGCCGCTTGAGCGCAGGCTTTGTCGCTCGAACCAACCCCCAAACTCTGCAAAAGTATTGAGAGCTCGCATTCTCCGCTCAAGCGCAGACTCCACTGCTCGAGCAAAGAGTGCAAATTATGAAATTTTCAGATTCCTGATTCAAGTTCAAAACTCAATTTCAAAGCTTCAAAACATATCCTTTTGGGCCAAAACTTAGTAAAATATTGAGAAACTCATAGTATATGATGAATTACAAACCATTTCACAAAATCAAGCCCAAAAGTTTTGCCAATTCTATAAAACAAAACTTGAAACTTAGAAAACATAACTTGCATGTAATAAATTGAACTCAAGGCCTCCAGATCATGATCAAATGAGATGTTTAGTTCAAAAACAAGTTAAATTATTATAACAAAACCAAGAGAAGACCATGCATGTGGAAATCCTTTTGGAAACAACCCAAAATGCTAATGTGCATGTATGTAGGAATTGAGTTATAATTCTTCAATCTTAACTTAATTCTCATATTAATCTACTTACTTCTCTACCATTCATGCATGAATGAGTCAAATACGAAGCTTAAAGATTGAATTTCATACCTAAGGTTCTCAATTCCTTGAATTCTAGTAAGTTCTTCCTCAAGTTCTCCAATTGCCCTTTAATTCTCTTGCAAATTCTCCTTTCTTTCTTGAATTCAATTCTCTCACTCTAATTCTCCCTCTCTCACGTTTTGTCTCAAGAAATGATGAACAAAGAAAGCTCTAGTATGTATAAGCCTTATATAGGCTTGATTAGTAGACTTAATTATGTTTGGCTTAACTTAAATAAATTTTCATTATTTAATTCTAATTATTTGGTTCCGAATCAAATTTCAATTGAACCTACCATAATGTTCTAAACATTCCAAATAAAACATAAACCAAGTCAATTCCGTGATCGGATGCTGATAAGGCCTTCAATTCATAGAAATAAACAGAATTCTGAACAAATATTTCTATAATAGATAGATATAATGCAAATACCACATAACTCATACAATTAACATAGAATTTCATCTTAATTACTGTGACAACCCTCACTTTTGATTAGCGTTAAATTGTGATTAAGCATGATAAGTAATTGATTAAGATGAAATCCTAAATTGATTACTTGGGTGTGTTGTTTTAAATGCATTTCTATCTGTTTGTTATCGAATGATCTGTTTGTGTTTTAATTTCGAATTGCGAATTGAAAGCCTTATCGGCGACCGATTCAGAAATTAATTAGTGTTATATGCTAAGTAGGATTTATAGAATTTTATGGTAGGTTTAATTAAAATTCGATTTGGAATGATTAAATTAGAATAAATAATGCTAAATTAATTGAATCTAGGTTAATTACATGTTTGCCATTAGTGGGCCTTTTCAAGGCCATTTGCTTGACCTCATACTTGTTTGGCACCATTTCTTCCACCCTCTAGACCAAAACGCGAGAGAAAGGGAGATTAGGAAAGAAAGTGAATTCATCTAGAGATTGGCTTGAAAATTTAGAGGAATTGAATGGAATTGCATATTTGAGCTACTACACTTGGAAATCAAGACTTAAGGTAGGAAATTCATTCTCTTAATTGTGAAATTAAGTTGTTACATGCATGGTTCATGGGAAAAATTGGTGATTAGAGTCAAGAATTAGTTTAAAGTGTTGATTCGAGAGTCCATTCATACATGCATGACCATATCAAGGAAATTTTGAAGTTGTCTTCATGGGATTCACACATGCATGTTTATATTTTTGTTGTTATTTAAGAATTCACCATGTTTTTGAGTTCAATCTTGTATTTGATCATGCTTTGGAGCTTTAGAATTCATAAGAACTCATGCATGTTATGTTCTTGCATTATTCTTCAAGTTTACATTAAAATTTGTGTTCAATTGTCACACATTTGGGCTTGATTTTATGAAATGATCTTTAAAACATGTTGAATTATGAGGTTCTAAGTGTTTTCCAGAAAATTGGCCTAAAAGGATGAGTTTTGGCATGTTTGATTCTTGGTTTGAGCTTTGGGAACAAATCTTGGAAACCCAGAATTTGGCTTCCACGCTCGAGCGAAGGATTCCATGCTCGAGCGACCACCTTTGTTTTCAGAATTCCATTCGAGCGACGGAATGCTGGCTCGAGCGTAAATTGCAAGCTCTCAGGTTTTTGCGTGTGCAGTCGCACGCTCGAGCGACGAGACCTACGCTCGAGTAAGAAACTGTGTCTCACGCTCGAGCGAGCATCGAGCGGAGAATTTCAACAACCAGTACTTTTCACACTTTTGCAGATCGCTCGAGTGAGGGAGTCTACGCTCGAGCGACCCCTTCCTTTCGATAAGCTCGCTCGAGTGGAGAAAGGCATGCTTAGGGGTGAGCAGCGGATATACCGATCTGCCAAAACCGACCGAACCAAACCGATCCGCCGCATTTTGGACGGATGCGTGATGACGAGCAGACGGTTGCGGATTGATTTTCTCCAATCCGCCAATTTGGTGGACGGATGGCGGATTTGAGATTCCTTTGGCCGCAACCGAACCGCCAAGCCGCGAGCACCCCTAATAATTTATAAGACTTTATGTTTTTAATTTGTTTAAATATTTTGTTTGTGTTTTCAACTGAAAAAGAATTTAAATATTCTGTTGAAAAAAAGTTTTCAACTTGAATATATTTTTTGAATTGAAAAAAATAAACGTATTATTTATCTATATTTTTTAGTTTTTAAATTTAACTCTAAAAATAATAAATAAAAAATATGACATATACTGATTGGTTTTTGTTTTCAAAAACATATATTGATGTAACAATACAGAGACATACAATCTCTACTACTGCCTTATTCATGGTTTTGGTGGTTTGAATTGTTATTATATTTTAAGAACCACAGATTGTAATACTTTATGTGGATGAATCATGCTGTAATTGTAATATGTGGATGAGCCATGTAGTGATTGTGATATTCTATAATTTCAAACTTTCTTTTTTTGGATGAGACATGCAGTGATTGTAATAGTTTTTTAAGTCATTGACTGTAATACTTTCTTTTTTTTTTTCTTTTTTTTTTTGAGGAAATGCACAAGTTAAATTATGTTGAAAATTTATAAAATCTTAAACCGTCAAACAAATTCCCATCCATCCGCCAAACCGCCAATCCGCTCAATCCACATCCGCCGAATTGGCGGACGGATGCGAATTGATTTTCTCCAATCCACCAATCTGGCGGACGGATGACAGATTGGAGATTCCGTAGCCACAACCAACTCGCGCCCACCCCTAGGCACGCTCGAGCGAGACCCCTGTTTTCAGCCAATTTTGAAAAATGGTGTTAAGTGCATTTTTGCATCCTCTTTCCATCCGAGGCATTTCTAGGCCATGTTTAAGGCATTTTAATGAGGATAATGTTATAGAACCACACCAAGTCAAGATAGGGGCTAAGTTATTAATCCCGAGTGTGTAATTTAGTGTGTGTTCGTTCTGCTACTGTGTAGGGTTGGCACCTGAGGACGTTAATTAGCCTGCCTATAGCCCAGTAATCTGTGAGTAACAATGTTATAAAGCTATGTTAAATTATAATTATTTTCTGAATGATTAACTGTACTGCTTTCCGAAATGATATTGTTTACTGAATGAATGTTTGTCCTATTTTATGAACTGTACTCGTGGCATCCATAGCAACTGACTGTTACTGTTACTGTTACTGTTCCTAACTGTTACTTCTACTGCTACTATTACTGCTACTGTTACAGAGATCTCTATCAGTTCCTATCCTTGGAACTACTGTTACTGTATTGATGGCCATCAACTGACTGTTCGGTCTATTAAGACTTACTGTACTGTTCTACTATTGAATGTACCACGTATGACTGTTATGATTTTCAATTGATTGATATGACATGAAATATGAGCCACCGATTGAATAACTGATCTACTGATGCAAATGACAATTTTAATTATTGAAAGGACATTCATTCTTAACCCCTTTACACAGTTGTTATTCACTGGGCTTTAGCTCACAGTTTATATATGTATATAGGTGGCCAAGCACCGGACCGAAGCTAGAAGCGTCAAGTTAAGCTCCTGTTTTGTCAAGCTAACCATCGCGCCTCACTTCGAGGTTCCGAGTCTTCTCAAGCCAAGGCTGTTTTTGGGGTGTTTTGGATTCACCATTTTGTCTCTGTTATGTATCGAATGTTTAAGACTTGGTTGTACAGTGTGACAACCCTCACCTCTGATTAGTGCTAATCTATGATTAAGCATGATAAGTAACTTATTAGAATGAAATCCTGAATTGATTGTAGGAGTGTATTGTTTTAAATGCATTTCTATTTGTTTGATTTCTGAATGAATCTGTTCGTGTTTTTATTTTGAATTGCGAATTGAAAGCCTTATCGGCGACCGATTCAGAAATTGATTAGTATCTTATGCCAATTAGGATTTATGTGATTTTATGGTAAGTTTAATTAAAATTTGATTTGGGATGATTAATTAGATTAAATAATGTTAAATTACATTAGTTGAATTTATTACATGTTTGCCATTTAGTGGGCCACTTTCATTAGCATCTTTGAGGCTTAATTCATACACTTAGGCATATCACTCTCATCCATTTGAAGACCAAAACCGAGTGAGAGAGGGAGAGTAGAGGAAAACTTGATTTCATCAAGAATTGGCTTGAAAAATTAGAGGAATTGAAGAGCATTTGCAAAATTAAGCTAGCATATTTGGAATTCAAGACCTAAGGTAGAGAATTCACCTTCTTGATTATGAATTTAAGTTATTTCTTGCATGGTTCATGGTAATTTAGTGTTTAGATCCAAGAAGTGGCTTATAGTGTTGAGTTGAGAATTAATTCATGCATGCATGTGCATATTCTTGAATTTTGAGGTTGTCTTCATGAGAATTTCTACATGCATGTTCATGTTTTTGTTATAGTCCATGAATTCACCATGTTTTGGAGTTCAAACTTGCATTTGATTATGTTTTAGAGCATTGGAATTCATAAGAACTCATGCATGTTATATTCTTGTTTAGTTCATGAAAGTTTCTTTGAAATTGTGTTCAATTGGCTTACCTTTGGGCTTGATTTTACAAAATTGATCTTCAAAATATGTTGTAGTATGAGTTTTCAAGTGTTTTCCAGAAAATGGGCCCAAAAGGTTGAGTTTTGAAGTGTTGAATGCTTGGTTTGAGCTTGGGAGGCAAATCTGGAAATTCCAGATTTTGGCTTCCACGCTCGAGCGAAGGATTCCACGCTCGAGCAACCATCTTTTGTTCAGAGCTCCGCTCGAGCGAAGGAATGCTGGCTCGAGCGTAGATTGCAAGCTCTCAAGTTTTCTGCGTGTGCAAACGCACGCTCAAGCGAAGAAACCTACGCTCGAGTGTGGACTGTGTCTCATGCTCGAGCGAGCGTCGAGTGGAGATTTTTAACATCCAGCACTTTTTGCATTTTTACAGACCGCTCGAGCGAGGAAGTCCACGCTCGAGCGACCCCTCTGTTTTGGAAAGCTCGCTCGAGTGTAGAAAGCCACGCTCGAGCGAGACCCCTGTTTTCTGAAAAATTCTGAAAAGTGTTTTAAAGTGCATTTTTGCATCCTCATTCCATCCTAGGCATTCCTAGGCCAAGTTTAAGGCATCTTAATGAGGTTATTGATATAGAACCCCACCAAGTCAAGATAGGGGCTAAGTTGTTATCCCGAACGTGTAACTTAGTGTGTGTTCGTTCTGTTACTATGTAGGATTGGCATCCGAGGACGCTCATTAGCTTGCCTATAGCCTAGTGCTCTGTGAGTAACAATGTTGTAAAGATATGTTCAATTATGATTATTTTCTGAAGATCAACTATTCTGCTTACTGAAACGTTATGGTTTAATGAATGAATGTTTGTCCTATTTGTAAACTGTATTCGTGGCATCCATAGCAATTTACTGTTACTGCTACTGTCACAGAGATCTCTGTCGGTTCCAATGTTTGGAACTACTACTGCTTACTGTTATGATGGCCATCAATTGACTGTTCAGTCCGTTAGGACCTACTGTACTGTTTTGCTATGGAATGTACCACATATGACTACTATGATTCTAAATGACTGATTTACTGATGCAATTGACTGTTTTAATTACTGAAAGGACATTCATTCTTAACCCATTTATGCATTTGTTATTCACTGGGTTTTAGCTCACTGTTTATATTTATATGTAGGTGTCCAAGCACCGGACCGATGCTAGGAGCGTCAAGTTAAGCTCTTGTTTTGTCAAGCCAACCACCGTGCCTCACTTCGAGGTTCTAAGCCCGTTCAAGCCACGGCTGTTTTGGGGTGTCTCAGTTTCACCATTTTGCCTCTAATCTGTATTAAATGTTTAAGACCTGACTGTACAGCTATGGTGTAAGGATTTGGTCCCTAACCTGAATGTTTTTTATGTATCTGAGATGTATATATATATATATGTTTTGTCTATAAATGTGACTTATTCATAGAAGTCTTTTTGCATCCAGATTGTCACAGCTCATTGGACATCTTTTATTTCCTGTTTTGGCTTCCGCCAGCCCCTTTACTCTGTATTACTGTCATTACTGTTAAGCAGGCCTTCGGTAATCACAGATTACTGGCCGGTTGCGATGCTAAATCCATAGAGGCGGGTTTGGGTCGTGACATACAGTTATGGTAAAGGGATTAGGTCCCTAACTTGTGTGCTATGTGTATCTGATATATGTATATGTATGTGGTTATGAATGTGGTTATGTCCATAAAAGTTTTTCCTATGTGGATTTTCACAGCTCATTGGACACCTTGTTATTACTGTTTAGCTTCCGCCAACCCCTTTTATACTGTATTACTATTATTACTGTCATTTAGGCCTTCGGTAATCACGGATTACTGGCTGGTTACGATGTTAAACCCTTAGGGGCGGGTCTGGGTCGTGACAGAGTGGTATCAGAGCACGAGTTATACCGCACACACGTGTCCACATGAGCTATAGGATGTCCTAGAAAAGTAATTAGGGCATTGCATGAGCATAAGAAAGTGTGTGTGTGGTTATGATACGAATATATGTGCTAATGTGCTTAAGTGAGCAATTTTTCCTATGTTTATTATTACTGTATTGCATATAGTGAAATGGAGAATGCAAGAAATGCCGTTGAATCTGAACCATCTGAAGCAAGAATGACAAGGCTGGAAAGAATTGTTGAATTGTTGACTGAGGCACTAAGGCAACAACAGAACCAACAGCCCCCACCTTCTCTAGTACAGCCAGAACTGAATGTCCATGATGATGTAATTGCTTTGACACAGAAGTTCAACAAAATGAAGCCACCAACATTCCAAGGAGGTCTTGAGCCACTAAAGGCCGAAGCATGGGTTTTAGAAACCGAAAAACTATTTGAAGTGTTTCCTTGTTCGGAGGCACACAAAGTATTACTGGCTACCTTTACCTTACAAGAAGAGGCTAGACGGTTGTGGATGCTCATACGTGATACTAACAATGCTATGACTTGGGCTCAGTTTAAAGAAGCCTTTTATGAGAAGTATTTTCCTCAGTGTGTCAGGGATCGTAAAGTAACTGAATTTGAACAATTAAAGCAGGGTACCATGTCAGTAGCAGAATATGAATATAAGTTCACTGAACTCGCCCGATATGCACCACACATGGTTGACATTGATTATAAAAAGGCCAGAAAGTGTGAAGGCAGGCTTAATGTGGAAATACTTGATCGAATCAATGTCTTGAAACTGCTTAAATATGTGGATGTTCTTGACCGAGCAATTATGGCCGAAGCAAATGTCACTGCACTGAAACAGACTAAGACACCGGTGACTGAATGGCGGGGTAAGAGGCAAGGCTTTAATTTCAAGAAAGGCCAGAATAGTTCATTGAACAAGAAGCAAAACACTGGGTCATCGAGCAGTTCTAGCCAGCGCAACAATTCTATACCGCCTTGTTCAAAATGCGGCAAGAGACATAAAGGGGTGTGTTATAGAATTTTTGGTGCATGTTACAGGTGTGGCAAGGTGGGTCACATGGTCAAAGATTGCCTTTCCACGTCTCAAGGCAATAGTAAGGCTGCAACTAGTGCCGCAGCATCGACTGTTACAGCAAAACCCAATCCCAAGGCTACTGGAAAGGAACCTTTGAGGCAAGGTCGGGTGTTTGCACTTGTACCGGGAGACGTGCAGAACACTAAGACAGTTGTGTCAAGTATACTCTCAATTTGTGCCCAAAATGCTTATATTCTGATTGATTCGGGGTCTACACATTCGTTTGTCTCGCATGCTTTTTTACGAAAATTAAATAGACCACTGGAACCCATGAACTATTTGTTAGCTGTATCTTCACCTGCTGGGGGATCCATGACTTGTGCTTATGTGTATCCTGCATGTGAGATTGTTATTGGAGATGTACTTTTGTATGTTGATTTACTGCCTTTGAATATTGATCATTTCGATGTAATTTTGGGAATGGACTGGTTAATAAAATATCATGTTTCCATAGACTGTGTAACGAAACAAGTTGTTTTTCGTCCACCTGGATTACCTGAATTTGTATTTAACGGAGTTGGTGTAGTATCTCCCCCATATCTGATTTCGTCCATGAAAGCATTCAAATTAATTAAAAAGGGGTGTAGAGGGTATTTATGTTGCATATTGACTGTACCTGCTAATACTAAAGCTAATGTGGACAGTATTCCTATAGTCAGAGAATTTCCAGATGTTTTTCCAGATGATTTGCCAGGGGATTTGATTGATAGGGAGATTGAGTTCACCATTGAGGTGTTACCGGGTACGCAGCCAATTTCCAAAGCCTCGTACAGAATGGCACCTACTGAATTGAAAGAATTGAAAATTCAGCTGCAAGAATTGTTGGATAAGAAGTTCATCAGACCCAATACTTCACCGTGGGGCGCACCAGTTTTATTTGTGAAAAAGAAGGACGGCTCACTAAGACTTTGCATTGACTACCGTGAATTGAACAAGGTGACAGTGAAAAACAAGTACCCATTACCCCGTATTGATGACTTATTTGACCAATTACAAGACGCTCAGGTCTTTTCCAAAATTGACCTTAGATCCAAATATCATCAATTGAAAGTCAAAGCAGAGGACGTTGAAAAGACTGTCTTCCGAACGAGGTATGGACATTATGAATTTCTTGTTATGCCTTTCGGAGTTACTAATGCACCTGCTGCATTTACAAATCTTATTAACAGAATTTTCAAACCATTCCTCGACGAATTTGTGGTCGTTTTTATCGATGACATTTTGATTTATTCCAAGAGTATGGTGGAACATGAACATCATTTAAGAATTGTTTTACAGACCTTAAAAGAACAGAAACTGTATGTAAAACTAACAAAATGTGAATTTTGGCTTGATAGTGTCATGTTTTTGGGGCATGTGATTAGTAAGAATGTCATTTCAGTTGACCCACAAAAGATTGAAGCAGTGGTGAATTGGCCTCTACCGACTAATGTTACCAAAGTTCGGAGTTTCTTGGGTTTAGCCGGGTACTACAGGAGGTTTGTGAAATATTTTTCCAAGATTGCTCTACCATTGACTCAGTTGACTCAAAAGGGAATATCATTTGACTGGACCAATCAGAGAGAATCGGCTTTCCAAGAATTGAAGACTCGACTTGTGACTGCACCGATTCTCACCCTACCCTCAGGTACGGATAGATTTACTATTTTTAGTGATGCTTCTTATAAGGGTTTGGGATATGTATTAATGCAGAATGGTAAAGTTATTGCGTATGCTTGCCGACAACTGAGGCCGCATGAAAAGAATTACCCAACTCATGATTTGGAACTTGCCGTAGTGGTATTTGCATTGAAAATTTGGCGCCACTACTTATATGGGGCAACATGTGAAGTATACACAGATCACAAGAGTTTAAAATATTTCTTTAGACAAAAAGAGTTAAACATGAGACAGCGGAGGTGGTTAGAACTGATGAAAGACTATGACTTGCAAATTTTATACCATCCCGAGAAAGCTAACACCGTTGCTGATGCATTTAGTCAGAAATCAATTGGGAATTTGGCCTGTTTACTCATCGGACAGAAAGAACTGTTATGTGATCTTGAAAAATTTGAAGTTGAAATTGTTTTGTGTGAATAAGGTGGGACATTGGCTGCTATTTCTGCTCAACCAGTACTCATTGAAGAGATTAAAGAGAATCAACAACAAGATGAATTTCTGAAAAAGATCATCAATGAACGGGAAACCAAACCAAAGCCAAATTTTGAATTTGAAAACAATGTATTGAAATTTCAGGGAAGGTTGTGTGTACCAAACGATCCTGAATTGAAAAAGCGAGTTTTGCAAGAGGGCCACAGTTCAAAACTTTCTATCCACCCAGGAAATACAAAAATGTACCAAGACTTGAAACTTAATTTCTGGTGGCCGGGAATGAAGAAAGAAATTGCTGAGTTTGTATCGAAATGCCTACATTGTCAACAAGTCAAAGCTGAACATCAACGACCCGCAGGTTTACTTCAGCCCTTACCAATACCGGAGTGGAAATGGGAACATATTACTATGGATTTCATCGTTGGATTGCCTCGCTTCAGTAAAGGTATGTATTCAATTTGGGTCATTGTTGATCGGTTGACTAAATCTGCTCACTTCTTACCTGTCAAAACAATTTATAATGCGGACAAATTGGCTACAATTTATATTGATGAGATTGTTAGATTGCATGGAGTGCCTGTGTCCATTGTTTCAGATAGGGACTCGAAGTTTACATCGAGATTTTGGCAAAGTCTGCAAATGGCATTGGGTACTGAATTGAGACTGAGTAGTGCATACCATCCTCAGACATATGGCCAATCAGAAAGAATAATCCAGACTCTAGAGGACTTACTACGTATGTATGTGTTTGATTTCCAAGGGAATTGGGAAAATCATTTGCCTTTAGCTGAATTTGCTAACAACAATAGATTTCATTCGAGTATTGGTATGGCGCCTTTCGAGGCTTTATATGGCAGAAAATGTCGATCTCCTATTTGTTGGGCAGAAGTCGGAGATGGGCCTTTACTTGGGCCCGAGATTGTACATGAGACCACAGAAAAGGTGAAACTGATTCAACAAAGATTGAAAACCGTACAAAGCCGACAGAAAAGTTATGCGGATGTCCGAAGGCGAGACAGGGAATATGAAGTGGGTGATCATGTTTTTGTTAAAGTGACACCAATGAAAGGACAGACTCGCTTTGGAGCTAAGGGTAAGCTAGCACCGAGGTATGTCGGGCCGTATGAAATCATTGAAAAGATCAATCCAGTGGTGTACCAAGTAGCGCTTCCTCCTGAAATGGAGCATATGCATAATGTCTTCCATATTTCAATATTGCGAGACTATCTTCAGGATCCCTTCCATGTTATTGAGCCTACTCGTGTGGTGTTAAGTGATGATTACACTTATGGAGAACGGCCTATTCAGATTGTAAACTGACGAATCAAGAAGTTGAGAAATAAGGAGATCCCGTTAGTAAAGGTGGATTGGCAAAACCATTGTGGCGTTTGTGCCACTTGGGAGAGGGAAGAAGATATGATGAAAAGATATCCTGAATTGTTCCCCCTGGACCCAGTGTTCTTCCGAAATGAAGGTAATCCAAGTTTGGAGGACCAAACTCTTTTAAGGGGGGAAGATTGTGACAACCCTCACCTCTGATTAGCGTTAAATTGTGATTAAGAATGATAAGTAATTTATTAAGATGAAATCCTAAATTGATTACTTGGGTGTGTTGTTTTAAATGCATTTCTATCTGTTTGTTATCGAATGATCTGTTTGTGTTTTAATTTCGAATTGCGAATTGAAAGCCTTATCGGCAACCGATTCAGAAATTAATTAGTGTTATATGCTAAGTAGGATTTATAGAATTTTATGGTAGGTTTAATTAAAATTCGATTTGGAATGATTAAATTAGAATAAATAATGCTAAATTAATTGAATCTAGGTTAATTACATGTTTGCCATTAGTGGGCCTTTTCAAGGCCATTTGCTTGACCTCATACTTGTTTGGCACCATTTCTTCCACCATCTAGACCAAAACGCGAGAGAAAGGGAGATTAGGAAAGAAAGTGAATTCATCTAGAGATTGGCTTGAAAATTTAGAGGAATTGAATGGAATTGCATATTTGAGCTACTACACTTGGAAATCAAGACTTAAGGTAGGAAATTCATTCTCTTAATTGTGAAATTAAGTTGTTACATGCATGGTTCATGGGAAAAATTGGTGATTAGAGTCAAGAATTAGTTTAAAGTGTTGATTCGAGAGTCCATTCATACATGCATGACCATATCAAGGAAATTTTGAAGTTGTCTTCATGGGATTCACATATGCATGTTCATATTTTTGTTGTGATCCAAGAATTCACCATATTTTTGAGTTCAATCTTGTATTTGATCATGCTTGAGCTTTAGAATTCATAAGAACTCATGCATGTTATGTTCTTGCATTATTCTTCAAGTTTACATTAAAATTTGTGTTCAATTGTCACACATTTGGGCTTGATTTTATGAAATGATCTTTAAAACATGTTGTATTATGAGATTCTAAGTGTTTTCCAGAAAATTGGCCTAAAAGGATGAGTTTTGGCATGTTTGATTCTTGGTTTGAGCTTTGGGAGCAAACCTGGAAAACTCAGAATTTGGCTTTCACGCTCGAGCAACCACCTTTGTTTTTAGAATTTCGCTCGAGCGACGGAATGTTGGCTCGAGCGTAAATTGCAAGCTCTCAGGTTTTTGCGTGTGCAGTCGCACGCTCGAACAACGAGACCTACGCTCGAGCGAGGAACTGTGGCTCACGCTTGAGCGAGCATCGAACGAGCATCGAGCGGAGAATTTCAGCAACGAGTACTTTTCACACTTTTACAGATCGCTCGAGTGAGGGAGTCTACTGTCACGACCCAAACCCGCCTCTGTGGGTTAGGCATCGTAACCGGCCAGTAATCCGTAGATTACCAAAGGCCTCTGAATAGATTAGCAAATAATAAGGGGCTGCGGAAGCAAATATATAAAATAGACAAGGTCTAATGAGCTGTGGTAACGTACATGAGACAGTAGATTTTAAAACTTATATATATATACATGAGCATGCCAGTCAAAGGACGCCAATATTTACAAAGTATTTATAGAAGTGTACATCCCAAGACCTGACTTTACAAAACAGTCACAGAGTCTAGCGTGAATACAAAAACAGCTATGGCATTAGACTTCGATCGGAACCTCCTCGGGAGGCACAACGGTTGGCTGACAAAAAAACAGAACAGAAGGCCGTCAACTCTGGCCCTGGTCACACGCCGGCTCACCTACATACATAATATAAACTATGAGCGAAAGCCCAGTGAATAATAACAGAGTAAAGGGGTTTCAATGAATGAGTCCGTACAGATTCAGAAATCATAATTCAGTTTCGTATCAAATCCATAATTGGTCCAGATCATATACAGAAATAATAAGTCATGCTTGAGTTTACATGATACATCCATTAGCAATAACAGAGCAGATACAGAACAGAGACAGACACGTGAGGGTTACAAGTAACCAGTTCCTTAAAGGAACCTCCGGATCCAGGTAACAGAACAGAAGCTGAGCCCCCATGACAGGGCCTCCGGTACGGGTAATAGAGTGCTGACAGATTAAGTTCCATAAATGAACCTCCGATACCGGGTAACAGTTAACAGATATCACATGATGCTAAGGATGTCACGAATAGATATCAGAAATTGGACAATCATTCATTGTACAGAACATATCATTTCAGAAAACAGATCTCATTTTGTCACACAGAAAATAAGTACAGTTGAACATAACTTTACTAAGTTATTACTCACAGTTGGCCTTGAGACAAATAAACGGAGCAGATTAGTCAGACAGAACGCGGCATGTGACCTACATAACACATAACAGATACACACTTGAAACACACGTTCTAATTGTACAAAACTTACGTCGTTGGCTCTTAGCGTGTTTCTAACCTTTAATCCTCATTAAAGGGTCTTAAACATGGCCTAGGAATGCCTAAAATGGAATGAGGATGCAAAAACGCCTTGAAAACTATTTCCTAAATTTTGCTGAAGATAAGGTCCACGCTCGAGCGTGGATTACCCCGCTCGAGCAGACATGCAGATATTGAAGCTCCGCTCGAGCGTGAACTTCCTCGCTCGAGCGGACTGTAAAATCGACAAAAGTACTGGATGCATGATTTTCACGCTCTACGGGCGCTCGACCCCCGCTCAAGCGTGAGACTCAGAGTCTCGCTCGAACGTGGGTTCCCCCGCTCCAGCAGACTGCAAAACACACAAACTTCTAGGTATACGCATTTCATGCTCGAGCGTAACTCTCGACGCTTGAGCGGAAGTGCATGTACTCAGGATTCACGCTTGTGCGTGAAAGTTCCCGCTCGAGCGTGGGTCAAATTTCTAGAAAATCCAGATTGACCTCCAAGCATGAAACTCAACCTTTAAACCTTCAAAACTCATTTTTCTGGGCCAATATTTGAGGAAACATATAATAACTCATAAAACAACATGTATTAAAAATCATTTCAAGAAATCATGGCCCAAGAGCAACCCAATTATGCACAAACTCAACTTAAACTTTATAGATGATCCAAAACATGACATGCATGTGCATTTTTGAGCTAAGGCTCTCCAAAACATGATCAAATGCTATCAAACAACATGAAACTCATTGTGTTTCCAAAATTAGAATGAAATCAACACATGCATGAGGAAATTCTTGAAACTCATCCTTCAAAATGCTATGAAACATGCATGCATGCATGAATTAATCCTCAATTCAACATTTTAACCCAATTCCTAGCTTTAGACACTAATTAACCATGAACTATGAAAGAAACAATTCACAGTCAAGTTCAAGGGGATGAAATCTCTACCTTAGGTCTTGAATTCTAAGTGCAGGAGCTCAAATATGTAATTCTTCTTTAATTTCAGTCTCCAAGCTAAATCTCTTGTTGAACTCAAATTCTCCTACTCTCCCTCTCTCTCTCGAATTGGTCTAAGAAAGAATGAAGGAATGATGTAACAAGATATAAAATCTATTAATGGCCTAAAGTGCCCACTAGTGGCAAAGATGCAATTAATTCAAGTTGATGTAAATTAATTTTATTTAATCATACCAAATCAAATTTAAATTAAATCTACCATAAAATCACATAAATTCTAATTAACACATAACACTAATCAATTTCGGAATCAGGCGCCGATAAGGCTTTCAATTCGCAGTTCAAAGTCAAAACATGAACAGATCGTTCTACACCGAACAGATAGAACACAAAAATCAAACAACACACATGCAAATTAATTCCAAATTCCTCCTAATCTACTGTTAGGCATAATTAAATGCAGATTAACATTAATCAGAGGTCGGGGCTATTACATCTACACTCGAGCGACCCCTTCCTTTCGATATGCTCGCTCGAGCGGAGAAAGCCACGCTCGAGCGAGACCCCTATTTTCAACCAATTTTGAAAAATGGTGTTAAGTGCATTTTTGCATCCTCTTTCCATCCTAGGCATTCATAGGCCATGTTTAAGGCATCTTAATAGGGATAATGTTATAGAACCACACCAAGTCAAGATAGGGGCTAAGTTATTAATCCCGAGTGTGTAATTTAGTATGTGTTCGTTCTGCTACTGTGTAGGGTTAGCACCCGAGGACGCTGATTAGCCTGCCTATAGCCCAGTAATCTGTGAGTAACAATGTTGTAAAGCTATGTTAAATTATAATTATTTTCTGAATGATTAACTGTACTGCTTTCCAAAATGATATTGTTTACTGAATGAATGTTTATCCTATTTTATGAACTGTACTCGTGGCATCCATAGCAATTGACTGTTACTGTTACTGATTGTTACTGCTACTGCTACTGTTATTGCTACTGTTACAGAGATCTCTATCAGTTCCTATCCTTGGAACTACTGTTACTGTATTGATGGCCATCAACTGACTGTTCGGTCTATTAAGACCCACTGTACTGTTCTGCTATTGGATGTACCACGTATGACTGCTATGATTTTCAATTGATTGATATGACATGAAATATGAGCCATCGATTGAATAACTAATCTACTGATGCAAATGACTGTTTTAATTACTGAAAGGACATTCATTCTTAACCCCTTTGCACAGTTGTTATTCACTGGGCTTTAGCTCACAATTTATATATGTATGTAGGTGGCTAGGCACCGGACCGAAGCTAGAAGCGTCAAGTTAAACTCTTGTTTTGTCAAACCAACCATCGCGTCTCACTTCGAGGTTTCGAGTCTTCTCAAGCCAAGGCTGTTTTTGGGGTGTTTTGGATTCACCCTTTTATCTCTGTTATGTATCGAATGTTTAAGACTTGGTTGTACAGTTATGGTAAAGGGATTAGGTCCCTAACCTGTGTGCTATGTGTATCTGATATGTGTATATGTATGTGGTTATGAATGTGGTTATGTCCATAAAAGTTTTTCCCATGCGGGTTTACACAGCTCATTGGACACCTTGTTATTACTGTTTGGTTTCCGCCAGCCCCTTTTATACTGTATTACTGTTATTACTGTCATTTAGGCCTTCGGTAATCACGGATTATTGGCCGGTTACGATGTTAAACCCTTAGGGGCGGGTCTGGGTCGTGACAATTACTTATTAGGCATTCTTAATTATGGATTATAGGCTAATCACGGGTTGATCTTATTACACCCAGCCCTGCCATTGCAACCCACTCCATCATTACCAAGCCTCCTGCCATCCTCCACTGTAGAGAGAGAGAAAAAGAAAACCCTAGGGTTTTCATATATAGAAGAAGAAGAATATGTTGGAGAGGGGCTACGTGGAGACGGATTATGACGATAAAAGACTAATACGTAGTCATTGTGAGAGTGGAAGAGGGGCACTAAAGGTACGACACGATTGAAGAAGGGATTGAGCGAGTGTTTTGTAGTGATTAATGGTTATGGCAGGAGAAGATGGAGGTTGTAGAGAAGTTGGCAACTGAAGGGAGTCTAATGACTTGTAGTGGCAGTAGTTAGGGTTAGGGCTTGTTGGAGAAAAAGGTAATTTGATATTATTTAAAAAATGATAGTGTGCAGTGAGACAAAATCAAATATTTTTGGAAAAAATACAACAAAAAAAAAATAAAAAATTTCAAAGTTTGAACTTTATAACAAAATAAAATTTAAGTTTTAATTTTATTGATTTAAACCCTAAACGTTTGATTTATTTTCAATCTAAATTATTTGTCTATTTACGTTAAGTAAAATCAATTGAAAAAGTATTTTAGTCATTAAACTCAATAAAAAATGATATTTTAGACATTTTATGTATGCATACATTGAGTTTAATGACAAAAATATTTTTTTCATCAATTTTACTTAACGAAAATAGACAAATAATTTAAATTGAAAACAAATTAAAAAATCAAGAGTTAAATTAATAAAACTAAAATCTTGTGATTTATTTTGTTCAAATATTCAAATTCTAAATTTTGTTTTTTTTATAATTGTCCCAATACTTTAATTTAATTGTGATGCGAACTAAGCATATAATAAGGAGATAATGTGTACATGGTGTGCAAATTGAATTTCCCAATCTACAACTACGATGGCTTCGTTTTCCCTTTGGTAACCAATTAAACCCACCACCAAACAAATACTCGCATATGGCCATGGTAACCCACCAGCTAACAATGGTAATAACCACCGGGGGTGGTGGCTTAACCCATGTTCGAATTCTGGGTACAAAAAATGGCTAGATTTTTTAGCTAATTTTCTTTGAGATCTCATACTGCATTTTAATCAACTTTGGATTCGTTTATGGTGTGTGACTCAGCTCTATTGGTGTCTCGATGGTAGATCCTTCCTATGGATTGAGTTAAATTTAGCCGGCAACCCTGGACCAGGGCCCACGGATGCAGTGACGACACCAAAAAACATCATTTTTTTCCTAGTTCAAATAAAAAAGAAAAAGAGAAGAAGCTAACAATGGTAATAAGAGTATCCATTTTTATTCAAAAAAATTGGCCATAAAAAAATAGATGATAAATGTGTTTTTAAAAATAGATTATTCATTTATTTTTTTTGGTAACAAACGCGATAAATTAAATAGATTACGATTATTGAATCAACTTAATTTATTTATTTATTTTTTTTTGTGAATGACATACACAAAGAACCCTACAAAATAAACAATTTAAATCATTGAAAAAGAATTCATAATAGGCTCCACAGGCCCAAATAGTATCCTCCAGTATATAATTTGGAAGGAAACCCATTGCATGAAAAAACACACCAAATCAATTTAGGGAGCTGCTACTAGCCTCCTTGTAATTTTTTATAATTCTCCACCCCATTTATTTTTTTTAGCACCATTTTAGCGCTAATGCAATACCACAAGAAGCATCTCGGCCTATATTCAAATCATAAAAAGCTAAAATAATCTTAGTGCTCCAAACTCAAATCATAGGACAATAAAATGAAAATTTTCATTTAAAATAATAGTCTTTTTTATTTCATTTCTTACCACATCACTCAATCAAAACTCATAGAATAGATAAAATGATACGAATATAATCTATATAATAAAGCATGACGGTTTTTGAATTTGTCCTACACACATTTGTCCTACTAGGATATTTGAACGGCTCAGATCTGTTCAATTTATAAAATAACGGCTGAGATATATTTTTCAAAAAATATCCTATATATACATTTTCTATTTTCCCGCTTCTCTCTCTTACTTTTTCCTTTTCTCATCTATCTTTTTATCATCTCATGATCCTACATTCCTTTCTCTTTTTATTTTTATTTTTTTATTTTCTCTCATTTTTATTTTTTTCTCTATTTGTTTTTTTTATTTTTTTTATTTTCTCCTTTTTGTTCACTTATTTTTCATTCATATTATATGAAAAAGTCTGCGATTCCAGAATTAAGTGCCAGATTTTACTTTGTGTTGTGGAGATTAAATTAATAAATTTTACAGTCCACAAATTAAATGAATTTGAACAATTAATTATTATTTTAAAATATATTGAATACATGATAGACTTCATAAATTTAGATTTCATATGAATTTCAACGTCTATATAGTAAAGCAAGATGGCTTTTGAATTTGTCCTGCACACATTTGTTCTACTAGGATATTTGAACGGCTCAGATCTATTCAATTTATAAAACAACGACTGAGATATATTTTTCAAAAAATCTCCTACATATACATTTTCTATTTTCCCGCTTCTCTCTCTCTTACTTTTTCCTTTTCTCACCCATCATTCTATAATCTCATGATCCTACCTTCCTCTCTCTTTTCTTTTTATTTTTTTATTTTCTCCCATTTTTATTTTTCTCTCTATTTGTTTTTATTTTTTATTTTTTATTTTCTCCTTTTTGGTCACTTATTTTTTATTCATATTATATGGAAAAGTCTGCGATCCCAGAATTAAGTGCCAAATTTTACTCTGTGTTGTGGAGATTAAATTAATGAATTTTACAGTCCACAAATTAAATGAATTTGAACAATTAATTATTATTTTTAAATATATTGAATACATAATAGACTTTATAAATTTAGATCTCATATGAATTTCAACATATTTTAATAAAGTATGACGGTTTTTGAATCTTCAACATATTTTTGTTCTACTATGACATTTGGATGGCTCAGATCTATTTAAATTTTAAAACAATGGCTGAGATATATTTTTCAAAAAATTTCTTACATGTACATTTTCTATTTTCCCTCTTCTCTATCTTACTTTTTCATTTTCTCACCCATCCTTCCATGATCCCACCTTCCTCCCTCTTTCCATTTTATTTTTTTATTTTCTCCGATTGTTATTTTTTTCTCTATTTGTTTATTTTTTAATTTTCTCATTTTTGTTCAATATATTTTTCACATATTTTCATACAATGTATGTATACCCATAATACACTAGGACATTACGGGCATACATACAATTTCTATATAATTATATAAGCAAAAACATTATTGTATGTATACCAGTAAAAATTGTATGTATGACAGGTACATCTATCTATCTTGTTATATATTATACAAGCAAAAACGAGTTTTCGTGAGAAATTTTATGAGGACTCCAAAATTTTATAATAAATTCGTGAATTTATCAAATTAAAAAATAAATTTAAATAGTATTAGGATTACAATTATATTCTAATCTTAACATTATTTATACCGCGTCTTTAGGTATGGACATACGCTAGTAGTTTGAAATGGAAAAAGTGAATTTTTCCCGTAAGATTTTGTGACATGACATCATGTACATTTTCCTAAGATCGTTTTTGATTGCTCTTGTATACGTGATTTTTCGGACACAATTTTGTACTGAAAGTCAATGAAAAGTCATAGAAGATTTTCTTCTTTTTAAATTATGATAGCTGAGTTCATGAGAGTATAAGTAATATCTTGAAGAGAACATAATTGTTTCGTGCCCTTATTTATAAATAATGTTGTTTCAATATTGCTTCTTTCCTTATTTCCAAAAACAAATGATAGCTTGTATCTTCCTCCTACATAACATCAAATTAAAGCACTCCATATTTGCCATTCAATTCTTTTCATTTCTTGTTTACATAACGACAATTCCTCCGTATCTCTCCTTTATCACCAGTCAAAACTCTGAGACCTCCCATCCGGTTTATCGACAACGCAAATGACCTGCGAAAATCTTCGAAATCATTAGCAAATTCTTTGCTTATTTGATTAGTGTCATTCCTAAACTTGAGCTGCTGATCAACTTCGAGTACTGATTCGCCTTTTAGCACCCTCGAGAAGTAGCTGTTGGTGAACTTGTAATTGGGTCCTGAATCTGGGTTCAAATACACTAGTGGATCGCTTTGGCCAGACTTCAATTGCGACGGGCATTGATTTTTGAGTTCGTTTAAGATGGTTTGATTCATGGTGGGGTCTGGTTTTCCTGTGTTTTGAAAATTGTAGAGTCTGTCCCATACGTATTTGCAATGCGTTCTCCCTAGTGAATGTGCTCCTGCGGTACAAAATATACACACTCATATTTTAGCCAATGATGGAGCAATGGGCTTTGAAGAGTTTATTTAATTTGTTATACATATTTATTAGTGGTCAGTGCAAATGCGATGTTCTATTCCGATGTACCAAAAAAATATATGTTGTATTTGTAATTTTGTATTTAAATTTTTGAATGGTTTGATGATGAAAGGGTGGTTCGATGAATAAGAATCATTTCGCAATTTTGAATGATTTGATGAATGAGAAAAATAAATTAGTAGATCATTAGATGTGATAGTTACTTAGATAAGAAGGGCGTAATTGGAAAAAAAATGTGTGAAATAGTCGCACCAAATGGAGTGTACATTATTTTAAATTAAAAAAAAAAAAAAAATAGTGACACCAAATGGGATATATGTTTCTATAAACAAATAAATTAAATAAATAGAATAAATTAAGGTCAAGTTTGGCATAACCTAAATAATACAAAAAGTCAAAAAGTCACTATCCTATTTAAGTCACATCATCTTATTTAAATCACATCACATCACCTCTCTAACACATCACATCAAACCCAACTCAAACCCAACACATATAAGCCAATAAGTCAAAAAGTGCACTTTTTTAGAACATCCCAAACCAACCTAAGTGTATTATTTAAAGGATGCTCAATCTAAAAGTCTAAATTATAATTTTATGAATAATGCTATATGTATCAATTAGTGTACTAACAGATTATGTGGTATAATTTTAGAGGTTTTGGGTATTTATAATTTAATTAATAAGTGGGATCAGTAATAATGACATAACACTAGTTGGTACACTAATTTTTTTTTTTGGTGAATAAGTCATAAATAAAGACAAAATATAAATACAAATACAAGGGGCATGTCCCAGGCCCTAACCCCAACAATACAAGCGAGAACAACCATCCTAAAAGCAGCCTAAAAAGGCATGCCAAACAGAGAACAAACTGATACAAAAACAGCTTCAACTAACAAAACTAAGATATATATAGAACCTGAAAAATCCAAAGTTATTAACTGGATGGATAAAGATATACCAAACAATTAAATAACTTAGAATTATAACATAGGAAGGAAGACTAAACTCAAGCTCCAAAAGTGATTCCTTGTATATGTCCAGGCTCCCCATACAAACAGTATGTGGACCATGACCACATTCCATAATTGTTGGTATACTAGTTACTAGATTAATTAGTACATGTAGCACTACCATAATATTATTTGATTAAAAGTTCAAACTCTAAAATATTTTGTCTAAAAAGATAAGTTCAAGCAAAATAATCAAAATACCCTCTATATATATTTATGATATCTATACAGAACCAGACTAAGGGTTTGTTTGAGATGTAGGTTGACTTTTTGGCTTTTTGACTATTTTAGCCTAGGGCTAAAAAACCTCGTTTGAGATAGGCTTTTTGATTTTTGATTTTTGTGAGGAAAAAAATGAAATGATTATCATTTGGATGTGACATTTTACATTATTGACTTAAAAAGTCTATTTTATCTTTTTGTGGCTATTTTAACAAAAAAAAAAAAACCCCATTTTAGCTTATGCCAAGGCTAAAAATCTCTCACTCTCTCTCTCTCTCTCTCTCTTTCCTTTCCAACCTCGCCACCTACCACCTCGCTTCGCCGTCGCCGCCATTAGCCCCATCGCCGACTTTGACCATACTGTCGTTTTCTCTCCCTCTCTCTCACCACTACATCCCCTGTTGCCGTCGTTTCCGGCAGCGACAAGTCAACCTTCTCTGATCCCCTCCTATTTGCCGCCTTCCCTTGTCCCAATCTCTGCCACCTCCAACTATTACACTATTTTTGGAAACCTAGGAAAGAAAATAAAAGAAATGATTACTTAAATTATAATAAAAAATAAAAGAAAAGAAATGATTGTGATTTCTCTCCTTTTTTTTGGGTTAGATTTCATAAGAGAAAAGAAAATAAACATTTTTATGTTATATTACTACTTTTATTGGATATGAAAAGCCCTTGAGGACATGGTGTCAATCATTTTATTTGTTTTATTTTTATAGAGACAAAATTGGTATTATGAAAATATAAGAATCTGTTGGTTTTTTCTCTCTCTCACAATCTCTCTATTTTTGGGAAGATTAGAAATGAGGGTTATAAGAGAAATGAGTTTCTGCCCGTGTCTCTTCATTTCTCCCTATTTCTCTCCACTTAAGGTATCCAAACAAGTAAGAGAAATCCATATCTCTTCATTTCTTTTCTTTTCTCTCCAAATCACTCAACCCAAACATAGGCCTGGTTTGGGAACAGGCTATTTTAGTAACTTTTTGACTTTTTACGAAAAGATGTGCAGAAAAATAGAGAGGTGATGTGATGTGTTTTACTTAGCTTTTTGGCTTTTTAGCTATTTTAACCACTTCCCAAACATAGCTATAGTGTAACATCTGCCCCGTCTCTCTTACTCATTCAATCTTCGAATCTGAACCAACCATCGCGTCTCTAGTAGTCCAGGCTCCACGCACCGCCACATCAAAGCGGCTCCACCACTGCAGGAAAGATCTTAAAGATCTAGTTGCAACGGTTGGGGATCGAGGATGGCGTACCCTAGCTACTCTCCTATACTCGATCGAGACGATGATAGAGGTGTAATCGAATAGAAAGATCCACAATTGGAATAACACATTTGGGGGTCAATCATCATCATCATTATCAATTTGTCACTATTCTTTGTTTTTGCCATACAATTTTGACTTAAGTAGTAGTAGTGATTGAGACTGTTGTTGTTAGAATCAAAATGTTGAGTTATAGAATCAATTCCTATTTGCCTCTGATTCTACATTGTCTGCCATTGGAGCGGATTAACTTGAGCAACCAAAAATACACTCGATTTGGAGACTTAGGAGGGTTCTTGGTGTTTCTATTGGGATTGGTAATAATGCTTTGGAGGATTGTTGTTTGAAGAATCACTTTCCAGTGGCCACTGAGGAACTGAAGAATTTCAAGGATAGTGTTCAAGATGGATCTAGAGATGTTAGGTGATTTGAGTATAGATATAGATTTGAGAATTATTTTTATTTTTATTATTTTTTTATTTTTGATGATTGTTGTTGTTGATTAACAAATAAAACAAACAGATATGCTCAAAATTTCTTTCTATACTTTTTTTTTTCTTTTTCCTCTTTATTATTATTTGTTGTTGTTGTTGTTGATGATGATGATGACGATGATGATGATAATGAGGAAACTGATTGCAACAGATAGGGAGAAAGATGTAGAGATAAGAAAATTTCAAAATTATTAGATCTTTTTTTTTTTTTTTTTTTTTTTTGTAATTGTTATTGTTGATCTGAGCTCAGATCTATTCAAAAGGATTAGATTCCTCCTTTATTTATTTATTTGTGTGTTGTTGGTGATTATGATGATGACGACACAGATTGCACTAGGAAAAGAGATATAGAGACAGATAGAAGAGAGATTTGAACAAATAGAACATAACATTTCATGTTTTTTTTTTTTTGAAATTGGTTGATTGTGAAGCCATTGTTGGTGATCCAAATTGTTCTTGCTGTAAATTATTTAAACAGATAACATTTTAACAAATCAGTCTATTTCCTCTCAATGTATATCACAATTTAAACAGATAAAAATTAAAAAAAATAATTAAACACATAGAAAAAAATAGGCTTGTGAAACTCAATAGATAATGAAAACAGACTTTATGAAATTGAATAGGGGCAAAATTTTGAACAGATAAGAGGAAAAAATTGAACAGATAGTTAAAAAAATTGAACAGATAGTCAACGAAAAGTCAACAGATAAATTAAGGGGTAAAATTGAAAATAAAATGTCCTTCAAAACAAACAAAAAGATTTCTCATCAAACTATTTCATAAATGGTGGATCTCTCACCAATAAAAAAAAATCTCTTGAAGCTCATGCTTCATATCTTTCTATAACTTGGACTTTTTAACAAATTAACCCTTACTTAAATAAATGAAAAATTGATAACGTCCACAACATTGAATAGACATATAAGTTTTGGAAAAAGTGAGGAGTTTGGACAAGTATAGCATCTTCAACTTATGTAAAGTTTAATTATTTCAACAACATTCGGAATTAAATGAAACGTTTGATTTGAGTTATGTTTTAACCTCAAGTCTGCCTTTTTTTATTTTATTTAAATTTTATAATCTAAATATAATTTTAAGATTGAAAGTATAATGGCAGCTTCAACTTATGTAAAGTTAAATTATTTCAACAACATTCGAAATTAAGTAAAACATTTCATTTGAGTTATGTTTTAACCTCAAGTTTGCCCCTTTTTTTTTATTTAAATTTTATTATCTAAATATAATTTTAAGATTGAAAATATCAACAAAAAAAAAAAAAAAAAAAAAACAGAAAAAGAAGAAGAAAAGGCTTTTATTTAAATTTTATGATCTAAATATAATTTTAAGGCTTTACCTAAGAGTGTAGTCATGTCCAATACATCTAAACCTTTGGATTTAAAGAATTGCAGTGCTGTTTCCAATGAAATCGAGGGGGATGGGAGGTCCACCCATGCAGCATTTGAATCCAACCCATCTCTTCTTCCTAGGAAAACTGGATAAGATGGAGCACCAGCCTGTGAAATTCATAAAAATAAATAAATAACCATTAAAATAAACAATAATGAAAAATTTTAATATATATACTTTTGAAAAAATGTATTATATACACCTTTAATTATGTTATTTTTTTCTTTTATTATGATTAATTTTTTTCCTTTAATTATGGCATTATTTTAATTACAACTCATAAGATATTTAGTTATGTCTCATGTTATATTTTATGACATTTTTTTGGCTATATCTCAAAAAATATGAAATTATACTATTTTTTTCTTTACTTATAAAATGCATATAATTCACACTTTTTTGAAATATATGTACCATGGTATTTCTTAATAACAATAAATTTGTGTGATGCTTATTTTAAGAAATATTGGACGCATACTTAGCCTAACAGAAGTATTTAGGAAAACAGAGCAAGTTTACATTTGATTGATACTATATTTTATCCTATAATAAAATTATTCTGCGTTACATTACAAAATGATTAAATTATTTTTATTAAAACAATTAATTTCAAAATAAATTACTTGAGTTAATCTTATCAACAAATCAAATACAACTTGAGTGCATTAATATAAAAAGGTGAGAGAGACTTACAAAATGGACTGCATCTCTTGTTGCAAGATTGAGAATGTCAGCACAAGAGACTGCTCGAGGGCATCGGTCTTCCAGTACAGTCTTGATCTTGTCAATTATCTCAAATCCTCCTAACCCAGCATTTTGTGGTGCTGTTTTCTCTGAATTTGGACCATCAAGGAGAATTGATGCGTCACACCCCTACATCGTATCCAATTACAAAATAAATTTGGAGACATGCTTATGAAATATAAAACAAAGTATTTATGTTATCTTGTTAACCTTTCATGTTGATCATTTCTTCAAAAAGAAATTAGCATATTATGTCACCTTTGCTACATTTGGATTGAGGGGAAGTTAGTATGTCCAACCCTTTCTTTTAGTTAGCGTGTTAGTTGGTACACTAATTAGTGTTTCTAAATTACTCATTTACTCCTTATTAAGCATGAGGGAAGAAGTAACAGCTCAATTTTTTTGAGATCCAAGACCTAACATTAAATGAAGTACAGGTCTTAAAGGCTTTAAACAATTGCTGCATGTCCCAAAATGAAATTTTTTAATTTTTTTTTTTGCTGAATCTTGAGTAGAGTAGTAATTTGCCCATAAGTTGAACTGTCTGGAACCCGACAAGGGAGATGATCAAACTCATACTTCTATTCACCTACACAAGTGAATGAGCTTTTCGTGTATTTATTAATGTAGATCACATGTGACACTGACCATCGTCCCATGTAAAAATACAAGTATATCCGTAAAGGGTTCACTGCCTTTAATTGGATGACTAACAAATTGATTATTACAAATATTATTTTGAAAAATGATTGATTTACCGAACTTGAGTTCGTTCAAATTGTCCGAATTACGTAAGTAGGATGACTGGCCAGATAATTGGCACCACCCTCGTTACCTTTGTCATCCAGTGTGTCAATCTGTATTCGCCCGGATGACCAGTCGGACGACCTACATGCACAAATTCGGATAATTCTAACAAGCCAAAATTCAATTGATGTAGTATTGTTGTTCTATTTTAACGTTACCCATGTTGTAATTTCTAGATTTTTTTTTAATAAGTAATTATTCATATTTTTTATTTCTTTATCAATTTTTTTCTTCATATTTTTCTAAACCATTAGTGATATATTTTCCGCGCTATGAATTAATTCATGTAATCTCCAACTCCTGAATTTGCTACCAAATTTTCAAGAGAGAAAAATTAAAAATAAGGAAAAGAAAAGTGTCTGATAGATATTAAGCTTCTTGTAATAGTGTTGGATCAACTGATACCGAGTTATCAAAAAAATATACATATATTAACGTAGAAGAAAACTATAGAAATGCAAAGAAAGATACATACGTTGACCATAGAGTCTGCATAGAGCAACTTGAGAAACTTAGCAGTGAGGCTCTTATCCTTGCTCCAATACAACATCACTTGGTGCCTCACAAACGGTTCCACATTGGCACACGTATTATGCTTCTTGTAATAGTGCCTGATCAAGGGGGCATCCTCCGGTGGCAATGTCACCGCCGCATTCACCACCATCCACCATGAGCTCAGTGCAAGTGCAGCTAGAAGAGGAAGATGAACCAAAAACACCCCACCACCTCTCCTCATCTTCAATTAATGCTAATGTGCCACACCTCTCTTCTTCTTCCACTGCACTGGGCTATGGCTTTGTATATGTATGTGGCTAATGAGATTGGTGCCTTCCATGTGATGCATGTATATATATATAGCCTTAGACATTGACAATTTGACAATGTCAACCTGGCTTGACCAACAAAGTCACCATAAAATAAGCGAAATTATTAAATATTTCTGGAATATTTTCTGTATTTCTTAACCAATTATCATTCAATATATCTTTTATATTCCTCAATTACCCAACACAATAACCCCACCTGCTCACATTTTCCACCAATCACAATACTATGGAATATTACGTGCCTATACTCCGAGATTACTGAATAATTATTCATAAAATAACATATCTTATAGTTGTATTTAATTTTTTTTTACGTTCTATTTGGTTGAAAAAAATTGAAAAAGAAAAGGAAAATATATATAAAATTGAGTGAAAAATAAGTATATTTTATTTATCTTTTTTTTTTTTTTCTTTATCAAATTCTCAACCAAATATAACCTTAATTTTTTTATTTTTTATTTTGAATTAAATTTTGAAACTCCGGGTGTGACGGCACGTGGGAAGGATTTATCAGGGACTTTAACATGCAAGGAGGCCTTTAAAAAGTTCATTTACGCCACATCTAAAGCAAAAGCGTCCATGACAAGGTACGCGTCCAATGGTCAAACAAAAAAACAAAAAAAGGGAACGCGTCCAAGATTTGTAGGGTAGTCCTAGGTGTACAAATTTGCACTACAAGTTTCTTGATCACCATGCTAACCCTAATCTATCTTTGACTTTTGAGGAGGCTAAGCAACAAAAATTAGACATGTATTTCACTCCATGAGCTGGAGCACATCGAAGCGTTATTCTTGATGAGCATTAATGTTTGATTTTTTTGGGGGGGATAATTGTAATAAAATGTTATAAACTCAAAATAATTGTAAAAAGATAAAAGTACAAGACTTTTAGCCTTCGTTTGACATAAATTAAAATGAAATTTTTTGACTAAAATAATTACAAAAAGATAAAATAAGTTTTTTAATCTAATAAGATAAAATGTCACATTCAAATCATAATTATTTCATTTTTTCTCTCATAAAAGTTACAAAAACTAAAAAAACTTATCTCAAACGACATTTTTTAGCTTCAGACTAAAATAGCCAAAAAGTTAAAGAGCCAAAAAATCAACTCACATCCCAAACGAACCCTTAGCTGTACAATCTAATGCATAAATTACTTATACTTCTATAATATTATAATTATTTTGTGTTGATGTCATATTTTAAAATTCTCCCCTTTTTTTTGTTTTGTTTTGTTTTGTGTTTTTTTTTTTTTTTTTTTTTTTGTGGTAATGTTTAGCATTGTCATCCCATTGTCACAAAAGTACTATAGATAAAAAGAAGAGCAAATTTCATTTATACCCCTATACTTTTACACGATTTTCAATGACCTTTCAGACTACTCTTATTTTCACACGTACCCCCAAAGTTTTTAAAACGTATAAATTTTGCCCCTGTTATTACATTTGAAACGGAAAAACTTAAAAAAAATTACATTTTTATCCCAAATTTCAAAAGAAAGATGCAGACCCACCTTTTCCTACTAGTAAAACCACCACCACCAACCACCCCTTCAAGCCCTTCTATCTTCTTCATCATAACTCTGTTTCGCCTCATTTTTACGTCATTGGATTCAACTCACAGTGTAGTTTTCGTATCACATCTCACACCTCTCGTTCTTTCTCTTTTTGCATACTAACAAATCTCCGAAAGTCGATAAAAAAAATAAGACTTTTATTCTTGTTTTCGACTTTTCTTTGAGCCATCTTTCGGACTTCATGTCTTTCTCGATTCTTGATAGTTCTATTTTATTCTTTTGCCATTCTCTTCACATCACTTCCTACTTCGCCCTACACTACCTCACTTTCTCACTTTTTCATGTAATGGGTGATTTTGGCATGCCAAAAGTTGTTCGAAAATTAATTTCAAAAATTTCAAAATATTCATCTTTTATTTCTTTTTCCTCTATTTTTCTCATTCTTCTTATTCTTCTTCACTTATAACATGATGTGGAACATAGTTCTAGGTGGTAATGAAACTGGTGATGGTGATGGTGGTGGTGGCGGTAATGGAGTTCGGTGGCAGTAAAGTTGGTGGTTCGGGTAGTGATCCTCTTATTCTTCTTCAATTATTCATCTAAGCGTTTTCTTTGTTTTAGTGAGAAAGATGAGAGAAAATATAATTCAATAATCATAATATCATGGAGCTATTCAATTTCAACAGGGTTGTTATGGAGATAGATTATCGATATGTGTGTATATATATGGAAAGATGATATATATCTCTTCATCAACTTCATCATTGTGAACTTCACCAACTTCATTATTCGGGGCGTTATATTCATTACCTTCTTCAACTTCACTAACATCACCACCTGAACCACCAACTTTACCGCCACCGTTAGCATTACCATCACCACCACCTTACAACACCAAACCCATATTTTTCACAACCAAGTTTCATTACCACCACCATGAGCATTACCATCATCAACACCTTACAACAACAAACCCACCACCATCACCGGACCACTACTATCACCATCACCAGTTCCGTTACCATCTAGAACCATGTTCCACATCATGTTATTAGTGGAGAAGAAGAAGAAGAAGAAGAATAGGGAAGATAGAGGAGAAAGAAACAAAATATGAATGTTTTAAAATTTTTGAAATTAATTTTTGGACAACATTTGGCATACCATAGCCGCCCATTACACGAAGAAGTGAGAAAGCGACGTAGTATAGGGTGACGTAGGAAGTGAGGTGAAGAAAATGGCGAAAGAATGAAGTAGAATCATCAAGAGTCGAGAAAGATATAAATTCTGAAAGATGGCTTGAAGAAAAGTCGAAAATGAGAAGAAAAGCCTTATTTTTTATCGACTTTTGGAGCTCCGATGACGTGCAAAAAGAGAGAGAATGAGACGTATGAGATGTGATACAAAAACTAGACCGTGAGTTGAATCCAACAACGTAAAAATGAGGCGAAACGGAGTTATGACGAAAGAGATAGAAGGGCTTGAAGTGGTGGTTGGTGGTGGTGGTTTGCTGGTAGAAGAGAATAGGTTTGCATCTTTTTTTTGAAATTTAGGGCGAAAATGTAATTTTTTAAACTTTTTCCGTTTTAAATGTGACGACAGGGGCAAAATTGATACAATTTTAAAAATCGTGGGGGCACACATGAAAATAAGAGTAGTCGAGAGGGTTATTAAAAATCGTGTAAAAGTATAGGGTATAAATGAAATTTACTCTAAAAAGAATTGGATGCATAGGAAAATTTCAGTTACAGTATTTTCTTTTCTTCTTTTTTGGTTAAAAAACAAAAGAAGAAGTGAGATTTTTTTTTTTAATTATTATTATTATTAATCTTTTATCTTGGTTTGCACAGAAAATATTATCATAGCAACCTACAGTATTATTTGTTTGAAATAAAATTTTTTATGAGTAAATTACACCTACAATGATCTCTCCTGACAATTTACAAAATTACATCTGAAACATTAGTTTGGAATAATAATTAAATCAGCCTCTCCTTATGTTTTAAGGTAGTATTACACTTAGATGGTATTTGATAATCAAATTCAGCACGTAAAATTTAATACATTAAGTACAAATTAATTAATTTTATTTGATTTTATCATTTTGTCTTCAAAACAAATATGATTTTGAAAATAAATCTTTTATTTTTTAAAAATATTATGATAATAAAATCGGTTAGCTTGGTTATCAGATCAATTTAATTTTTTACGTGAACGATCTATTCAAAAGATCCTAAAAAATGAATTGAATGAATAGTTTTTTTTTTTTTTTATCGGCTAAACAAAATCTTTATTGATGAAACATGCAAAGATTGAAATATTACATCAATAAAGAGGAGCTTGGAACTAAGATGAAGCTCCAAGCGCCAGTTGGTGAGGCACCAACAAGGAATAGCAAAAGATGAAGCAGCAACCAGGTATTTAACAAACTGGTAGTGAATAGTAGACTGACTAACTGGTATTAAACAAACTGATAGAAGCAAAAAGTAGACTGACAGATCAGTAGCTTTCTCAAACCTCCAAGAACAGAACTGCAGGCAGGCACCAAGGCAGCCAAGGCCACAGCAGAACAGTCACCCACACCCTTCATCACCAGTCCACAACAGAGCAGCAGCCAAGACATTTATTTTGCGCAAAACGAAACTGCTAGCATACAGATAGAAACAAACTAGTAGAAACCAACAGATAAAGCATAAAAACAAATAGCAGATCTGACTTCAAACAGAACAAACCAGCATCCATCAGAAAATAGCAGACCTGACTCCAATACACCAAGACACTGCAGAAATAGGCTGATGTACGCATAACTAGTAGACCTCCAAAACTGTACAGAGTCACCCACACCAAGCCAAACTGAATAGGAGAGTGATGGCACTGCAGATAAGGCAAAACCAAGCACACCATTCCAGTACAGGGCAGATTACCACAGTAGACAGAACAAAGCACATATAGCAACTTTGCAACACTGCAACAGACTACTTCAACTCAGTTTGCTCCAAATAGAATCCAGAGCACTAAGCTACACCCCTGATCTGTCTCCAATTGTACACTAGCTCATCAACTGAGTATGAGAATTCCTTGATGGTAGCTTTGAGCCAAATGGCAGATTTGAATTTTATAAGGTCTAGCAGGCTTGAAGAAGAGGGTTGTGCATTAGAAAATACACAGTCATTTCTGAGTTTCCAAAGAGACCATAGTACAAGTAAGGGAATTGCTCTCCAGAGTAATCTGTCTGCACTATAGAATTTCCAACTCATCCACCAATGAAGCAGACCATCTACAGGCCAAGGAATACACCAATGAAGACCCCATTCCTCAATAACTGCTGACCAGATTGTCCAAGAGAAAGAACAATGTAGCAGAACATGGGAGGCAGTTTCAACCTCAGAATTGCAAAAGTGGCATAGGGGAGAAGCATTACTGGCAAGAGAACCAATCTTGAGCAGAAATTCAGAACATTTGATTCTAGATTTCCAGGCTAGCCAGGTGAAAAAAGAAACTTTGGGGGGTAATAGTGAATTCCAAACAAATTTGCTAACCTTAAGGTGAAGGCCAAAGAGAGATGAGTGGTGAGAATAGAGAGCAGAAACAGAAAAGCGATGCTCAGAATCAGAGCACCATACTAAACAATCTTCACAATCCAAACACAGAGATGGGGCAGAAGACAAGAAAGCATTCAAACTCACCTCTTCAGCCAATTCCCAAGAATAAAGCTCTCTCCTATGGGGGAGATTCCAAACAGATGGACTTGACCTCCTTGCGAAATAATAATTGAGGGAACCTTCCTTATCAGATGACAGATTAAAAAGGAGAGGAAAAGAAGATTTCAAACAAAGGCCACCACACCATCTATCAAACCAAAATCTGATTCGAATACCATTCCCAACCTTGATACCACAATTGCCCACAAAAAAAATTAAAGATAGGCGTATTGGAAGCCCCAATAGAGAGAATGTCTTTCCAGACTCTAGAATGTTTGTATGAGGGACTCAAAGGAGGAAGCTAACAGGAGATGTTGATTTTATATTTGCTGCACACAATTGACCTCCAAAGAGCATTGGTTTGAATTCCAAACTTCCACCACCACTTGAGAAGGAGACAAACATTAACATCTCGGACCCTTCTAATGCCTAGACCCCTTGATCAATTCTCTTTGTAACCTCCTCCCAATTCACTAAATGAACTTTCCTTTTAAGGTCACTACTACCCCATAAAAAAGCAGCCTCTAACCTTTCTATTTCTTTAGCCACCCCTTCAGGCATTTTGAACAGGGAAAGGAAGTAGACAAGTAGGCTAGATAGAGTAGACTTGATCAAAGTTAATCTACCAGCAAATGACAGCAATTTTCTCTTCCAACCTGACAGTCTAGCCTTGATTTTTTCAATTACAGGCTTCCAAGTAGATTTCCTTCTAGGATTTGCTCCTAGAGGCAGCCCTAGAAATTTTAATGGAAGACTCTGCATCTTGCAATTGAGAAGAGAAGCAAAGGTGCTTAAACAACCTTCATTCACACCCACACCCACACCATACACAACACTCTTATGGTAGTTAATTTTGAGACCGGATTATACTTCAAAGCATCTGAGAACCCTTTTGATGGATACCAGTTGATCACTATCAGCTTCGCAGAAAAGAATTGAATCATCAGCAAATTGCAAATGTGAGATAAGAACATTGTTAGACCCAACAACCACCCCTTTAAGAATGCCAAGGTTAAGAGCTCTGATTAGAAGAATGTTGAGACCTTTCGCTACAATGTTAAATAGAAAAGGTGAGAGCGGGTCTCCCTGTCTAAGGCCTCTATGGGGTGAAAATTCCTCAGTTGGTGACCCATTCACAAGGATGGAAATTCTAGCTGTAGAGACACATGTCTTCATCCAAGAGACCCATTTATCCCCAAAACCAAAACTGTTCATAAAGGAAAATAAGAATTCCTAGTTGATAGAGTCAAAAGCTTTCTCGAAATCCAATTTGAGAATCAGCCCTTGTTTTTTATCCTTCTTCCAACCATCCACTACTTCATTAGCAATAAACACCCCATCCAGAATATTTCTCCCTCCTAAGAACGCTGTCTGTGTTTCACCAATGACTGAGGGAAGCACTGATTTTAGTCTGGATGCTAAGACTTTGGCCAAAATTTTGTAAATAGATCCCACAAGACTAATAGGTCTGTAATCAGATAGACCAATAGGATTGTCCACCTTGGGAATAAGGGTGATAAATGAGCTATTTATGCCATATGCAAGCCTGCTGTTAGAGTGAAACTCTTTGAAAAATTGCATTATGTCAAGCTTCATAACCTTCCAGAATTTCTGATAACACAGTAGGTTGAATCCATCTGGGCCTGGAGCCTTATTATTGTTACAATCTTTGATTGCTGCAATGGTGTTAGCTGCACTGAACTCAGCTACTAGATGTTGAGAGACATATTCCGGATCAATGGTGTTAAATGCCCCTGACAATGAAGGCCTCTTAACCCATGATTCAGAGAATTGGGCCTTAAAGTGAAGAAGAATTTGGTGCCTAACACCAGTAGCATCCTCAATGGACACTTCATTTATTGAGATAGAGTTGACAAGATTTCTACTCTGCCGAGAACTTGCAACCACATGGAAAAACCTACTATTTTTATCCCCATTGATAGCCCAATTAACTCTGGATTTTTGGTGCCAAATCCATTCTACCATTCTGTATAGCTTCCACAGCTCACCTTTAACCTCCCTTCTTCTTGCCTTTTCTGAAGCAGTCAGTGTTCTTTCCTCTGCAGTGATATCCGGAGCATGCAACTCTTCTTCTGAAGATTTTATTTTAGAGGCTATGTTGCCAAACACCTGAATGTTCCAGGATTTTAAGACTGTCTTCAAATGCTTTAACTTTTGGGAGAGTATATACCCAGACCAGCCGGTGAAAGAGGCATCTGACCATGATGAGATAAATAGCTGAGCAAAACTGGGATGAAGAGTCCATGCATTTAGGAACCTGAAGGGTTTTGGCCCCCAATCCCTGGCATCTTCCATCATTACTAGAGGACAGTGGTCTGAGATTAGCCTAGGTAAACCCCACAATTTCATTGAGAAATTTATCATCCATTCAGGGCTTAGAAGAATTCTATCAATTCTGCTCCATTTCTCTGATTCCTGGGCATTACACCATGTATATCTCCTTCCATGAAGAGGTAAATCATGAAGCTCACTATTGCCAATGAATTCATTAAGATGTTTCATTCCCCTGTCCCTCCTAGAGCAACCAACTCTTTCACTAATATGGCTAATTTCATTAAAATCACCACCCATGCACCAAGGAAGAGGGAAAAAGGATTTAAGCTTTAAGATAGTAGCCCAAAAAGAAGATCTGGCACCAACATCATTGGGTGCATGGATATTAAGCAGGACACAATCAAAGGAGTTATATAAGGAACCTGAGAGTAATATATACCTCCTATTACAGCAACATCCAGAGAGTGAAAAGACAGCAGGATGCCAGATACATAGTAGACCTCCGGCCGTTCCTTCAGGATCAACAGACATGAACTCCATATTTTTACTGCCCCATAGCCTTCTAGCATCACCATCAGATATAACTGCCCTTTTGGTTTCTTGGAAAAAAACAATATCTGCATTTCTGTCCTTTAGAAGCCTCTTTATTCTGCCCTGTTTTTCCACCTTACCCATACCCCTAATATTCCAGGATATTAATTTCATTATAAACCCAATGATTCACTCAAAAGGCCCTACTTCTTCCTTTTACTGCTGGGTTTTCCCCTCCTTGGCAATTTTCTCTTTGTCTTTAAACTCTAATTCAGCAATTTTGTTGAGCACAATGCCTTCATTCCCATGATAGTCTATTCCAAGAGACTTCCCCGATTGAATAGCAGCTGCAGCTTCAGTGAAAATCTGGTTTCTCAGCGAAGAATCACCTGGCAAGGAGTTAGACTGTGCTAGAGCTTTAACAGCAGGTCTGAAAATTATAGATTTAGCATAATGCTTCTTGGCTGCATTGTTTGTGAAAGCATGAATCCTAGCAAAGCTAGTGAACCCCTCCATCTATGCTTTCATCTTCCTTTTGTGCCTCTGGTTTCGCTGATGGTTTGTAATGGAGGCTGATATTGTGTCTTGGGCTGACTGTGTAAGAGCAGAATTGCTCCTTATACACGGGTTTATATTGGACATAAGGCCAGAATGCAGCCCATTATTTGATACAGGTATAATGGGCCTGCTAGAAGAACCATGAGAATAAGTGGGCCTGTTGGGAAAGGCAGAAGTGATGGGCTGCTTTGCAAAGTGGGCCAAGTCCACTTCTAGATGAATGCCGGGTCTACCACCAGCGCATACTTCATTCATACAACGCATATAACCGGGTGTAAAAACTTGCTCATTACACTTTTGCCTCTCATCATTACTATTTGAAAAATGGTCAGACTTGTCTATCAAATCTGTCATAGGCCTCTCAGCACACGCTCCTCCTCTGATCACGCCTCCTTCACAGGGTGTCTCCTCAACCACTGTGTCCATCGGGGAAGCAAACTCAGCACCAAACATGGCCTTAGCTGCTGCCACCTCATCATCTTCTCCAATGGCCTTTGCCGCTGTAACCTCAGCATCTTCTACCCTTTCCGTGCCATGTAGCACCGGAAAGTTCACTGCCTCAACACTGCAACAGGTTTCGAGAGCAGTGGACTCATACATGCCATTATGGTTCATGCTACTAAGGTCTGTTTGGAGATCTTCACACACAAAAATCTGATGTTCTTCTCTTTTGCATTCCAAATTTAAGGATTTAGCAATCAATGCCATACTTGAAGTGACTACTCTGATTCTGGCGTGGGAGAAGGATTTTGGTTGACACAAATCGCCCTCGATGTTGAGAACCGAGCCCCATAAACTACCAATCTTGGTGAGAGTAGTTCTGTTCCAAAGGTGCAAGGGTATCCCACAGCATTTGAGCCACACACATCTTTCTTGGACAGCATGATTTCCAGATTTTAACTCAATCACAAACTGACTCCGGTCCTTGAACCAAGCCTTAAGGTTACCCATGTTTGATTGCAGCTCCTCCTGGGTATTAAAAGTTAATATTACATCCCTTCCACCCCCTTTCCTGATCAAAATATGCTCCAGTCCTTTCTCCTTCAGTGCTTCACAAACACTATGGATGGAGTGTTCTGTATTGAAATGGATTATGGCACTTCCATAGAGCCAACCGTTGCCCTCTTCTGTGACTTTGATGGAGGTGTTCTTATTCACCCCTTGCAAAACATCTGCAAAAGATCTTTGACCAGCAAATGGAGCATGACCTCTGAAACTGTTAGCTTCATTAGATCTCCGGATGAACTTTGGGGTCACTACCTCTGGATTTCGCCTGTTATGCTCCTCACTCTTTCGTCTATCCATAGTTGCAGCTTTGACTACAAGAACTTTGTCATCCACCAGTATACCATTGGCTTTTTGAATGGCTATATCAGCTGCAACTTTACAATCGAACCTCACAAACCCGAACCTAGAATGTGACACTACTCTTCTTTTGGAAGGAATAAAAACGTCCTTAACAATGCCAAATTTTGTGAAGAACTTGAACAATGATTTAGCATCCATTTTTGATGGTAAATGATCTACCAAAACAGAAAAAAGACCATGCGATGCTTCCATGCCTTTCCCTCTGCCACCTTTCCACCGATTAACTACCGGAATCCATCCTCCTTTTCGATGTTGCTCCATTCCACGTGTTTGTTCCTTATTGAATGAATAGTTGAAACAAGACCCTTGACAAGTTTAATGGGCCAAATTGAACTGTCCAATCTGAAGTAGATACAGACCGGTTCATTATTCCAAACTTCAAGATATATTAGAGTAATTGCCCTAAAAGTTAATGTCATAAATATGAATACATCAATAAATACGAGACAATTTCCTCAATGATAATAGTACAAGTGAAAACCAAACAAATAAGATAGAGTAATATTATATGCATAAAATAGTGTACTAACTAGTGTATTAATTGATGATATGGTATAATTTAAGATATTTTTAATATTTATAATTTATATAATGAGTGAGATCAATAATAAGGTCATAACTAGTATTGGTACACTAATTAATATACTAATTGATACATGTAACACTACTCGATAAAATATGCAATCAATTTTCATTTTTTTGTGTTGGCAACCTTCTCAACACAGATATTGGTCTCGAAACGACCTTGATTGCAACGTCTGCAAACCAACACATTAAACTTGGAGCTCACTTTTGATCCCCCAATAATAATGAGAAGTTTTTCTTGTACAAATCAGAAACCTTGTTTCCACTATTCTGGTCATTTTAAATACAATTTTAAAATACTGAAGGATCACATCTTAAGTATTATAATCAATCATTTAAATTAAAATTTAGCATAAAACGCAATCTTCCAAATATGTTTTGCAAATAATTTACGTGATTACAAAATCTTAATTACGTATAATGAATAGTCATTTAAATTAGTGTTTAGCATAGATCGCAATCTACCAAATATGTTTTGCTAGTCATTTACGTGATTGCAAAATCTTTATTAAGTATTATGATTAGTCATTTAAATTAGGGTTTGGCATAGAAGCAATCTACCAAATCTATTTTGAAAGTAATTTTATTGCAAGTTGCAACATGACAACTTGACAATAGCCCTTGCGTGAAGAAATCAAATCTAGTAAAAAACGACGATGAACCGTCAAATGTAAATAAAAACAAGAAAAATAATATGAAATTATTGGGTGTTATCAAAATATTTTATGATAATCTTTAAGTGATAGTCCGAGTCAATAACATGACAATAAATTTTATGAGTGGAAGATAGCGATTTAGCTTAATAACATGACAATAAATTTTATGAGTGGAAGATAGCGATTTAGCTTTATTAGGTAATTGATAAACAAAGATAACTCACGTAGCGTAAGTAATGATTTTCCATTAGGCTTTGTTTGGGAATAAGTTTTTTTAGTAATTTTTTGATTTTTTGATTAAAATATGATGTAAAAAAAATTAATTTGTTTGGAATGACTTTTTAATTTTTTACGAAAAGATGTACAAAAGTAGAGAGAAAAAAAAATCTTTCACTTTTTGGTATAAATTGTTAATTTTTTAACTTTTTAAATAATTTTTTGACTTTTTGATTTAAAAAGTCACTTGCCAAACGAGACTCAGCATTGCATAAGCTATATCACATCATAGTCCCCAACTATTTAATAATATTCCTGCTTATAAATGTTGTTGACACGTGGTTGAACTTTATTGAGTGTTTCGGTGGTAAGTTCTTTTCTCTTAATTGAGTTTAGGAGTGGTTTGGGATGATCTAAATAAGTGTATTTTTTGACTTTTTATAAAATATGGGTTAGGTGTGGGTTGGGTTTGAAGTGATGTGGAAGAGAGATGATGTGACTTAAATAAGATGATATAACTTAAATAAGATAGTAACTTTTTGACTTTTTTAAAACACCCCAAACAAGACCTAAATCTGACCGTTAAACAATTATCTCGAGGTTAGGGCCCCGCAGATACTGTGATATTCCAAACATCTTTTTTTTCTAGTAAAAAAAATTACAATATTGATTTTTTTAACGTTAACAGCACAAAAACCAATAACCCCTAACTTCATTGCTAATGAAAAAATGGAAAGAATAAAGACCCGTAGCTCGAAAATAGGAGCTCGAAAATGGCTCGAAAAAACCAGAGGAAGGGAGGGAGAGGAAAGAGGAGAGGAGGAAGGGAGGGAGAGAAGAGAAGGGAGGGAGAGGGTCGTCTGCCTCGCCGCCCAGCCGCCGTGGGTCGTCTGCCTCTCCGGCGTCGTCGCAGCTCCCCGCCCCGGCCTCCGCCTCTGCTTCCTCCTCCGTCGTTCGTCGCCTCACCACCGCCACCGCCTCCCCCCGCCTCCTCCTCCAGCCGATTTATGGCCCCCTCCCCTCCCCTCCCTCCTCCTCCCCCTCCCCCTCCTCCTCCCTCCCTCCCTCCCTCCTCTGCAAAAAAAAAAAATTGGAGAAGATGAAGTCGAAAAGAAAGAAAAAGAAAAGAAAAAAAAAAAAAAAAAAAAAACAGGGTCAAAACGACGTCGTTTTGACCCTCGAGCCAAATCTCGAGCCAAAGTTTCGAGCTACCAATCACGGTTGAAATGGAAAATTTGTTTATCTTTCAAAATTTTTATACAAAATCATTCACTAAAATAATATTAGAGGGATTATGATGTAATTTTTTTTTTTTTTTAAAATTTAAAGGGAGTGACCAGTTAAATTGAAAAAATAAATAAATTAATAGACGAGTCTATATAATTTAAAATAATTACTATTTACTACTAAGGGTAAATTACAAATATACCCTTGAGATGTGATTAAAATACGAATCGCCCCCTGTGATTTTGGAAATTACATTCCACCCCCTAAGATTTCTAATTTCATAACAAATCGCCCATTTTATTAATAAATCATCAAGTCAATTAATAGTTTTTAATGATGTTAGAAATATGTTTCAATTAATAATTTAAATAATTTTATTATTGTATAGGAAATCAATTATAAATTTCATTTTTTTAGTTAATTATGTTAAATAAAAAATACTAACAATGAGGTATTTATAATTTTTCAAATCATAGGAGACAATCTGTATTTTAAACAAATATCAGGGAATGTATTTATAATTTACCCTTGCTAGAATTTTAGGTAGGGGCGATTGTTTTATTGTCTACATGATTAAACCAGAACGTAATATTTTGTCATTTTCGTTCGCAAAATTAATGAAGCTGGCTGGTGGCTAGCATACGAAAGGGTAGTCATATACCTTTGTTGATCCAAGCAGTTATCTGTTTTAATAATTATTAATGATGTTTGTGTGTATATATATATATAATATACAATAATAACAACGACCCTAAATGTAAAGTGGATGTGCCAATACAACTGTAAAGTGTGTAGAAATGAACTTTAATTAGCTTAGCAAGGCGGTTTAATTAATCCTCAAGTATAATACATTTGAACACGAAATTAAAATATGAAGCAATCAATGGCGACCGACCACGGAATTGAGACCAGCATGCTTATAAAAGAAAATTGATTTTTTTTTTTTTGTGTGAATGATAGGATGTTAGTAGATTAAAATAGATTATAGCGAAAGGGCCACACACCTTCTTACTATTCTAAAAGACAACTAATATTCTGGATTACACTACACGAAAAATGGCATTTAGTTTTGCTCAATTTCTTAAACATAAACGTCTCACATCATTCCTTGTTAATTTTTGAACTTCTCTCTCAAATGCATAAGAACTGAGAAAGCTCTAATAACTATGATGGTAATTCATTAATCTTCATTGTAATATTTTATATGAACTAAAAAAATGCTAAAGAACTAAGAGAGGATGAGTTCACAATTGAAAGAAACTACAGTAGTGAACGAATAACAAGAACTAGGGGTCGGTATCGGCCTATTGGCTTGCCCAGTCCAATTCTATTTTTTTAGGACTTGAGTATGTAATTTTAGTTTATAAGGTTGGCTTGGGTTGATATTTTCAGCCGATTAATAAATAGGTTGGGTTTGGGAATTGTACTTTTGGCCCAGCCTAGCCCGACCTGCTACATATTTAATTTAATAAATTAATTAATTTATATAATATATTAAATATATATATACTCTTTTAATTGTATAATTGTATAATTTGTTTTTTATTTCATGTTAATAATTTATTTGTTGATAATATAGGAAACTTAGTATCATCTGAAAAAACGGTTAATGGTAATTATAACTCTTCAGAAGATGATAATGAAATAGAGGAAGAAATTTGAAATTTAAATCATAGATTTTTTTTTTAGTTTTATATATTACTTACAGTTTGGTTTTAAAAATTTTGAGTTTATAGAATTATGGGTGTGTTTGGTTTAAAAAACTTCATTTGTTTTAATTAATATGGTATTGAATGTTTAACTGTTAGTTGATCAATAGACATTTGTTTATTTATGAAAAAAATAATAGGTACAATAATGTGTAGTTTTTTTTTTTTTTTTTAATAGCTTATGTATATGGCCTGATGACAAGTTTGAGAATTATAATTTATATTAGAGTTAAGTTTGGGATGATTATATAAGTCTGATGTTCAGGTCAGACGAACTTGAACAGACACAAAATTCCTTATTAAGTAGAATTAGCCTAACCTGACCCCTGTCCAACCTAGTGAATGACCACCCCAACAAGAACTGAGAGGTTGGTGGACGGATTTGACAAATGCCAAATTGTTGGTCCATTTTCACAATTTTAGGCACTCTAAAAATTTGTTTCTATTTTTTAATTTATTATTTTTTCAATGATTTTGAAGATTTTATTTACAAAATTAATTGAGATTTTTTAATTTATAAAAAAAGAAAATTGAATTTGTTTTTACAAAAATAGACTATTTATTGACTTGATTAAAGGGCATGAATGTTGAAAATAAACCAACAATTTGTAATGAAGAGAGTAACACTTAATCACTGTTTGTTGGCTGCATATTTTATATAGGCCAATCACAGCTTAACACGTGGCAAGAAGAGGGCAACATGGAGAGTTGATTCAAGTCTTCAATCGAAATTAGACACGTGGCAGTTAGCATTGGTAATCATGAATCTGCGTAGCACTGGATCAGCGGAAAAATACAAGGTGATGTGGCCTAATGGTTACTCACAAAGTTTAAATTCAAAATCAGAAGGGAAGCCTAACCGCAAAAGTGGCGTAGTGGGACTGACTATGAGAGAGCATGTTCAGCAATCATGGGAGGACATTTCGACGGTTGAAAACCCACTTCGACGGTTATCATTGGAAAGTATAAATAGCAGAGATGACCCCAGAATGAAGGATCCAGATTCAAATCAAAAAACCAGTTTATTTACTTCATTTTTCCTTCTAGTTTTTACAGTTCTTTACATTTCTGCACTTCAATTCTTGTACTGTACTTCATTCCTAGGAGTAGTTTCAAATAGCTTGTTGTTGTAAACCTCTACAAGGTTGGGTCAGATCATTGTAAGTTTTTCATTTTACTTAATGAAATTCAAATTCTGAAATTATTCTTCACTTGTTGTTATTTATTGAATTCTCCTAAACAAGCCACCAGTAAAAGTTCTCTTCATTGAGGCTGAGAGAATTAAAACACAATCGTCTGATAATTGGTTGGCAATTAATATTCTGTAAGGATTGATTGATCGTTGCTAGCACGCTTAAAATTACATTATTAAACTTCGAAGGCCGAAAAGCCAACATATATTTTTGGCACGCCCAGTGGGACTAATTGAAACGGCTAGACGTCGGAGACAAAGAGAAAATGAATGCCTTGAAGAAGGTATGAAGGGAGAGACAGAAGTACTTGATCCAGAGGAAAATATGATAACACATCCTATGGAAGCACCTATCTCATCAGAACTTATGGTCGAATAAACCATCAATTTAGAACATGCACCACATGTTCAAAATATTGAACGAGGCCATAGAATTGGACCATCCACTATTCTATCTTCTCAGCCAATGAATTCATGAGGAGGCTTGGTAGATGCCATGGGACAACAGTTAATGAACACAATGGAAAGATGGGCAATATCCTTTATAGATCGAATGAATTCCCATCAACCAACTAGCACAAGACATATGGAGGAAAATTCGAGGGTGTGTTTGGTTTGTATTTGTAGAGTAGTTTTTGAGATAAAAAGTACGAAAACTTGTTGGTTTGCCTTTTTTCAGAAATGGTTTTGAAAAATTATTTTGGGAGAGAGTTTTAAAAAAAGTGATTGATTTGATGTGTATGAGAGAGAGAGAGTGATTTTGGAAAGTAGGTAACCAAACAAAATTTTGAGATTTTTTTTTGAAAAAATTTGTTTGGTTTGATTACTCTTGAAAATTTATTTGTAGAGAATTTTTACCAAAATTTTTTTCTGAAAAACAAACCAAACAAGGCCCGAATGTTCCTCAGCAAAGATTAGCTAGAGATAAACAGCCTATGCAAAGTAATGGACATACTAATGGTTAGACAAGTGAAATACCATCACCTATACCTCAGTCATGGTATGAGCCTCTTTTGAGGCCCGTGGTAAATCAAAATGCCTCATTACCTAATAGCGAATCCATACAAATTGGTAGATTTAGGCCAACACAAGAAAATGGCATGAGAGTATTTCCAAATCCCATGTTCAAAGCCATACCTGGCACAAGGAAGTTCACTAATCCCCTATTCGAATTCACACCCGAGGGGTTAGAAGGATTTCCTACGGCTGGGAGAGAAACAACACCTGTTCCTTCTTTTGCAACACCTTTCACAGCATAGGCTTGGAGAGGTCAACCATACCCTTAATAGCATCCAGCACCACAGGGACAGCCAGTCCTAAATATACCTCTCTATAGACCAAGAGGACCTCAAGCACAAGGGTTTCCACCAAATCCTGTGTTTGTTCCTCTAGTGGTAGTCCAACAAGCACAAAATATGGTTCCTAGGGACCAAATTGTTGATATTGTTAAAGAAATGTGTGGACCTATGGCTCGGGGGGTTCAAACTCCTGTGTATAGAAAGCCATACCCATAATGGGTGGATAAGGTGCATGAATACCTAAGGAGGTTTAGAATACCAGATTTTGCTCTCTTTTATGGAAATGGAAACCAGTCAATAGTAGAACACATTGCTAGGTTCGCAGCCCAATGTGGGGATTTTACCAATAATGATTATATGAAGTTGAGACTCTTTCCAAATTTTTTAACTGGGGCAGCTTTTGTATGGTATATTAACCTTACACCTGGCTCTATCCAAACTTGGCAGCAAATAGAAGAGGCATTTCATGCCCAATTCTTCCAAACAGAGCCAGAAGTTTCCATGGCAAACTTGGCAAGGTTAAGTCAAAGGCCTGATGAGAAGGCTGTTCAAATATTGCCAGATTCAAAAGGGCACGAAACAAGTGTAGGGTCATTCTACCAGAGCCTGAATTTGTGAGATTGGCTAAAAATGGTTTAGAGTTTAGGCTTCGAAAGAAGTTCGACTCAACTGAGTTTTGAGACTTAGTGGAATTAACCTATAAGGTGTCTAGATATGAATCATTACTTGAGGAAGAACAAGATCGAAGTAATGCGTCATACAAGACTTATTATAGAGACCCTAATTACGAGATTGATGTAGCAGAGATCGTAGCGAAAGAGCCTATGATTTGTGAGGCATTAATTCATAAGGATACTACAATATACCAGCAGTTTAAAAAGAAAGACATTCATAGGAAATACTCTTTTGATTTAACAAAGACAGATGATATTTTTGATCATTTGCTTGCAGCAAATTTCCTGAAGTTACCAAAGGGAGTTAAAATTCCTTCCCCAGAAGAACTTAAAAGGAAAATGTATTGTAAATGACACAATTCTTGGTTTCATTTAACTAAAAACTGTATTGTTTTAGGGACAGGATCCAAGAACAGATTTGAAAGGGGAGTTTAAAGTTTCCAACCAAAGCAGAGAAAGCTATGGGGATTGACACTAACCCATTCCCAGAGATTGGGGAAGCTACAGCCAGTTTTGGTGTGCCTGGCTTCCAAAACCTATCCTTGAAGGAATTGGAAAAGGTTAATGTACAGATGCATGTTGCCAGCTAGACTACTTTCAAGAAGGATACCAGAAGTTCACCAGCAAATGAACAAAGCTTCACAGACCAAAAGGAGGACTCTAGTACGGAGGCACTGGATGATGACTTTCTAGAAGCAGTTGTCATGCAAAAGATGTGTCCCAGATGCATGTTAAGTTACAAATGGTTGAAAAGACTCCCAATTGATGGGAAACAGTATTACAAAGATGTGTAGAGATGCCCTAAACCAACCAGTACCTACAACAAGAGGTCAAACCCAATTGGTCCCAGACAGCAGCCATTCTTGGCTGGACCACTAACCGCTAGAGTGTATTCCAAGGGTAAGAGACCTCTGCATGAGTTCAGACCACCCAACTACTACAGGATGGAAGGCAATTATCCTGAGAGGAGGCCTGAAGTGGGTTCAAGTTATGGAATCAGAGCCAAAGATTGGGCTCCAAGATCAGCCTCAAACAAGATGGAAGGTAACCACCCTGACAGAAGGCCCAAATTAGGTTCAAGATAGGGGATCAGGGCCAAGTGGTGGCCTCCACAGGCAGCTTCGAAGCTGGCTTTGAAGGCAGAAAGAGCTAGTTCAACAACTGAACTAGTAAGTTCATGGGTACCTAGGGTTCTAAATTGGTTTGTCCTGCAGAACAAGCCTAAGGAAATGCCTGCCCAGAGAAGTGTCTTTGGAGACCAGGGTAGAATGATTAAACCTCCATTGGTGACTCCAAATAATTGGATATTATTAAAGCACCCAAAAACAAAGAAACCAAATATGGTTCCAGTAATCTCCAGGTCTCAAAGGAGGAAGATCTAGCGAAGGTGCACTCAATACCAAAAGGAACCAAAAGGATCTGAAGGAAAGTGGAGAAAGTTCGTCATTGGCCCAGTCAAAAGGCCAGACAGAGGGAAAAGATAGTCCAAAACTGGACTTTAGTCCAAAATTGGCTCATCAGAACAAAAAAAGTGTCAGGAAAGAGCAGTTGGCTAAAGTTCACACCGAACTAAAAGCTAGTGAAAGATCCAGCTTAACAGGTTTTGAAAAGGCCTTGATGGAAATTGATAGTGAGATAGAAGGAGAAATTGAACTAGGCCAAAGGAAAAAAAATGGCTGAGAATGAGATGTTTGAAGCCTTCATGGCTGAACAAACATTTTTGGTCGAATAACCAGTAGGAGCAGACCATTTGAATGAAGTCACTAGTACTGAAGTACCAGAGTGCAACATGGAAGATGCTTCTAAAATAACTAAACAAGTTAGCTTGGAAAAGAAACAAGTGCAGCCAGTAGTGCAGTTTGGCTCATTTCCTCCAGTGTTAGTAAATATGGTATATATATTGCCACAGGAGTTCCAGGCTGAAGCTAGAAACCAAAAAGGTCAGGAGATTGACCCTATTCCAGTTTCTAGTGAAGATTCACAGGTTAACATGGTTCAAGATGAGTCTAAAATGGCCACACCAATAGAAACTGAAGATAAGAGTGAGGAAGTGAGTATTAATCTCTCATATCCTTTTGAGTATCCTACAACATCCATGACACAACATGTAAAGCCCTTGTATATCAAGGCTTTTTTCGATGGGATACAAATGAACAGGGTATTGGTGGATAATGGGGCAGCAGTGAACCTGCTTCTGAAGTCTTCTTTGAAGAAACTGGGAAAAAGAAACCCCAGATTAATCCCAACCAGCACAACCATTGCTGGCTTCGCTAGGGATAAGCAGATGGCTCAGGGTATCTTGCCCATCAACCTGAGTGTGGGAACTAAAGATTGCATGACGGCATTCTTTGTTATAGATAGTAATGCTAAGTATAATGCTTTATTTGGCAGTGATTGGATACACACTAACAAATGTGTGCCTTCCTCTCTATATCAGAAGATAATGATGGCCTTATGCAATGGAGAGACAGAAGAGATCAATGCAGACCATTAACCCTTTATCGCTTGTACTGACTTTGCAGAGGCCAAGTTGTATATTGAAGAAGTGACACCACTCAGTATATTGAGAAAACCTGATGGTTCAACCGAACTGACGGCTAATGAGGAAGTAGCACACCTGAAGCACTTAGTGCAGGAGAGTGCTGATGAAGAATTTATTATCAAAGATGATAATGATGCCTGGTTGTAGGCAAAAAGGTGAAACCCAAGAAGCCAGACCCTTGGCTTTGGTTAAGTTTTCAATATTGGACATAAAATCGATAGTCCAGAAGGTTCAAGAATAAGACCAAGAAGCCATGGTAGTTGGCTGTAAGCAGGAGTAACAACAGGTCAGGTCTTTGACCTTTGATAAATACTGTGTATTGGACATCGAAACAAAAGTCCAGGAAATACAATAGGAAGAAGCCTTATGGACAGACTTTGTCTATGAGGAAGAAGGGAAAGATGTTGAACCAAAGAAAATGGGAGCAGAACAAAGCAAATAAGTTGTTTCGAGGGTAGAAGAAATCAAAAGAGAAGCATTAGTGAGTGCTCAATAACAAGACCCCTTGGAATAAGTTAATTTAGGAGAAGGTTCTGCACAGCAACCCATTTGTATTAGTGCTTGGTTAAGTCCTTATGATAGAAGCCAGTTATTGGTTGTCTTAAAACAATATAAGGATTGCTTTGCTTGGTCTTACAATGAACTGCCTAGATTGGACAGATCATTAGTAGAACATAGGCTCCCTTTGAAATCTAATTTCAAGCCATACAAGCCAAAGCCAAGAAGAATGAGTCCTGAAGTGGTTTAGAAGGTCAAGGAGGAAATTCTTAGGCTTCTTAAGGCAGGTTTTATTAGAACAGCCAAATATGTTGAATGGCTGTCCAATATTATGCCTGTGGTTAAAAAGAATGGTCAAATGAGGGTATGCATCGATTTTAGAAACCTGAACTTAGAAACTCCAAAAGATGAGTACCCTATGCCTATAGTAGACTTATTGGTGGACAGTTCAGCAGGGCACAAGATTTTGTCTATGATGGACGGACATTCTAGTTACAACCAAATATGCATTGCAGAAGAGGATATCCATAAGATAATATTCAAATGTCTTGGGAACATTGACACCTTTAAATGGGTTAAATGCCATTTGGTCTGAAGAATACTGGGGCCACATATCAAAGGGTAATGAACAATATTTTTCATGATCTCATTAGAGGATATTTAGAGTGTTACATTGATGACATTGTAATAAAATCCCAGTCCATGGAAGAACACTTGGTTCACTTGGAGGCAGCTTCGAAAGAATGAGAAAGTTCAAGTTGAAGCTTAATCCTCTCAAATGTGCTTTTGGTGTATCAGCTGAAAACTTCTTGGGCCATGTGGTACACAAAAAGGGAATACAGATTGATCAGAATAAAGCCAAATCCATCATTGAAGCCAAGCTTCCATCAAGTAAGAAAGAAGTAGAAAAGTTTCTTGGTCAGGTTAATTTTCTTCGAAGATTTATTTCTAACACTGCAGGGAAAACTAAAGTATTTTCTTCTTTATTGAAATTGAAAGATGAAGAGGAGTTTGTATGGACAGCAGATCATCAAACTGCTTTCAAAGGAATTGAAGCCTACTTGGCCAAGCCTCCAGTGCTGATGCCATCAAAGAGTGATAAGCCTTTAAAGTTATACATTGCTGCAGCAGAGGATTCATTGGGAGCTTTCCTAGCCCAGGACAATGAAGAAGGCAAGGAGTAAGTAGTTTATTACCTTAGTAGCTTTTTAAATTTTTATGAATGTAAATACTCAGCTGTAGAAAAGCTATGCTTTGCATTGTACTTTGCAGCAATGAAATTAAGATATTATATTTTGCCTAATATTGTCTCAGTAATCGCGATCACAGACTTGGTTAAGTATATGTTATCTAGACCAATGTTGAGAGGAAGAATTGGCAAATGGATATTAGCCTTGTCAGAATTTCACCTGGAATATGTCCCCAAAAAGGCAGTAAAATGACAAGTTTTGGCTAACTTTTTGGTAGATCATCCGTGTCAAATGGAAAGCCAGGAGATAATGGATCTTGGTATGATCAATGTTGAGCCATGGCAGATGTGGTTCGACAGGTCAAAGGCCAATAGTCTGATTGGAATTGGTGTTGTAATTAAGTCACCACAGGGGGTAGAAACCACACATGGTTTCAGAGTGGATGAAACTACTTGTTCCAATAATCAAGCTAAATATGAAGCTTTAGTAATGGGACTAGAAATGCTAATTGGATTACAAGCTCATGCAATTGATATATTTGGAGATTCTCAATTTGTGGTCAACCAAGTGAAAAGAATTTTCAAATGTCAAAGTGCAAGCATGTTACCATACTATGTTGTTGCATTACATTTGCTTTCTCAGTTTCAGATAACAAATGTGCCTTATATCTTCGAAGAGGGTGGATGTATTTTCTCTATCATATTCATAACCCAATCTCTAAATGGCCAAGGCTTCACAACTGCATGTAAATCAGTTATTGGTACATGTCTTACATGCTATGTTTTTGGCATGCCTGACAACTTCTAGTATACTCTATACAATCTTTAAGGATGGTTGGCCAATAGTAGGAATGCCTTCGAAGTAATCATCTCATCTTCACACCAGGCTGATGGGCAACACAAATGCCTTCATGAACTTCAGCCATGGCTGTCAATGCTTCCTTCGGTGCTAGACATTCCAATAACAATCCATCTGCTCTCATTTTGTAAAGAGCATTACCATACACTATGTATTGCATAGATTGTAATTTGATCTTTCTGTTGGCTTTCGAAGATGGGTCAGTTAGGTACTGCATTATTGGATGTCTTCAATCTTGATCTTGTAAGTCATTACGATTGACTTCTAACACCACATTCCTTTTAGCTAAAGGTGATATTAATTTTTGATATGTTGCTTGACTTATGTTCAATTGAGTGTCATCTCTTCTTCTGAAATTCGAAGCCTTCTGAGCTACATCATTGGATTTGTTATTCATGCATTGTTTCATCTTAGTGGCTACAGATTACTTCACTAAGTGGGTTGAAGCTAAACCATATAAAGCTGTGGATCAAACTAAGGTTATTGGATTTATTAAAGATTTGATCCACAGATTTGGCATCCCACAGACCATAACTATAGATAATGGGACTGTATTTGATGGAAATATGGTAAAGTGAATGGAAAGATGGTAAAGTCTTTCACAGCAGAATTTGGAATTAGTCTTGTTAATTCCACTCATTATTATGCACAAGCAAATGGTCAAGCAGAATCATCCAACAAGTCCTTGAAAAAATGAAATACAAAGAGTTGTGGAAGACAATCTTAGGGATTGGCATAATTTGTTGTTGGATGTATTATGGGCTTATAGGACTTCTCCAAGATCAAGTAAATGAGTAACTCCTTATGCTTTAGTGTATGGACATGATGCAGTGTTGCTTGTAGAAGTTAACATTAAGTTTTTTAGGGTGAAATGTCAGGACCAGTTAACTTCTGAGCAATACCATCAAAGCATGTTTTTGGAGTTAGAGAGTATAGATGAAGCTCAAATTCTTGCATTAAATAATATTATGTTCCAAAAGAAAAAGGCAGCTAAGAGCTATAATAAGAAGGTTGAGCACATTAGTTTTGATAAAAGTGATTTAGTATGGAAGACAATACTTCCAATAGGAATTAAAAGCCATAAGTTTGGCAAATGGTCACCTAATTGAGAAGGTCCATATCAAATTCATAGAGTCTTGCTTGGGAGAGCATACTATTTGAGAAATCTGAATGGATATGTGCATCCTAAGAAAATTAACGGCAGGTACTTGAAATCTTATTATCTAATTGTGTGGGAAACACAAGGAGTGTATAAAATGCTAAACAAGAAGCATCAAACACTTGAACAATAAATAAGGATTTCATTTCATATAGAATTGAATACATGTAGCCATAAGTTGGCCCAAAAATCAGTACAATGTTTCAGTTGTTCCCTTATAATTGATTCTCTACTCGTGAGGGATGTGAACAATTGAATGGCTATAGCCATGTCCTGTCTTCGATCAGCCAGCCTTTGATTGGTGATTTGCAGCTTTGTAGCAGTTCGATCCAAGGCTAGATTAACTGCTGATAACTTTTCTTCTAATTGAGCCTTCTTCTCCAAGAGCTGGGTTCGAAATTGAGAAGCAGATGAATGTTGTCCTTTCAATTCAGACACCTCAGCATATATATGAGAAATAAATTCCTTGTCTTTTGATAACTTCTCCTCTGCAGCTTTGGCAATATGGCAAATGTTGACATAAAAATTTATGGTAGCTGCTGCCTGAGACAAGTGACTTGAAATAGCCATGTTGGATTGCTCAATGACCTTACAACACTAGAGGAAACCATTCTTGATGATAGGTCTTTGTAAGGCTGCGAATGGAATCCTTGAGAATGATGTCAGCAATTCCAAACAGGTGCCCCAGTCCAGTGGAGGTAAAGAAGCCCTACTGATGGTTGAAGAGCTCTAAAAAATTTCCAAGAAAGAGTCAGCCAGAACCAATGGCTCAGTTTCATTACTGGCTGATCGAATGGTAGAAGGTATGTCAAAAAGGCTAGCCAGCCTAGCTTCAAAAATGTCCATCTCTTTCACTGACATTAGAGGTGTAGAAAGGTCTTTAGTGGAAGGAAGAGATGGCTGCATAAGGATAGGAGAGGAGGATGAAGTGTCCCTAGCAGTGTCTATAGTCCTGGCCACCAGTAAGTCAAGAGAAGAAGGACTGGAGCTGGGTAGTGATGGTGGACAAAGAATTGGTGAGCTACCAGTATCTTCTCTGGGAGTATCAACTATCACTGAAGATGAAATGATAACTGGGATCTCCTCGGTGAGGAAGGAGCAACCAGGATTGTAGAGAGAATAAATTGGGCTGAGGTAAAGGTTAGATGAGGAAGATATGGAGTTAAGCCAAAGGATAAAGATATAGGAATGCTTTGCCTCAAAAAAGGTATGAAAAATGTAGAACCAGGAAGTGGAAGTATTGTCTAGATGGGCTCTACACTTAAAGGCACTTTAGTGTCGATTTTCTTGCTCTTTTTCGAGGGTGCTTCTAATGGTCTTTCAATTTCAGATAAGACTGAAGAAATCCTTGTTGAAGGAGGAGGTAGAATAACTGTTGCTGCAAAATAAGAAATATGAAGCAATGTTAAGTTTCATTACTGAAAACTTGGGAAGGGAAATTACTAGAGACATAAAAGGAAATTACCAGTTTCAGAAGTGGTAGCAATGGTTAGAGAGCTGCGAAGGACATAATGTTCAGCAGTTTGTTGCCTCCTTGCAGCTTCTCTTTGGAGTGCATCAGCAGTAGCAGCTTTATCCCTTAGTACTTGCTGCTGTCTCATTTTCTCAGACCTCTGAAATACAATGATTTCTTCGGAGTGCTCCTCTTCCACTGCTTTGGCAGCTGCTTCATGAGTAGAGTCCCCAATAAGATCAGAATAAGAAACTGTCATTTTCTTCCTTCTTTTCAATGGTATCTCTTTCTCTTTTTCTATGTCTTCATCTTCTAAGTGAGTTTCAGGTGTTTCCTCCTCAGGATCAAGCAAAAGTCTTATTTTCTTCTGTTGTTGCTATTTGCCTTTGAGGACATTCAAAGCCTGAACTCTCTGAGGAGATTCTACTTATAAAGCTCCTGCATTAAAAAAGAAAGCCATAAAGTAGATGAACAAGGCATTATAAACATCATAGAGAAAAGAGAAGAGAAAAAATAGAAATGTGTGCCTTTCTTCGAAGCAGCCCTGGTGACTCTAGGAGAAGGAGGAGAGGCAACAAGAGTAGTCTCTATTGTAACAGGAGCAAGAGCTGGGATAGCAGGGGCAGTAGAGACTGTAATAGTGGTCCCAGTCTTTTTGGGTTTGGCTTGAGTGGGCATATCTAGTCCCACTAGCAGATCTTTGGAAGGTATTACTAGGAGCACCTCCATATTGGCTGTCCACCAATTTTGAAATCTTTTCAAAGCTGTGCCATATGGGGTAAATTGGGTGAATTGAAACTCACTCAACTCTTGTAGCAATTTGAATGTTGTTTCTTCCAATTTGTTTTTGGGTACCTTCAAGTCTCTAACTGTAAGATTGGTATTGGAGAGGCTACAGAGAGGTATAGGGATTCCTTGAGCAAGCCCAAATTGCTTAGCAAATTAAAAAGGACAGTAAACTTCAGATATACATTTGTAAGCTTGAAGATTCAAAATACCAATGAAGAGCTCCCCTGGCAACAAGATAGAGGCCCACATATCCTTGTGTAATGAATTAGAGCACTCCTTATCAGCCAAAAATGCCCTCAGTTAGGCTGGTCCTGTATTAGTTTCAAAGGGGCAAAAGAAGGAAGGAAGTGGAGAAATTGGGAGTTGATGAAAGAAAGTAAAATAGTAGGCAAAGCTTGAGGGATATAAAGAAATCCTGGAAAATTCTCTCCATAAGTAGTGGGTTCTTGCACCAAAAATCTCAAACACTTGGAATGTAGACCAGTGAAGTATGCGAAGAGCCAAAGTTGTAATACCCATAGAGGGCCACCTTGGTTGACATCCAGAGGTTTCTCGTAAAATTGGGAGTGAGCTCTATAAACATGGCCTAAAACATAAGAAGCCAAGGCTATCCTCTTCTTCGAGGCAAGAGCCTTGGCAAGTGGGGCAAACTCAGGCATAATCTGCTGAAATGAAGTGTAAAAGAGAAATTTGCATAACCAGTATAGAATGAAGGAAAAGAATACTTGATCACTTACAGGACCTATCTTTTTGTTCTCAATTTTTACAAAATCACTGAAAGAAGAGTTCAAGGATGGGATAGTGAAGTTGACCGGAGTGTCTGGGTAATTAGGCTAAAAGGGAGCACCAAGTGGTGAAAGCTCTAAGAGATGACAAATATCAAGAACGGCGGGGGCCATCATACCCCACAGAAACTGAAAAAAATTAAAAGTTGAATTCCAGAAACAAAGAGCTGCAGGAATCCAAAAGGGATTCTCAGGAATAATGAACCTGGAAAGGCGAAGGGTATCAAGGATACAGAGCTCTTGTAGATCCAATTTTGGCTGGCACAACTCTGTCATACCACTCCTCCCATTCAACCCTCAATGTGGGCCAGCAGTGGTGGAGACAGTTTAACCTCCAGCTTCCCCAGTCAAACCCTCCTTCGTAGAGTACGCAGTGATCCTCTAAACGAGGATACAAAGTAGGAAGCTGAGCTGGGGCTTCTCTGAAGATAGGTCCCAAGACGTATTCTTGGTGTTCATTATGACGAGGAATAAAGAGGCGACCATCTATGGCACTCGGTTCACCAGCTTTAAGCTTGGATATCTCCTCGTCGATATACCTCTTTAAAGCTAAGGATGGACTCATACGCTCCATAACTGGTACTTTCAGGGAGGAAGAAGCCATTAGCAAGAGTTTTTGGAGGATGAAGCTGAGAAAAGAGTAAAGAGAATGAGAGAGTAGTAGAAATGAAAGGGTTTGTGTTTTCGACAAACGAGTAGGATAAAAACGCGAAGGGAGAGGGCTTTTAAACCTTTATGTCCAAAAGTTACCCAAACAAGTTGAGTGGGTCAGGTGGATCCGAAATGATTATTTTATGGTTTGGGTCCATGTGAAATTAAAACCCTTATTTTAAAATATGGATGGGTCCCAAATTTAAAATGAAGAGAGTTTCTAGAGGGAAACATATGTTGAGTATCCAGCTTGGCAAAGTGTATTTGGCTTCGAAGTCTCTATGGGTCTTTAAAATAAGAGGCTGGCTTCAAAGCCTGATTGTTAAACGGTTTCAGGAGCAAGCAATTGACTTCGAAACAAGAATCATGTCCCAAATTCAAGAGTAATTGGGATTAATTTGGTTCGAAAGACTTAAAAGCATGCTTTTAGGTTCTCAATGAAGGATGAAGTCCTTCGAATGAGCCTTTTCTAGGAACATGGTTCATGCTTGATATTTTGAACTTCGAGGTAAACAAACATTACAAAACTAGTATTTGGTCAAGTATTGAAGAAACCCAAAATGGCTCACTCTTTAAGAAGTAGGCAATATCATTCATAAGGGAAGTTTCCATGCTTCAAAGCACGTAGACTGCTCTTCGAAGCAAAAATGTTTAAATTCAAAACTGATTGGTTATGCAAATTATGTTAATTATGTAATTGGAATGTGAAGTTTAGGGAAAAAGTTGTCTTCTTTAAGAAAAAATTTCGTTTCTACACTTTAAGAGTGAGATTGATTGATTCGAAATTTTTTGTGAACATAGTAAGAAACAAGGTCACACCAATCATACAACCAAGCATAGAATTGGAACATAAAACCAGATCATGCCAAATAAAGAAAGAAAAACCTAGCTTTATTGATATGTGAATAATTACATTAGAAAGCCTTCTTCGCTACAAATTCAACCTCATAAAAATAAGGAATAGAAAGAATAACAAGGTCATAAAATTTGTCCCAGTAGTGGTGTAGACACCCCATTTTTGATCGACCTTAAGACTCAGACGTCACCGGTTGAGCGCTCGGTGATGTTGCATGTCGTGCTCGTTCAGAAGTCTCAGAGTCGCGGCTGTGCGCCCTGCCTCCGGACTTCCGAACCCTCTTCTGTGCCTTGTCTCGGTTTGCGAACCAGACTCGGTTTTCTCTGTTTTCTTTCCTAAGGGAAGGGAGTGGTCCCGTAGACTATCTCTCAGTGGCCATGAGCTACTTTTCGTGGCCGTAGGCCATTTTGCCCATTTCGGAGCCCGGTTCCCGGTTTTCGGAGCCGTCAGGCCGTGTGCCTCGGTTCGGGACCGCCCAACCATCTCCGATTTCTTCAGTTTTTGGAAAGTGCCTCTGTTTTATCATTACGAGGAACACTGGGGCCTCTGATGCCCACTTCGTGGTCGAACGCCACTTTCGGTGCTTACAGCCGGTTTTCGGGACCCCGAACCGCGCGGTTTAGGCCCCGAGCTTTCATTTCGCATCGGTTTTCTCCAGTTTTCGGCGGGGACCTCTGTTTTATCATTCTAAGGAACACTAGGGCCTCTGGTACCCACTTCATGGCCGTACGCCACTTTCGGTGCCTGCAGCCGGTTTTCGGGACCCCGAACCGCGCGGTTTTGGCCCCGAGCATTCATTTTGCATTAGTTTTTGTTCAAATTTGGCAGGTACCTCTGTTTCAATACCAGGAAGATCACTGGGGGGGTGGGAGGCCAGCAATTATCCCAGATAACCAGTTTCGCTCCTCCGGTGCCCGTTTTGCTCACTTCCGGGCCAATGTTGAACACCCTGGGGATATTTTCTTCCAACCAAAGCTACATATTTGTGATCAGGGGACATGGGAGGACCCTAAAAGTGCATGGTCGGCCAGCAATTGTGAGTTTCATTTTTGAGCCTCTCCTTCAAATCCAATGTTGTGACTCCTGCTTCAGTGTTGCCAATTTTCAACCTTGGATTCTTGTTCTACACACATGGGAGGACACCAAAAAGTGGTGGTCGGCCAGCAATTGTTAATTTCATTTTTGAGCCTCTCCTTCAAGTTCTATGTTGTGACTCCTGCTTCAGAGTTGCCAGATTCCAACCTTGGGGCCTTATTCTACACACTTGGGAGGACCCTAACACATGGTGGTCGGCCAGAAATTTTTGAGTTCATTTTTGGACCATGGCCGGCCGACCAGGGTGAGTGGCTGGCCGACCAGGTGGGGTGGCCGGCCGGCCACCTTCCAAAAATCTAACTGGCCGGCCAGCTTTCTGCTTTCCAGCCCTTTACAGCTGTCCGGATATTTTTTTCAAAATATCTCCCCCTTCGAGGGATATTTTGGGAGGGAAATCTTGCCTCCATTTCCCTCCCCTTTTACACCCTTTCTTGCCTATTTAAAGGGCTTCCCTCCTCCTTTGCTAGGGTTACAAAAATTGGTCTCAAGAACCTCTCTTCAAAAACCTCCATTTCCTATCTCCAAAACTCAAAAAACCTTCAAGCATCTAGGCCAATCCTTCATCAACCCTAAGCACCACCATCAACAACTCCATTTCAGCAGCAAGGGAGTGATTTTCAGAGGCCAACAAGCAACAATTTCAAGTCAAGAAGCCACCAAAGTTGGATCTCCAAGGGTAAGCCTCTAAATCCCTTTTTCTAGCATTATTTTCTATCAATTCTTTACCCTATTTCCCTTTTGTTTTGAGCTTTGACCCCTACTGGTTTTGTGCTTATTTTGAGCCCCTCTACAATATTGTAGAAGGGATCAACCTCATTTGGTGTCTCCATGATGTACTTCTTTCAATACCACCATTTATGCCAATTATTTGCATGCTTTGTTTGGCTTTTGAGTGATCTGATTTCGAGCTTGATATAAACTGTGAGTGGGCCTATTTTGAGCCCCTCTTCAACATTTAAGAAGGGCTCAACCATGTTTGACCCCTCTATCATGCACTTCCTTTGTAATTTCTCCATTTTACCGTAAAATTGCATGCTATTTTTATCCTATTTGTGATCTGAGTTGGAGCATTCAACATACTGATATTGTGCTTATTTTGAGCCCCTCTTCAACATTGAAGAAGGGCTCAACCATGTTTGGCCCCTCTATTATGCACTTGCTTTGAATTCTTGTTCTACTCCCATTTTGCATACTTCTTTAAGCTTATCATGCTTCTGTTTTGAGCCTTCATCAGGCTTGTAAAGTGTCTTGTTTTGGTCCATTCTTTGTGTTTTGTTAAGGGTCTCAGGCCATTTGATGTTTGGTTATGGTACTTCATGTTGTATCCATCTTATTTTCCGTAAAATTGCATGATTTTTTAGGCCATTCTAACTTCTGTTTTAGGTCTTCATCAGGCTTGTAAAGTGTCTTGTTTTGGTCTATTATTTGTGTTTTGTTAAGGGTCTTAGGCCATTTGATGTTTGCTTATGATACCTCATGTTATATCCCTTATTGGTCCATATATTGCATGCGATTTTGAGACTATCTACATACTGATTTTGGAGTTGTCATTCACTGTAAATATGCATATTTTGGGCTCCTCTTCAATGTTGTAGAAGGAAATTTTGTGGTTTGAATTTTATATATACTACTTGCTTAATAAATCCCCTCTTTTCCCCATTTTTGCATGCCTTTGTTGCCATATCTATGCTCACAATTTGGCCATGTTTTGTACTGAAAAGATGCTATTTTTGGGGCTGCCTTGCTACTGTTTTTGCTGTCATGTGCCAATTTTGCATGTTTAGCATAGCCATAGGCCATTTCGGGTACTTAAAATCACATTTCGGGATGATTTCATGCATCGATTGTCATTTCGGGGCTGTTTTCCCCTTCATTTAGCTGCTGAAATTTGGTTTGCATGCTTGCATATCATTTTCCATGTCATTTCATGCCTTAGTGCATTGCCTCGGTTTGCGTGCCCGTGGGCACGCACTTCGAGGCACTCCGTTTTCATTCATCGGCATCTTATGTGAGTGCGGCTGAGGCCCTCTCATGTTACTGTAAGCCCAATTTACATTTTCATGGCTTTATACCATTGCCTCGGTTTGCGTGCCCGTGTGCACGCATTTCGAGGCACCTCATTTTTATCCGACGGCAGCTTATGTGAGTGCGGCTGAGGTCCTCTCATGTTGGTATAAGCCCATCGTGGCATTCCGTATGCCATTTCATTCCATTTCATCATCGCCTCGGTTTGCGTGCCCGTGTGCACGCATTTCGAGGCAGCTCTTTTTTATTCAACGGCAGCCTATGTGAGTGTGGCTGAGGCTCTCTCATGTCGGTGTAAGCCCAATTTGCATTTTCATGCCTTTATACCATTGCCTCGGTTTGCGTGCCTCTGGGCACGCATTTCGAGGCACTTCACTTTTATCCGACGGCCTCTTATGTGAGTGCGACTGAGGTCCTCTCATGTTAGTGTAAGCCCAATCTGCATTTTCCATGTCATTTGCATTGCGTATGCCACCGCCTCAGTTTGCGTGCCCGTGTGCACGCATTTCGAGGCACTTCGGTTTTATCCGATTTGCATTTCATCATCACCTCGGTTTGCGTGCCCGTCATGCCATTGCCTCGGTTTGCGTGCCCGCGTGCGCGTTTTTCGAGGCGTCTCATTTTCATCTCATTCGCATCAGCATTGTGCATACTAGGCTGTATCTTAGTTGCATTTCATGCATATCATACATATTGCATCGTGTTCGGGATAGGAGTTAGCCCGGGCACGGGAAACGAGGCACGTTTCGTACTCCGAGTGACGGAACGGATCTCAATTCCCAAGTCACCGACACTCCGAATCCCCCATGATGGAGTTAGGTTTTCATTGTAGCATTCATCTGCATTCATCCTATATTGAGTTGTGCAATTCGGCTCCTCGGCCATCGTGCATCGATATGCGTGATTGGTGGCACAAGGATCGAGGCATGCATATATTTGTGAAATACATTGCTATGCCCTTTTTCTGCTCTCTGTTGCAGCAAAAATCAAGAATCAACAGCTTTTCAGAATCTGGCACGCATTTCGAGAAATACTGCAAACAGAGGCTAATTGGGGCATCCCAATGGATTTCCGCCCGAGGCAGTCCAGCATACACTATTCATCAGAAGCAAGGCAGCCCCTGGCTCGCATGCCAGTTTACTGTTTTCTTAGTTAATTGTTAATTAATTAGGAATTTGTACTTTATCTGTATATTTCGGACTGTATTATTCTTTTATTCGGACTGTATATTTATTCGGACCCTCTGCGCGAGGGCAATGTTGTAATAAGGGTGTGTGAGTGTGATGTATGTCTTCCAACTCCCATTTCTTTCTCCCTTTTATTTACCTGCTTATGATGGTTAGATTAGGGCATATTTCAATTAGCATACAGTATGACAGCATGTTTGCATCATTCATCTGTTTGCATGCACCGGGCTCAGCGCATCATACAAACTGCATTTGTATTTCAATTCCAAATTGAATACGTGTTAGTTGTAGCATTTCGTATGCCATATTTAGAATAGCCGAGCCTCCCATTAGTTTGCATTTTTGCATGTGTTGCATTAGGCATTCTGTATATTTTAGGATCATGCATGATTTCTAATCGGTTTCTGTTTTGGCTCGGAGTACTCGGTGAGTTTTATGCTTTAGCATCCTTGCATGCGTGTGAGTGACTGCCATGAAAGCATGCTTACCATGAGGCTATGTGCTTATGTGATATAACTGCCTTGAATGCCTGTGGGTGGAGGTTGAGTTATCTGAATTGGGACAATTCATCAACTGTTTGTTTTAAGCCCACTAGATAGTGGCAAAACCATTGTTCTTCTAAGCCCACCTGAGGGTGGCAAAATCCGCATTTTAAGCCTACCTGCGGGTAGCAAACCATTTTCAAGCAAACAAACATGAAATGTTTTGTTCCAATTCAGACGGCCCAATCTATACTTGTTTGCTGCGAGCATCACATAGTAACCTAGGCTAATAATCGGAATAAGAACTCACAATATTTTCAAAAACAGATATCATGGTTAGTAGAGGCCGGTCTTTGACCGGGCGAGCGGGGGTGCTCACGATGTGACCTTCCCTAATCGTACCCAAGTTCCCGAGCCAACTTTGGTGATGACGGACACGTGGCCTTTTGGCACCGAGTCAGGGTTTCCTAAATTTCCCATTTTAAAATATTTAGGTGGCGACTCTGTTATCTGGCAAAGCAGTCCATGTTTGGCACTTCTTTCAAAAAATCTGTTTTTCTCAAAAACAATTTGCCGGATTTGGACTCTTTAGTTCGAGATTTGGAACCACAACAAAATCGAGTCCGAACTGTAGCGAGGTCCCTCGCGGGCCTGTTACAGTTTCTGGCGACTCTGCTGGGGAGTTTAGAGAACTTGACTCGAACTCGTGATATCTGGTTTTGACTACGCTTGTGTGTTTCTTTGCATTGCATTTGCATTGGTGCGCCTGGGACATCGTGTTTGCCATATGCCATTCCCGAACGATTTGCTGGAGGCTTGTCTTGTCAAGTCATGTCCGTAAGGCTGATCGGCTCTGGGCTCTGACAGCATGGGAACACAAACCCCGGTTTTACCGGGGCACCCTTTTTGACCATTCGACCTAGTGCATATTCGGATTCATAGTGACCATTCCAAACTAGGACAGGTTGCTTACCAGTTTATAGGTTGTTTGAAACCGCTGCGTGCGTAGTGAACCCTTAGTTCCTAACGAAATAGGACAGGGAAACCCTACCCCAACATAGGGGTGTTTTGGCTCTCACTTATCTGCTATGTGCTTGCTAGAGTGTGTCTCTACAGGGAATGCATGTATCAGTTGAGTTTGGGCATCAGGCCTGCGGGCATCATTCAGTGTCTCAGAATCAGTTGTCTGCGGATATCAGATTCAGTTTAGGGGAACAGTGATACAGGAACAGTGATCAGTGGTTGAGGACAGTGTATTTCCAGCTTATTAAAACTGTGTGTTGTATGCCCGACTGTGCGTTGTGTGTATTTACATTAAGCCGTTATGCTGCCCGTTTTTCTGGTCATTTATTTCCCTTTTGCTTTATTATCTTTTTGCTAGGGCAGGGTTTGTAGCACGATTGCTTCTGAACCAGTCGATACTCCCCAAGCAATTTGGACACGAGGTCGCCGACTCAACCGATCCGAGGATCTAGTTGACGGACATCCAGTGTTCCACTCTCTACCCCCAGTCATCAGAAGAAGGCCGAGGAGGCGCAGTCCGTCAGAAAAGAGATTACCGAGACAGCAGTCTGTTTTAGTAGCAAACAGTCAGGTTGAGATTTCCGTGTCTGCCATAGAGATACATTTACCAGTTATTCAGATGGAGCCACAGAATACATCAAGGATGGAGGCGATGATGCGCCAGATGCATGAGAGCATGAAACAGATGCAAGATGATGCTATCCGCCAGGCGGAGTTTTCTAAACAACAGGCTGCGGTCATGGCCCAGCAGTCTGAGCTGATCACCAGATTACAACAGCAGAACGCAGCGTCTGCTTCACAACAGGTCCCTCCTCCACCCGGGGTCCCCTTACCTGAACAGACCCCTGCTGGTCAAAATCCCCAGAATACCCAGAATCCCCAGAATACCCAAAATGCCCTCCCAAATCTACAGAACACTCTGCCAAACCTTCAGAACACTCAAGAGGACACGGGTCTTCCAACGGGGCTGGCTCCGCCCCCGCTTCTACCACAACTGTCCAAGAATTTGACACCCAATCACCCGGACTCTCCATTCGAGTTCGAGGTAGACCAGACAGCTCTGAAATTGAGCAAGTTGGAAAAACTCTTCAAGAAATCCCAGGGGGTGAAGGCCATCCCAGATATTGAGGACGGCTACACTGATGTGGCCGTGACATTGCCGGACAGATTTAAGATGCCCCAGATCGATCGCTTTGATGGATCCGGGGACCCCATGGTTCACCTCCGGCTATTTTCAGACATCCTGAGACCAATGGGCCTAACCCGACCGCAAAAGCTTTCCCTGTTCGGTCGAACTTTATCGGGTGTGGCATCCACTTGGTACGCAAAGCTGGAAGACGATGTGAAAACAAACTGGGATGAGATGGCTGAGGCCTTCCTTGCACAATATTTGTACAACACGCAAATCGAGGTCACAACTCGTGATCTCGAGACAACGAGGCAGGAACAGAAAGAGACTTTCTCAGATTTTGTAACAAGGTGGAGAGCAAAGGCATCGATGATGACCTTAAGGCCAACAGATAAAGACCAAATCCGGATGATTGTGCGCAATCTCCAACCGAAGTTAATGCAGAAAATGATTGTCGTTCCTTTCCCCACCTTCGCAGACTTACATGATATGGGGGTGCAAATTGAGGATGCTATGAAGCAAGGGTTGATAGACCAGGATCGGGAGCAGCCCCGAAGGACCTTCAACCGTAATAACAATGCGGGCCCGAGTGGCTCTACCAATACAAGAGCTTCAGAGGTCGGTATGGTCACCACCACTCCCCCTCCCCAACCAAGGCCCGCAGCGGCCACACCTTTTTCTGATGCATCTGGGAGCAATAACGAAGCTTCAAGATACCAATCCAGGGGTCAACGAACCTTCTCCCCACTATATATGCCTTTGTCTAAAGTCCTCGGGGTTCTAGTCAGAAAGGGGCATCTGAAACCCCTGGAACCGAGGCCCCCACCAAATCCACTCCCCCCTTCCCACAACCCAGCCAAATACTGCACTTACCACCAGCAGCATGGTCATGATACCGACCAATGTTACAGGCTGCGTCATGAGATTCAAGACCTCATTGACAAAAACATCATTCTACCTCCCGAGAGACCCAATGTTACAACCAACCCACTCCCCAAACATAACCAAGATCCACTCAAAAGAATCAATCTCATCCAAACTGGGGGCGTGTCTTACGACCCTAGTATCTATATCACTCCTTCCCACCTACCCAAGCCAAAGGTGATCCTTCCTGATAGCACTGACTTGTGCATGATGGACACCTCCACAACCCGACCTGAGCCAAAGGTGGTGACCACCGAAAATGGAACGGGGCAGGCTTCCGAGGAGAGCAAAACTGTTAAGTCTGGGGTGGAGCAGTCTGAGAATTTAGCTGGCAGAGCTTATGATCCGAGTGGATATATCTTGTCAATGAGCCAACCTAAGCTGAGTGTGGGGCTGTCGGAAGAGGCTGAATTGTGTATGATCCGGGGGGACAAACTTGAATCAGCGGGGGATGATCTGACAACGGTGGAAGAGGAATTCGCCAACCTCCAGCTTTTCAACGATCAAGAATCAGGGGATGCATCAATCAACTGGTTCGAATACGAGGAGTCAGCAGAAGTCGTCGGGTGGTTGGATGATCAGCCAGATATTGTACCATTTGTGGCCGGAAGGGCCGAGGGTCAGATTAAACTGCCGGAGAGCGCCGGTACGAAGAATTTCGCTCAGGAGCAAGACACTTTAAAAACTGAACAATTGACACTGGAGGAACAAGAAAAGAAATGGGATTCTGAGAGGATCCGAAAAGCCAAGAACCATGAAGAGGTTGAGAATGCTGTGAGCACAAAAACTGAACATGCTGTGAGCATGTGGGAGGAAAATGCTGAGAGCGCAAACAAGCCGGAACCAGACAGGTGCCTGTTGGATGCTAATGGAATGTGGTGGGAAGATGACGACTTGTATCTCGCCCACACAGACGAAGATTGGGCGGGTGGCCAACCAGACAGCACCTGGTACCTCGAGGAGGTAGACTATATGACTAGAAGTGGGCGGTATTTCAAGCCCCCACACCTTGATCAACCCGAGGCATCAGGGAAAGATAAAGAGGCAGAGAAACAGAGAGAGAAGCAAGTTGAAGAAGAGGCTGTACTGAAGCAGCTAAAGAAAATACAAGCAGACATCTCCATTTGGGGACTGCTTATGGCTTCAAGGGTGCACAGGCAGGCTGTCCTATCTGCCATGGACAAAGCCAAACTCTCCATCGAAACTACGCCAGAACAGCTAGTTGGGCTGGTCTTTCCGGGAGGAGGTTCCCCGGCGTTGACCTTTTCGGACAAGGAACTGCCGCCTGAGGGCGTGGATCATAACAGACCCCTCTATATCTCTGTAGAATGCAGGGACAAATGGATTCCGGTGGTACTTGTTGATACTGGCTCCGCTATCAATGTCTGTCCAGCCAGAACGGCGTATGCAATTGGGTTGAAGCCTGCGGACTTTACGCCGACCACTCAAGTAATCAGAGCCTACGACAATACGAGTAGGGATGTCCTAGGGACAGTAAAAATCCAAACCAAGATTGGGCCTGGACAACACGAGGTAGATTTTCATGTATTGGAGGTCCCTGCATCCTTCAACATGCTTTTGGGGCGACCTTGGTTGCATCAGGTGAAGGCTGTCTCATCCACTCTACATCAAATGGTGAAGTACCCCTATGGAAAGGGAGTAGCCATTGTTTTTGGGAATTCATCAATCCATCCCCCTCCAGAGGTATCTACGCCAGTCCTGGAGATTGAACACGGCATGGAGGACATGTTTATATCGGGATTTACTTTGGCTGAGGCCCGGGTAGTACAGAATATCATGGCTGTGAATGAGGGTGTGTATGTCAGCGCTCAAGCCGTCTACCTCATGAACAAGCTACAACATATCCCCGGGATGGGATTGGGAAGAAGCGGCAGGAAAGGAGTCGCAGCATTGGCCGAAGTGCCACACAACCCGCATACCTTTGGATTGGGTTATCTGCCCACCAAAGAGGACTGGGTGAGAAAAGGAAAAGAAATGGCCGGCAGAGCCAGAGCAAAGCAGGCTGGGAAGCCTTTCGATCTGATGCATAGGCCCATTCTGGGTACCCTGAACGGACGCTTCGTCCGGGAGGGGGAGGATTTTCCATTTTGCGGCTTCCAAGAGCCGTGGATTAACGCGGAGAAGAAGCGCGTACCAGGCTTCGAAATCTTCTTCGACCTGCAACTGTCCGGGGATGATGTTGCCACAGAGCAGACAGACCCAGCAACTGAGGCTGAGCAGAATAAGGCAGTGGATTCTGAGGGCACGGAATTGGAAATGGGGGTAGCACTGGCATGTCTCCTCTCTGATCCTCCGATCGACCAAGATTGCTTGGGGAATAACTTCATGGTTTCCATGATTGGGAATGAAATGGCTGCGAGCCGACCAGCAGCTATTTTGGATGCATCAATCGCACCCTCTCTCACTTGGCAGTACGAGGAGGGATTCTTATCCAGCAGCACCGGGTCAGGTAGTGAGCCGGAATCTGATTCCACCGAGTCCTGTGAGTCGGAATCAGGTTCCAGCTCGACTGAGTCTGAGTCTGGTACTCTTGGGGATGTTAACCCGGATGCCACCGTCCTGTCCAGGTCGTCTTTTTCCTTTTCATTTGAGTCTGTTGTAACCGATGAATTGGACGATCTGGCTGTGCCTAATGAGAATGAAGTGAATGTGGTTTCCGAGTACTTTTCTGTGCCACTAATTTATTGCATTAATTCAGACTTTCAAAATTTTGATCAAAACGACGAGGACGAAGTTCCTCCGGTTTTACAACGTCTAATTGAGCAAGAGCAAGAGAGATTTGTTAAGCCATTAATGGATGAAATCATTTTTGTGAACATTGGTACTGAGGAGGACCCGCGGCTGGTCCAGATCGGGTCCACGTTGTCTTCGGAGGAACGCGAGCGCTTAGTCGCTTTATTAAAAGAGTTCAAAGATGTTTTCGCGTGGTCCTACGAAGACATGCCTGGGATCGATCCTGAGATTGTACAGCATCGGATCCCCCTTGACCCCGAGGCCCGACCTGTCAAGCAGAAGCTCAGAAGGATCCGCCCGGATTGGGCTCTTAAGATTAAGGAAGAGGTCACCAAGCAAATCGACGCAGGCTTCCTGCTAGTATCTGAATATCCGACTTGGTTGGCCAACATTGTTCCGGTGCCGAAGAAAGATGGCAGGATCCGGGTGTGTGTGGACTTCAGGGACTTGAACAGAGCTAGTCCGAAGGACGACTTTCCCCTACCGCACATCGATGAGTTAGTGGATTTCACAGCAGGGCATGCATTGCTCTCATTTATGGATGGCTTTTCAGGTTATAACCAGATAGTGATGGCGCCAGAAGATAGAGAAAAGACTGCATTCACCACCCTGTGGGGAACATACTGCTACCGGGTAATGCCATTTGGGTTGAAGAATGCTGGGGCTACTTATCAACGGGCCGCGACCACAATACTACACGATATGATCCACAAAGAGGTTGAGGTGTATGTGGACGACATGATTGTCAAGTCCAAGGAAAGAGAGGGCCACTACACCGCCTTGCATAAGTTTTTCCAAAGGATCAGGGAATTCCGGTTGCGGCTAAACCCTCAGAAATGTACGTTTGGTGTTACAGCGGGAAAAATGCTGGGGTTTCTGATTACACAAAGGGGCATCGAAGTCGACCCTTCCAAAATCAAGGCCATCCTAGAAATGCCCCCACCAAGGACTGAAAAGGAGGTGCGCGGCTTTCTGGGTAAAGTGCAATTCATAAGACGGTTTATCTCAAAATTAACCTTGACTTGTGAACCACTTTTTGGTCTCCTGAAGAAAGGAAAGAAGTTCCAATGGGACGGCCGATGCCAAGCAGCGTTTGAGCAAATTAAAGAATATCTACAGAACCCACCCGTTTTATCACCAGTAGAACCAGGGAAACCGTTGATTTTGTATCTGTCAGTAACTGAGACCACGATGGGCTGCATGCTTGCACAAGAATCAGAAGATAAGGTGGAGAAAGCCATCTATTATTTGAGCAAGAAGATGCTGGAATATGAGACCCGATATACACCGCTGGAAAAAGCTTGCTTAGCTTTGGTATGGGCCACCAGGAAGCTGCGGCACTACCTGTTAGCTCACTCCGTAATGTTGGTTTCACGACTTGATCCCATTAAATATCTTTTCGAGAAACCAGCACTTACGGGTAGGCTAGCTCGTTGGTTGCTGTTGCTCTCCGAATTTGATCTCACATATGTGACGCGCAAGTCAGTGAAAGGAAGAGCAGTGGCAGAGTTCCTTGCCGACCACCCAGTTGAGGGGGATGAAGCAGTTGAGTATCTATTCCCAGATGAAGCAATTTTGCAGATCGACAACGAAATTTGGACGATGTACTTTGACGGAGCGTCAAATCAACATGGGTATGGGATAGGAGTGTTGCTGATAGCACCCGACAATTCCCGTATCCCTCTAGCCTTCAAACTCCGATTCAAAGTCTCGAACAATGAAGCTGAATATGAAGCGTGCATCGCTGGCTTAGAAGCAGCCTTGGAACTAGGGGCAAGACGGCTGGACGTCATTGGGGACTCGAACCTTGTTGTGTCTCAAGCTAAAGGAGACTGGAAAGTAAAAGAAGAAAATATGATGATGTATCACCAAACCTTGGATTTGCTGATTCCTCGGTTTGAGAAGCTAAATTTCACTCATCTATTAAGAGAGAACAACAAGTTCGCAGATTCATTAGCAACTCTATCATCTATGATAGACATCCCGTGTGGAGTCCGGATGCGTCCAGTCATCATTGACCAGAAATTTGCACCTGCTTATGAGTCGATTGCAGCCATAGATGAAGTTCAGGACGAACACCCCTGGTACTACGACATTTGGAACTTTCTGGAGAAGGAAGCATACCCGCCAGGGGTAAATGCCAAGGACAAAAGGGCAATAAGAAGATTGGCCGTTCAGTTCATCATCTGTGGGGATAAGCTGTACAGAAGAGGTCATCTGGGAATGCATAAACTGTGTGTGGATGCAGAAGAGTCAAAGCGTCTGATGGAAGCCATCCACGGGGGTGAATGTGGTGCACACATGAATGGGGTGATGTTGGCACGGAAGATCCTCAGACAGGGTTATTACTGGTCTACCATGGAGGAGGATTGTATTGGTTTTGTTCGGCGATGCCACAAATGTCAGATTCATGCAAATCGCATGAACATTCCGCCGTCAAAGTTGTACAACATGACTTCGCCATGGCCATTTTCAGTCTGGGGAATTGATGTAATTGGAGCTGTTACGCCAAAGGGGTCGAATGGGCATGAGTTCATCTTGGTAGCGATAGATTATTTTACAAAGTGGGTTGAGGCCCAATCTTATGCAGTGTTGAAAGCTTCACATGTTGCAAAATTCATCAGAAACAACATCATCTGTCGCTACGGAGTCCCAAATGAGATAATTTCAGACAATGGTTCCCACTTCAAGAAGGAAGTGATAGACTTGTTGGAAAAATACAACGTGGCTTTTCATAAGTCGTCTACCTATCGGCCGCAAACCAATGGAGCAGTTGAGGCCGCCAACAAGAACATCAAGCACATACTACAGAAGATGGTGGAAACCTACCGGGACTGGCCAGATAAGCTGCCGTTTGCTCTGTGGGGCTACAGGACTTCGATCAGAACTTCTACTGGGGCGACTCCGTATTCATTGGTCTATGGGATGGAGGCCGTTCTGCCTATTGAGATTGAGGTCCCGTCATTACGAGTATTGGCCCAGTGCCAGATAGCCGAAGCGGATTGGCAGCAGAACAGATTTGAGGAACTCATGCTTTTCGATGAAAGAAGGTTGAAAGCACTGTACCACATCCAAGGTTATCAACGCAGAATCGCCCGGGCTTTTAACAAGAAGGTTAAGTCCAGGAACTTGAAAGAAGGAGATTTGGTACTCAAAGACAACCGAGCTCCCATCTACGACCCAAGGGGCAAGTTCAGACCTAATTGGACTGGCCCCTACATCATCAAGTCAATCTGGTCCGGTGGAGCTGTGGTTCTGATGGATTTAGATGGCTTGGAGTTTTCACAACCGATCAACATGGACAAGTTGAAGAAATACTACCCCTGAGAGGCTCGCTAGGCCGAAAACCCGAAAGGGCGACCTAGGCAAAACTCAGAGCATAGAAAATTTGAAAATATAAAAACTGAGCTCGCAAGGTTGAAAACCCGCAAAGGGCGGCCTTGGCAAAAGTTAGAGCGCAAAAGGAGAGTAAAAATACCCGAGCGAACCTAAGCCTGAACTACGTAAGGCTTGATTCCCATCTTTGGGATACGTAGGCAGCTTCATCTTGAAGTTCAGTCACAATCTGTTCCCCGATCAACTTTGTCCATTCTGATCATCTCAGTCATCTCTATTCATCAGCATTTATTGTGATCTCCGGTACAGTGCTATTCAGACTAGGGGCAACTTTCCGTTGCAATGAAGTGTTGCGGCATCATCCAGACTAGGGGCAACTTTCCGTTGCTATGAATTGCCGAGGCACTTTTCAAACTAGGGGCAACTTTCCAGTTGCTAGGATCCGGGGTTGTGCATCTCAGTGACAGATCTCAGGTGTGTCCAGTTCTGATCCATATCGAAAATAGTTTTGAAAAGTTTTAATAAAAGCTGACTTTGTTCAAATTAATCTTTTCACAACTAAGACCATTTTTGGACCAAGAACGGAAAATTTTCAGTACCACAACCTTCAATTTCATTGATTTCAAAACAGAGTTCTTTTGCTCTTGCATACAATTGAAGTTGCTTTTTATTACACTCATAAAGAAAACTTGAAAGTACTAATAAAGCAATAAATCTGGGGCATGGTCAAGTCAGGTGTCCCTGCACCCCCTGCCAGAGCTAGTTGAAGCCTCTGATGCCAATCTAGGCCCAACCTGTGCCTCCTCGTTGAGCCAATCCCAGCACTCGTCGGATAAAGTGCAACTGAAAGTAAGGGCGGGGGCCAGAAGCTCTCTAATCCTCCATGCCGCGGCCTGCCGAGCCAGCTGTGCGCCTCGAACTCGGAATGTAGCCGGATACTCTAATCCCTCTGGTGGGCAAGTCTGATCATGGCCGAACTGGCGCAGAATACGGAATGGGAAATAGAACACATAGTAAGTCAAGCCGATCAGTCGGATCCCGACCTGCCGGGACATGCTATAGCTCATTGCCGGGAGATCGAGCCAGGGGCAGCGCCACGCAATGCGATCTGCCGATAAATTGCACATCCATTCAAACCACCAGCTCTCATCAGGAGCATTGACTAGGCGTTGCCGAAAGAAGTAGCCGCGAGCTGAGTAAGCAGGGCAAGAGTCCACAACTTGCAATTTATCCATCAACCATATCTGGGGAGGGATGAAAAATGAGAGAATAAAGAATAGAGAGATGTGCGATGAAAGAAAAGTGAGATAAGGGTTTTGTGAGAAAAATCGAGCCTGAAGGCCGATCGATGTGAGCAAATACATATGTGAGCTTGGGTGGGAAACATTACCTGCAGCAGTAGTGGACTCCCCGCAAACCTGGTTGTCTCCCGGCGGTAGAAAGCATCCAAGCCCATCAGTGTCTCGGCCAATGTCATGGTGATACAACTCTTTCCTTCCCTCAAGCCTTGAGTAACTTCAATCAAGCAGATGTTAGCCCCTCCGGAGCCCGAGACAAACAGAAAATGAGATAGTAGGCACAAGCAGAGGGCGTGCTGCCGGAAACCTTGCCAATAGTGGTCGCTACGGTCACCAGCATCGGAGAATCGGTAAATCAGGCTCGGAATATCCAACATTCCGTCACAGATCAGGGATCTAGCATCATGCGCATTAAGACCGCACATCCGCCCTAAGGCTTGGGCATAGCTAAAATTGAGCTGGGGCAGAATTTCCTCGCCTCGCTCGGACTCCATCAAGGTTTGAAAATCTTCAAAAGTAGGACATACCTCTTGCCCGCCAAAGCTAAAGACGTGCATCACCGGGTTCCAAAACCTTGCTGCGGCATGGAGGAAAGGAAGATGCAGTGGAGTCCGGCCTAGCGTGAATAGTGCATTCAAGCCAAAACCTCGGAAGTTCAACTTCTCCGAGCCATCTAAAGTAGAAATCCAAGATGTGAGATTTTCTGCGAGAAATGCCTCCATTTTTGCGAGGAAAGGTGATGAAATGAATGAGTTCCAAGGGTGGGGCTTTTATAGAGGGGCAAAACACTATTCAAATGACACGTGTCAAATTTCTGGAGGTTGCGGGAGAGGTGGCCGGCCGGCCACCTATCCTAGTAGGCCGGCCACCTCCTAGTTTTCAAATGCAAAATGTTTTGGCCTCGCGTTGGTCCTATTTTGTCCGCCGGAGGGAAGTTTGAGGCACTTTTTACGCATCAGGAATGTCGAAGGCCTCCATTTCTATCAGTTTCGGATACATTCCATCATCTGGATTGTCCGTCCGACGTACGTTTTGTTGTGTTTTGCTTATCGAGTTGTTGTTTTGTTTATCGAGTTGTAAGTTTTGTCGAGCTGTCGCATTTTGTGTTTTGAATTGCTACCTTTTGTTTACACAATTTTGTTAAGTCTTGTTTATTGAGTCGTTAACATTGTTGTACTTTGTTTATCGAGTTGTAAACTTGCTAAGATTCTGTTATTTCTTAGTGAGTCAGTTTATTTTGATTTGTTGTGTCGGTTCACTACTTGACCCGGTAAATACATGAGGCACATTTTCATTCAATTCCATTTTGTGCAAAATGATGCGATGCGATGCTAAGAATTTCAAATACAAACATCTTTTCAAAAGCTGTTTCATTCCATCATGTTTTACAAACAAATAAAGGTACAAGTTTTACAGAAAATAGAACTGCCTAACAATGTGCAAAGTGCTACAAACTACTAGCCAAAAAGTAAAATAAAGCAGGGAATAACATCAGTATCCTCGGGAACGGGAATAAGGAGGTCCTCTCATCCTCTTCTGCGGGATGATCTCTGCATCATCATCACCACCTGGATCAGAGCTGTCATCCTCCGGATCCCCCTCAGGCTCGCCTCCGCTCCCGGAACCAAGACCGGAGCCTCCCTCTCCAGGAGATGTCTCTGACACGCGGTCTGCGACCTCCTCCTCCTCATCCTCGACAATGGGTGCCCTGCGTCTGCGAGACGACCCTGCTCCTCGAGCTCCTCGGTAAGGCCTGGATGGCCCAGCTCCTCGAGTCCCTGTACCTCGAGCAGGTCTAGCACCTCGACCTCTCTGAGAAGGCCCGGGTGGCCCGCCCCGTGTCGGAGCATATACGGGAGGCATCTGAAAATGAAAAGTGCAATACATCAGTTCAAACATAAAAAGCAGATGCAAATGCAGTATGTGAGTGGGATGTGTGCCAGATGTGTTCTACACAGCCTATCAATACAACAGAATGTTTAAAGCCAGAGCATTAACAGAAATATGATAAATGTAAGAGAGATGAAGGGTACCTGGAAGCCCATGACGGACATCTGTGCCTCTCTACGCAGGACCATCCCCTCAAGTGAGGCCACCATCCCGAGCATCTGATCTATGTACTCAACTGGAGGCTACAGACACAAATGCAAAACTATCAGTAAAGGAATGGATATCCAAAATGTCCGACTGATAAATCAAAGCTGTAAAACATACCGGTGGTGAATCAGGGTCCCTGACATATCTGTGACCAGGCGTCGGAGGCTCTATAGGGATCGGAATCGGAGAAGTAGTCCCATACTGCCAACTCATCAACTCGGTCGGCATATCTGGCCACCCAGGATGATCGAGAGTCGGAGGAATCGGAGGAATCGAACTACCTCTACCTCTAGATGCTCCAGCCCTGCTAGAAGAGGGGATGTTTGTAGCACGGGCGCGACTCGAGGATGGTGCACCAGTAGGCCTCAGTGGCGGAGCCCGCACTCCCGTCAGGGGGGGCATCAGATATATACGGCGATAGGTGGCGTAATCCCCATCAATGAGATGTAATAAAGCATCGGTGCCCTGCATGTCCCTAGTCACCTCCTCAGTAGATAGCCTGTCGGCAGTCCGCATAGTGGGTGGAGGCACAGCAGGAGGGTCCTGAGACTCATACCCCCACACCTGACGCTGAAAGCGTTCCCCTAAGAACCAAGCTCTGCCGACTGGTCCCTCGAGCAGGAACCTATAGTGGGAACTAGTCGACCCTCCGGGGTACTGATTCTCGAGATCATCGCCGAAGACGGCCCAGGGCTGCCAAGTGATCTGTGGATAACCAGTGCATAAATCAATCAGAAATCAGAATATACAGAGCAAATCAAAGATGAAAATGAAAGGAACTGAGAGTTCTGAAATACCTCCGTCGCGCGCACGGTGTCGAAGTACTGTCGCAGATAGAAGAGAGTCTCTCGAGGCCTCGATAGGTGCTCGCCCTCAAACATCAATGAATATGGAGTCATAAGAGGTCCTGCCACCTCCATCTCCGGAGCTAATGTGGGGAAATATGCATATACCCATAGCTGAGAAAAGCAGTGCGGGATGTGAATACAAGGTGCTAAAAGGCAGAATATAGAGTGCAAAGTGCGCCGTGTGTGCAGTAAACAAGTAATGAGGAGCAAAAATGTAAATCAAGAGGACAGAATGTACCTCCCAGGCTCTCCAGTAGCCGCCAAGTAAGTCCCCCCGCGTGCGAGAGACTGCGCTCATGTAACAATAAAGGGTAGCCAGGCCAGCGCCGCCCCAATCATACTGACCGACCTGTGATAGGTCTACTAGAGCGCTCAGTAGATACAATCCTTTCATGTTCCCTCTATCGGCAAACAGGGTGGTGCCAAAGAGGTACATAAGGAAGCCGCGGGTGTACTGCTCAACCTCCTCGGGAGACTCAGGCTCCATCTGTGGCCGCCGGAAATGGGAAGAGAACCAAGTATACCGGACTCTCCCGGAAGCTCTGTCTACAGGCGGGAGTGCCCCCAATAGATGCATCCAAGCAGCCTCCCACTGACCCATATCCTCGTCATAGGGAATGGGTCCACCGCCTAGGTCTAGGCCGGTGAGTATAGCGAAGTCCAGCGGGGTCATGGTCATATCCCCAGTCGCAGAAAAATGGAAAGAATTGGTGGTGTCCCACCATCTCTCCGCTAGAGCAGCAAATAATGTCCTACTGATAAGACAGTGAGATAACCCCCTGCAGAATGGCCCGAATCCTGCAAAGTCAACCAAGTCCCGGACAGCTTCCGGAAGTTCAGCATACCACTCCCTCGCGGCAGTGGAGCCATATCCTCGCACTGTGCGAGAGCCAGCCTGCATTTAGAATAAATGAGCTGTGTGCAAATGAAGTGAAAATGAGCTGTGTGCAAATGAAGAATAAATGAGCCGTGTGCAAATGAAGTGAAAATGAGCCGTGTGCAAATGAAGTGAAAATGAGCCGTGTGCAAATTTCAAATCTAGGCTGCGTGTTCAGTAAATCAGAGTTTTGGGCTGCGTGTTCAATTCTTAATCAGTAGGCTGTGTGTTCACTTCAAATCTGGGCTGTGTGTTCAGTAAATCAGAGTTTAGGGCTGTGTGTTCTACTCTTAATCAGTGGGCTGTGTGTTCACTTCAAATCTGGGCTGTGTGTTCAGTAAATCAGAGTTTTGGGCTGCGTGTTCAATTCTTAATCAGTGGGCTGTGTGTTCACTTCAAATCTGGGCTGCGTGTTCAGTAAATCAGAGTTTAGGGCTGTGTGTTCTACTCTTAATCAGTGGGCTGTGTGTTCACTTCAAATCTGGGCTGTGTGTTCAGTAAATCAGAGTTTTGGGCTGCGTGTTCAATTCTTAATCAGTGGGCTGTGTGTTCACTTCAAATCTGGGCTGCGTGTTCAGTAAATCAGAGTTTAGGGCTGTGTGTTCTACTCTTAATCAGTGGGCTGTGTGTTCACTTCAAATCTGGGCTGTGTGTTCTACTCTTGCTTAGAACTGTTGCATCTATTTGTCAATACTTGCTTCATTACAGCTTGCTGCACTTGCACGATCACCTGGCTCCGTGCCTATCATTTTGCATTTTGCCCCCTTTGCCTGATGGCACGCCTGCGGGCACACATATCTTTGTTTACTTTGTATGATTGTCTAAGTCTTCGGCCTTTTCAAAAATGGGTCGTCTCTGGGCTTTGACATTCACTCCCGTCAATTCTTGACTTCCGAGTTCTGTCAAAGAGGGGCAACTGTAGACACCCCATTTTTGATCGACCTTAAGATTCAGACGTCACCGGTTGAGCGCTCGGTGATGTTGCATGTCGTGCTCATTCAGAAGTCTCAGAGTCGCGGCTGTGCGCCCTGCCTCTGGACTTCCGAACCCTCTTCTGTGCCTTGTCTCGGTTTGCGAACCAGACTCGGTTTTCTCTGTTTTCTTTCCTAAGGGAAGGGAGTGGTCCCGTAGACTATCTCTCAGTGGCTGTGAGCTACTTTTCGTGGCCGTAGGCCATTTTGCCCATTTCGGAGCCCGGTTCCCGGTTTTCGGAGCCGTCAGGCCGTGTGCCTCGGTTCGGGACCGCCCAACCATCTCCGATTTCTTCGGTTTTTGGTAAGTGCCTCTGTTTTATCATTACGAGGAACACTGGGGCCTCTGATGCCCACTTCGTGGTCGAACGCCACTTTCTGTGCTTATAGCCGGTTTTCGGGACCCCGAACCGCGCGGTTTAGGCCCCGAGCTTTCATTTCGCATCGATTTTCTCCGGTTTTCGGCGGGGACCTCTGTTTTATCATTCTGAGGAACACTGGGGCCTCTGGTACCCACTTCATGTCCGTACGCCACTTTCGGTGCCTGCAGCCGGTTTTCGGGACCCCGAACCGCGCGGTTTTGGCCCCGAGCATTCATTTTGCATTAGTTTTTGTTCAAATTTGGCAGGTACCTCTGTTTCAATACCAGGAAGATCACTGGGGGGGTGGGAGGCCAGCAATTATCCCAGATAACCAGTTTCGCTCCTCCGGCGCCCGTTTTGCTCACTTCCGGGCCAATGTTGAACACCCTGGGGATATTTTCTTCCAACCAAAGCTACATATTTGTGATCAGGGGACATGGGAGGACCCTAAAAGTGCATGGTCGGCCAGCAATTGTGAGTTTCATTTTTGAGCCTCTCCTTCAAATCCAATGTTGTGACTCCTGCTTCAGTGTTGCCAATTTTCAACCTTGGATTCTTGTTCTACACACATGCGAGGACACCAAAAAGTGGTGGTCGGCCAGCAATTGTTAATTTCATTTTTGAGCCTCTCCTTCAAGTTCTATGTTGTGACTCCTGCTTCAGAGTTGCCAGATTCCAACCTTGGGGCCTCATTCTACACACTTGGGAGGACCCTAACACATGGTGGTCGGCCAGAAATTTTTGAGTTCATTTTTGGACCATGGCCGGCCGACCAGGGTGAGTGGCTGGCCGACCAGGTGGGGTGGCCGGCCGGCCACCTTCCAAAAATCTAACTGGCCGGCCAGCTTTCTGCTTTCCAGCCCTTTACAGCTGTCCGGATATTTTTTTCAAAATATCTCCCCCTCCGGGGGATATTTTGGGAGGGAAATCTTGCCTCCATTTCCCTCCCCTTTTACACCCTTTCTTGCCTATTTAAAGGGCTTCCCTCCTCCTTTGCTAGGGTTACAAAAATTGGTCTCAAGAACCTCTCTTCAAAAACCTCCATTTCCTATCTCCAAAACTCAAAAAACCTTCAAGCATCTAGGCCAATCCTTCATCAACCCTAAGCACCACCATCAACAACTCCATTTCAGCAGCAAGGGAGTGATTTTCAGAGGCCAACAAGCAACAATTTCAAGTCAAGAAGCCACCAAAGTTGGATCTCCAAGGGTAAGCCTCTAAATCCCTTTTTCTAGCATTATTTTCTATCAATTCTTTACCCTATTTCCATTTTGTTTTGAGCTTTGACCCATACTGGTTTTGTGCTTATTTTGAGCCCCTCTACAATATTGTAGAAGGGCTCAACCTCATTTGGTGTCTCCATGATGTACTTCTTTCAATACCACCCTTTATGCCAATTATTTGCATGCTTTGTTTGGCTTTTGAGTGATCTGATTTTGAGCTTGATATAAACTGTGAGTGGGCCTATTTTGAGCCCCTCTTCAACATTGAAGAAGGGCTCAACCATGTTTGGCCCCTCTATCATGCACTTCCTTTGTAATTCCTCTATTTTACCGTAAAATTGCATGCTATTTTTAGCCTATTTGTGATCTGATTTGGAGCATTCAACATACTGATATTGTACTTATTTTGAGCCCCTCTTCAACATTGAAGAAGGGCTCAACCATGTTTGGCCCCTCTATTATGCACTTGCTTTGAATTCTTGTTCTACTCCCATTTTGCATACTTCTTTAAGCTTATCATGCTTCTGTTTTGAGCCTTCATCAGGCTTGTAAAGTGTCTTGTTTTGGTCCATTCTTTGTGTTTTGTTAAGGGTCTCAGGCCATTTGATGTTTGGTTATGGTACTTCATGTTGTATCCATCTTATTTTCCGTAAAATTGCATGATTTTTTAGGCCATTCTAACTTCTGTTTTAGGTCTTCATCAGGCTTGTAAAGTGTCTTGTTTTGGTCTATTATTTGTGTTTTGTTAAGGGTCTTAGGCCATTTGATGTTTGCTTATGATACCTCATGTTATATCCCTTATTGGTCCATATATTGCATGCGATTTTGAGACTATCTACATACTGATTTTGGAGTTGTCATTCACTGTAAATATGCATATTTTGGGCTCCTCTTCAATGTTGTAGAAGGAAATTTTGGGGTTTGAATTTTCTATATACTACTTGCTTAATAAATCCCCTCTTTTCCCCATTTTTGCATGCCTTTGTTGCCATATCTATGCTCACAATTTGGCCATGTTTTGTACTGAAAAGATGCTATTTTTGGGGCTGCCTTGCTACTGTTTTTGCTGTCATGTGCCAATTTTGCATGTTTAGCATAGCCATAGGCCATTTCGGGTACTTAAAATCACATTTCGGGATGATTTCATGCATCGATTGTCATTTCGGGGCTGTTTTCCCCTTCATTTAGCTGCTGAAATTTGGTTTGCATGCTTGCATATCATTTTCCATGTCATTTCATGCCTTAGTGCATTGCCTCGGTTTGCATGCCCGTGGGCACGCACTTCGAGGCACTCCGTTTTCATTCATCGGCATCTTATGTGAGTGCGGCTGAGGCCCTCTCATGTTACTGTAAGCCCAATTTACATTTTCATGGCTTTATACCATTGCCTCGGTTTGCGTGCCCGTGTGCACGCATTTCGAGGCACCTCATTTTTATCCGACGGCAGCTTATGTGAGTGCGGCTGAGGTCCTCTCATGTTGGTATAAGCCCATCGTGGCATTCCGTATGCCATTTCATTCCATTTCATCATCGCCTCGGTTTGCGTGCCCGTGTGCACGCATTTCGAGGCAGCTCTTTTTTATTCAACGGCAGCCTATGTGAGTGTGGCTGAGGCTCTCTCATGTCGGTGTAAGCCCAATTTGCATTTTCATGCCTTTATATCATTGCCTCGGTTTGCGTGCCTCTGGGCACGCATTTCGAGGCACTTCACTTTTATCCGACGGCCTCTTATGTGAGTGCGACTGAGGTCCTCTCATGTTAGTGTAAGCCCAATCTGCATTTTCCATGTCATTTGCATTGCGTATGCCACCGCCTCGGTTTGCGTGCCCGTGTGCACGCATTTCGAGGCACTTCGGTTTTATCCGATTTGCATTTCATCATCACCTCGGTTTGCGTGCCCGTCATGCCATCGCCTCGGTTTGCGTGCCCGCGTGCGCGTTTTTCGAGGCGTCTCATTTTCATCTCATTCGCATCAGCATTGTGCATACTAGGCTGTATCTTAGTTGCATTTCATGCATATCATACATATTGCATCGTGTTCGGGATAGGAGTTAGCCCGGGCACGGGAAACGAGGCACGTTTCGTACTCCGAGTGACGGAACGGATCTCAATTCCCAAGTCACCGACACTCCGGATCCCCCATGATGGAGTTAGGTTTTCATTGTAGCATTCATCTGCATTCATCCTATATTGAGTTGTGCAATTCGGCTCCTCGGCCATCGTGCATCGATATGCATGATTGGTGGCACAAGGATCGAGGCATGCATATATTTGTGAAATACATTGCTATGCCCTTTTTCTGCTCTCTGTTGCAGCAAAAATCAAGAATCAACAGCTTTTCAGAATCTGGCACGCATTTCGAGAAATACTGCAAACAGAGGCTAATTGGGGCATCCCAATGGATTTCCGCCCGAGGCAGTCCAGCATACACTATTCATCAGAAGCAAGGCAGCCCCTGGCTCGCATGCCAGTTTACTGTTTTCTTAGTTAATTGTTAATTAATTAGGAATTTGTACTTTATCTGTATATTTCGGACTGTATTATTCTTTTATTCGGACTGTATATTTATTCGGACCCTCTGCGCGAGGGCAATGTTGTAATAAGGGTGTGTGAGTGTGATGTATGTCTTCCAACTCCCATTTCTTTCTCCCTTTTATTTACCTGCTTATGATGGTTAGATTAGGGCATATTTCAATTAGCATACAGTATGACAGCATGTTTGCATCATTCATCTGTTTGCATGCACCGGGCTCGGCGCATCATACAAACTGCATTTGTATTTCAATTCCAAATTGAATACGTGTTAGTTGTAGCATTTCGTATGCCATATTTAGAATAGCCGAGCCTCCCATTAGTTTGCATTTTTGCATGTGTTGCATTAGGCATTCTGTATATTTTAGGATCATGCATGATTTCTAATCGGTTTCTGTTTTGGCTCGGAGTACTCGGTGAGTTTTATGCTTTAGCATCCTTGCATGCGTGTGAGTGACTGCCATGAAAGCATGCTTACCATGAGGCTATGTGCTTATGTGATATAACTGCCTTGAATGCCTGTGGGTGGAGGTTGAGTTATCTGAATTGGGACAATTCATCAACTGTTTGTTTTAAGCCCACTAGATAGTGGCAAAACCATTGTTCTTCTAAGCCCACCTGAGGGTGGCAAAATCCGCATTTTAAGCCTACCTGCGGGTAGCAAACCATTTTCAAGCAAACAAACATGAAATGTTTTGTTCCAATTCAGACGGCCCAATCTATACTTGTTTGCTGCGAGCATCACATAGTAACCTAGGCTAATAATCGGAATAAGAACTCACAATATTTTCAAAAACAGATATCATGGTTAGTAGAGGCCGGTCTTTGACCGGGCGAGCGGGGGTGCTCACGATGTGACCTTCCCCAATCGTACCCAAGTTCCCGAGCCAACTTTGGTGATGACGGACACGTGGCCTTTTGGCACCGAGTCAGGGTTTCCTAAATTTCCCATTTTAAAATATTTAGGTGGCGACTCTGTTATCTGGCAAAACAGTCCATGTTTGGCACTTCTTTCAAAAAATCTGTTTTTCTCAAAAACGATTTGCCGGATTTGGACTCTTTAGTTCGAGATTTGGAACCGCAACAAAATCGAGTCCGAACTGTAGCGAGGTCCCTCGCGGGCCTGTTACAAGTGGTCAATGAATTTATGTTCCTTCTTTGTTCTGTCCTCTGTCCTATCCAAGCTCGGTTGCTGTAGTTGATATGTTCTTATTTGATGGAAAAGTTGTCCAGCTTTCATTTCGAACTCTATCTCCTTTAATCCTTGTTCCATTTCGTCCATCTCTAGATCATCCTAGTATGCAAAATCCTTATTCTTAAAGTCATTATATTCGTCAATAAGATTCTTTACCTCGTACTAGGTTTGAATTCGTTTGGCCGAGATTTTGTCCAAAGAATTAGTGGTAGCCAAAGAAATTTGGTACCAATGGAGAAGAAACAAAAGTTGATCCAAAAAAGCCTGAAGCTCTGTTTGAGCAATGGGGTTGAGAACATGACCTCGAGTCATAATGTCACAGGTCTATCAAAAATTCTTGAGAGGAGTCTCATCGCCAAGAACATTGAAAGGCAAGTGAGAAAAGGCTGCAAGCAGAAGTTGAGCTTGGTATCGCTCAAATATAGTTGGAAAATCTGGAGGTTGGTAGGAAGGAAGAAACTAATTCTCGAAGAGAGTAAGTTTCAGTTCCTCCATCCAGTGAGGATTCTGAGGAAGAGAAAGTGCAGGAGGGTTCATCCTAAAGGAAGAGGGGAATTGGGGATTATTCACACATTCAAGCCAATCAGAAGAGCAAAATTTTGCCTTCTTGGCCAATAATGACGGATTGTATCCTTGTGCTTCCTCTAGACGAAGAGTTGCTTGCTCTAGACGAGGAGTTGCTTGCACTATCTTCGTGGGCATGGAACATGTGTACCAAGCCACAAGTAAGTTGTCCTCTAGACTGCGTCGGTGATCATTGGGTACATAGGGGTAAACCATTGAGCTTCGAGCAGAAAGAGGAATAGACAGAGGATCAGCGAATTTGACGAATCGATGGTGAATTCGCTTTTTTAGTTTGGATTCATCAAGTTCTAGCCAACTTCCCCATCCAGTAGACCTGGAGCAAGACGAAGCAACTATGTCCCATCCAGAGGGTGGTGAGGCAGAAGAAGAGTTTTCAAGATCCATTTTTGCAAATGCTTAATCTAAGGGTTCGTAGTTGGCAAACTTTGGGTCTAAAGGTTGGTACATTGCAAAAGCTTCCATAACTTGCATAAATGGAGGCGGATAGGTGTAATCAATAAATGCATTGAGATTCTTTCAAGGCCTATAATCATCTTCGATAGACTCCTCGTTTGCTCGATCAATGTAGGAGAATGTGTGATTGGCCATTAGGGATGTACCAGTCTTTTCGTCTACTCAAATAGTGGAAGTGCAAGGTACAAGGATTTAATGAAGTTCACAGCTTCATTATTCAAAAAATGGTTATGCTATCAGAATACACAGAGTCCATGAACGCCTTAGAACGTAGGTAGATTGCACTAGTTCACTAATATCACCAAATATTGGGTATATTAGTGCGGGGGGTAATGTTGGCTACATATTTTGTGTAGGCCAATCATAGCTTAACACGTGGTAAGATGAGGGCAACATGGGGAGTTAATTCAAGTCTTCAATTGAAATCAGACACGTGGCAGTTAGCATTGGCAATCATGGATCTGCGTAGTATTGGATCAGCGAAAAAATACAAGATGATGTGGCCTAACGGTTACTCACAAAGTTTAAATTCAAAATCAGGAGGGAAGCCTAACTGCAAGAGTGGCATAGTGGGACTGACTGTGAGAGAGCATGTTCAGCAATCATGGGAGGACATTTCGACGGTTGAAAACCCACTTCGACGGTTATCATTGGAAAGTATAAATAGCAGAGACGACCCCAGAATGAAGGATCCAGACTCAGATCAAAAAACCAGTTTATTTACTTAGTTTTTTCTTTCAGTTTTTACAGTTCTTTACATTTCTGCACTTCAATTCTTGTACTGCACTTCATTCTTAGGAGTAGTTTCAAATAGCTTGTTGTTGTAAACCTCTACGAGGCTAGGTCAGATCATTGTAAGTTTTTCATTTTACTTAATTAAATTCAAATTCTGAAATTATTCTTCACTTGTTGTTATTTAATGAATTCTCCTAAACAAGCTACCAGTAAAAGTCCTCTTCATTGAGGCTGAGAGAACTAAAACACAATCGTCTGATAATTGGTTGGCAATTAATATTCTGTAAGGACTGATTGATCGTTGCTAGCATGCTTAAAATTACATTATTAACCTTCGAAGGTCAAAAAGCCAATAGGGTTATTTAAAAATCTTTAATTTGGTCATTAAATTCGTGGACTAATGACTCCAATAGTAGTCCAATTCATTTTGAGAGGACAACTAGGTGTTAGTATGAGATCTTAGGTTTGAATCTAGAAAGAGACATCAGTTTTAAATATTAACTTGAAAATATTCTACTTTGTAAAAAATAAAACTTGAAAATATTCTACTTTGTAAAAAATAAAAATAAAATCCCATGCACTGATTTGTACAGATTTGAAGTGTACGTGGGCATTTGGACATCCAAAAAGAACAGTGGATTTGGGCCCTTCGGATTTCAAATCAGCCCAACCTCAAATCCTTAAAAATTAAGTACCATTTAATTTTTCAATATACTCTATTAAATTATTTAGTATTATAATTTATTCTCAATACATACTGTTTTTTTCTTAAATTATCCTTCAAGATATACTTAAATAATAAATAAATCAAGAACTCCAAATTATACCACTTTGAAAACCCTTTCAAAAATCCTTAAACAAATTTCCTAAAAACCCCAAATTACATCACTCTATTGTTTCAATTGGGATTTTCTCAAGAAAAAAATAAAAAGTGTTGTGTATTCAGTATATATAAAATCCGATAATGTGCTCATTGATGCTTTGAGGGTAGTCTTAGAGTTAAGCAATTGATAAAGAGTATATTCAAATTAGTATTGTTTCTTGATATTAATTATATTCTCTGTGTGAATCTATTCGATGATCATCTACATGAAAATAAAAGGATGGAAAGTAATGATTTCTTGATGATTATGTTTACAGTTTTGTGTCTTTTATTGATAATTATGATAGTTTATAACTGAAAATTGTTAGAAAGGGGTTTTGGAAGTTTTGAAAAATAGATTTTTCCTCCATTTTGGTATATTTTTTAGGTGGGATACATGCGCCAAAGTTGACAGGTCTAAATGGTAACGCGTTTTATGCCTCGTTATGATTCACGTAGTATATTTGGTTGCTAAAAACCATTATCGAGTGAATGAGAAATGAAACCAAAGTGAGCTCCATTAAAATGGAGTTTTTGGTAGAAATTTCTTAAGGTTTTGTTTAAGGCTTGTCCCACATTGGTTTGGTGGGCAAACTTTTGTGAGTTTATAAAGCTTAAGTTTGTAACTTAGGGAGGGCCTCAAGGGGTACCAAGTTTTCTGAAAGGGTGAGGTTATGGGCAAAGTGGGCTAGACCCATTGGAGCCAAAAATAAACACGCGCATGCCGCCGTCCGTCTGTCCGGGAGGGCTGGGCTTGGGCGTATGTGTAGACACCCCATTTTTGACCGTCTGAATACTCGGTGATTATCCATGTTTGTGTTCGTTTGGAGTTCCCGGAGGTCTCGGCTACGCGCCCCGCCTCAGGATCTCTGAACTCGACCGTTTTGTGTCTGGTTTTGCACCAAACACTTGTGTTTTGCCTTGGAAGGACAGGGAATGGCTTATTAGCCATCCCCACACCCCACCGGCCCTCTCCTATTATCACCGGCCGCACATGTGTACCACCGACAGTGTTTTCTTAAAAACAATGGCTGGTCGGCACTATGTTTAGCCGACCGGCACTTTATTGTGCCGGTGACCTTTTTGGCTGGCCGGTGTGACCTCTTTGCACCCTACAAGCCTGGTGCATGCCAGCTGTGCCAGCTGGAATGCACCATCACATTCCCCCGTGCATAAGTGTGACCACTTTGCACCTTTGAACCCTCTAAGCTTCTAGAAGCTTGAACCTTTGGCCAAGCTTCTTGGAGAAGCTTGGCTAGCTGTCTTAGCTTCTCCAAGAAGCCTAGACTCTTTTGCCCCCCTTGAACCTTTCTCTTTGCTTAGCCATTAAGTTATTTGGCTTTGTCTTGGCCTATATAAGCACCCCTCCTCTCCCATTGAAAGGGGTTAGCCATTTTTTAGCAAAAACCAGAGCTTCTATATCTATATATCTGTGTTATACTCTCTCTCTCTCATCCTTGTGTGTGTGTTTTAAGCCTAAATAGTGTGTTTTTACCTCACTTTGGCACTAAAACACACACCATTACACCTTAGTTCGAGATTGAGGGACTTGGAGGGTTGTTTGTTGAGATTTTGGACTGATTTTGATCATTAGAAGGGGGCTGCACTACCTGTTCTTCAAGAGTTCTTCAAGGGTAACTACTTTACTTTAGTTTCCCCAATCTTGCATTGACTTTTGACCTATTTTGCTTTGTGTTTTGAGCTTTGTGTATAACACAAAAAAGTCTTATATTTTCTTGCTTTTGAACTTTCATTAAGGTCACTTTGTGGTTTGAGTGCAAACTCACCCTCTTAGGCCTTATTTTGGCTTCTTTGGTGCCTTTACTTTGAGCCTTGTTTGCTTTGCTTTTTTTTTTGGTCTTCTCACCACTGAAAACCAGTGGGTTTTTTAGTGGTAAGGAAGGTGGTTTGAAGTCTTGTATAGGGGAGGGACACCCCTCTCCCCTTTGTACCTCTTTTACCTTTGTTTTTGGCCCATAAGGGAGCATGCATACTTGATGTGTTTTGGCTTCATTTCAGAGTTTTTTTGGGTGTTTTGGATCATGTTATATCTCTGTTTTTGGTTAAATTTGTAGCCCTTAGCATGCATCTTATACTTGCTTTGAAGTGCTCTACTTTGCCTAGAAATGTGCCATGTGTTTAGCCTTGTATATTCTCATGTTTTAGCTTAGCTTATTGGAGCTTTTGGTGTTGACTTGTCATGTTTAAGGTCTGTTGGCCATCTATTTCAGTCATGCTTGCCTTGTTTGATGTCATCTCTTTGTGTTTTGGCTTGTAAGCCTTAAGCATATTGGCCTCTAACATGCTTAGCTTGGACCATCCTCTTGATTTGGCATCATTTAGGATCCTATTTCAGTCCATAAATCATGTGTGTATGCTTGCATATGTGACCTCTCTCATGCTTTGAAGGTGTCCCCTTTTATGTCTTGAAATAGGCCTTGTGCATGCTTATATGTTTAAGGTATTTTGGGGCTGCCATATCAAAGGGTTTGGGTGTATTTTTGCATGCTAAAATTCTGTTTTTGCTTATCTAATACATGCCATGAATGGTCATCTTAGTAGGTAGTGGAATGCTCCACTTTGTGCCTTAGACTTGAGCCCTTTTGGTTTGCATGTTAGCATGAATCATTGTCCACCTTTTTTAGCACTTTTTGCCATTGTTTTGGGAAGGTTTGAGGTCTGCCCCTCTTGGCTTGAGTCCACCATTGTGTGATTGTCTCATACTTGTCGCATGGTTGATCCATAATATGTTGTTACATGCTAGTACTATTGCATGATTTGTCCATGTTTGCCATGTATTTGCATTTTGCATGCTCTAGCACTTTGCATTTCCATATCTAGTTTGCATCACAATTGGCATGTTTGCATCATAGCTTCTTATTGAACTTTTGAGCCATGTTTGCATAACATGCATTGCATTACTTGGTTTGGGGTGTCAAACCAAATGTGAGAGATGAGAGGTGTTTGTACTTTAAGTGACAAAACACATCTCAATTCTCATGTCATCAAGGCTCTTGACCTAGACATGATAGGGCCTTGATCTTCATTTGTTTGTTGTATGCATTGCCATTGAATTGCAATCTTGGTCTCTTAGGCCATCATGCATCAAAATGCATAATTGGTGGACCAAGGGCCATGCTCTCTTGAGTCTAACACATGATAGGAAACATGGCCATGCTTACATATGCCCAAAATTCCATGCCATGCACTGTCTGTCCTTGTTGCTGTCAAAAACTGTCTTCTGCAGGAATTTTCTGCCGACCGGCAGTATATAGTGCCGACCGGCCATTTATGTGTGGCCGATGAACTCATGAGCAGCCGATGGACATTCTACATGGCCGGTGGCCATTTCATCCAGCCGATGATGATCCTCAGTGTGCAGGGAACATTTCCTGAGACTTTGGAAGTTTTCCAGAGAAGCAGGACAGTAAAAACAGAGGCAACAGTGGCATGGTACGGGTTTCCCGGACGAGTCGGATCCGAGCATGCATCATTCGCGCATCCCGAGGCGGGGGCTGTGGCCTCCTTTCTTTTTGCATTTATTTACTAAATAATTAGAAATTTTTGTAATAGTTTATTTATTCATTATTCGGACTGTATATTCTTTTGGTCCCTCCGAGTGAGGGCGTGTTTGTAATAAGTGTGCGTGAGTGTGTGTATGTCTTCCAACCCCACGTCTTTCTTCCCTTTTATTTACCTGCTTATGATGGTAGATTAGGGCATATTTGAATTAGCATACCTTATGCAATGCATGCGTGCATCCATACATTTGTCTTACATGCACCGGGCTCGGCGCATCACGCTAACTGCATTGTATTTCAAATTCCAAATTGAATACTTGTTACTTGTAGCATTTCACCTACCATGCTTAAGATAGCCGAGCCTGTCTAGATTACACCCTTGCTTGTGTTGCATTAGCCACTTAACATGAACTAGGACCATGCATATGATTACTAACTAGTTTCTGTTTTGGCTTGGAGTACTAGGTGAGTTTTACGCTTTAGCATATCGCATGCGTGTGAATGTTGCCATAACAGCATGATTACCATGAGGCTAGTTGCTTATGTGATATAACTGTTTGAATGCCTGTGGGTGGAGGTTGGATTGTTTGAGTTGGAAAAACTCGTTGAAATCCGTGTTTTAGCCTACTTGCGAGTAGCAAATTCCGAAGTGCTTTTCAAAACCAACGGATATGCAATGCTTATTTCCAAATCAGGCAATCTAGTCTATACTTGTTTGCTGTGCGCATAACATAGTAATTCTAGGCTAATAATTGGAACAAGAATACATAACCTTTTTAAAATCGGATATCATGGTTAGTAGAGGCCGGTCTTCGGACCGGGCGAAAGGGGGTGCTCATAGCTGACCTTCCCCGATCGTACCCAAGCTCCCGAGCCAAGACAACTTTGGTGATGACGGACACGTGGCCTTTGGCACCGAGTCAGGGTTTCCTAAATTTCCCCATAAAAAATATTTAGGTGGCGACTCTGTATCTGGCAAAGTAGTCCATGTTTGGCACTTCTTTCAAAAATATGTTTTCTCAAAAACGATTTGCCGGATTTGGACTCTTTGGTTCAAGATTTAGAACCGTGACAATCGAGTCCTTGAACTGTAGTGAGCCCAAATGAACAGAACGGGACTTAACCCTCCCGGGGCGTTCGGGGACGTCTACAGTATGCTGTGAGGTTGGGTTGGGCTTGTCCAACCCAATACTAATTATTTTTTGGGCCAAAAACATTTGAATTTTATTTTTCTAAAGTTAAATTCTAATTTTTTGGAATTTGAATTTCGAAAATTAATTTCAAAATTGGCTTCGGTTTTTTCCCACCCAAACAGATGAATATCTGTTTGAATTTAAACCAAACAGATTCATATCTTGAATTTAAACCAAACAGATTCATATCTATTTGAAATTTAAACCCTACAGGTTCCTTACATGTTCATTTAAACTAAACAGGTTTAATACCTGTTCAAACAGGTTTGGACCTATTTAATTCAAACCAAACAGCCACATTTTCTCCTTTAAATAGACAGACCTTCTGTTGATTTTTGTCATTCAGAAAATTCGTTCTTCCCTCTATAATTGCTCTCTGCATTTTGCTGCATTTAATTTTCCTGTGAGAAAGAGTGTATACACAAAGTGTGTTCGTTGTGCGAATAATTTGTAGTGCTGCAATTATTCGTAGTTGATCATTTTATTATGGGAGATAAACGTCCACAATCTGAAAGGACACAGTGTTAAACACTGGACTTGATCAGAATTTTGTTCAATAAATACATAAGGTTAGTAATTAATTTACTTTCTATTTTATTTATTTATTTTATCAGATTCTGATTTCGTTTTTGTAACAAAATAAGAATCTATTTTTTTATTTTATTTTCTTTACTGGTTTGATTTTTGTAATCAAACAATCACTTTCCTTTTCTTTATTTCTTCTGTTTGTTGTTAAGTACACAAACATAATTTATTTGTAATACAGTGAAGATTGTCAAATTAAGAATTGTACCTTAATATTTATGCGAACACTTACCTCATCTTTGATGAATTATTTCAAAAAATACTTTTCATTAATATGCTCATCAATTATTTGATTTTGTTCAAATTTTCTTCTATTTTCAAGTAACAACATAATAAGGAACAATGATATTGATAATAATGATGAGTTTTGGTAGGATGAATTAAGGTTTTGGAGTGAGCAAGAAGATAAAGAAAAAATAATTGAAACTTGAGGTAGAAAATGAAGATAGTTAAATATGAAGAATACGTATAAGTGATTTGGGTGTATCATGAAAAAAAATAATAATTTAGGGTTTAATGTATATTATCTTTTTAGTAAATTTACGTTGAGGTATAATATGAATTAAAATTTTAGGGGGACGTAATGAGTTATTATTTGGGTGCAAATAGAATTACTCGGATATCAGTAACCATATGATCAATCATCTTTGTTTTAAAGGGGGGAAAAAAAAATAAAGTTTATCATCAAAGTCGTTCGTTTTTTTAAGATGACAATTATCTGATCATGCGACAATCAATGTCTAATTAATTTAATTTTTTACATTGATGATTACCTTAACAGGTAATTCTACATACACATAAACGGGTCAGGCTTTTTTTCGAATTTTGCGTACTAATTCTTGACTTTAATTTAGCTATTTTAATAATATAATTTTGTGCTGTATATTAATCTTGACAGTTTTGACTTACATACCTATGTACTTTATCTTAATTTATCAATGCTTTCCTAAATATTTTTTTTTTATAATTAAAATCGGATTAAAATAAATATAATCGGATAGGATAATTTTGCCATCCCTCACATAATGGATCACAAAAGACTTATATTGGTGTGGGTCCCACAATGAGTCCCATCTATTGTAAGGGGTTGTTTGGGAAGTTGAGTTGGTGGTTTTTTTTATAGCTAAAATAGTTAATAAAGAAAAATAAGTTAAAATAAGTAATAAGATAAAATGTCATATTTAAATTATAATCATTTCATTTTTTCTCTCACAATCATCAAATAAACTAAAAAAACTAAATAAATAACTATTATCAAAAATATAATTTTTTTAATAAAACTAAAATAATTAAAAAACTAATCAAAATAGTCAAATTTCCAACCAGCCAATATCACGAAAGAAAGTACATTACTTAGGCCTCATTTGGGAACATGATTTTTTAGTAATTTTTTGACTTTTTAGCTAAAATATGATGTAAAAAAATTAGTATGTTTAGGATGAATTTTTGATTTTTTACGAAAAGATGTGCAAAAAGTAAAGAGAAAATGAAATCTTTGACTTTTTGGTATTTTTAGTGACTTTTTGACTAAAAAAATCACTTGCAAACGAGGCCTTATTGTTTCTTATACCCCTCCCCAAAATAAAAATAAAAAAAGGGATTTTCCTTTCACAAATATATATAAAAAAAAAAAATTTGGCATTTGCCTTTCACAAATATAATTAGGGTAGGGCGAGAGCAAGGTGAATGGGACGATGAGAGGAAAATTCATTTCTACTTGTTTTTTGGTTAGAGCAAAAAAAATCTATGTAGGACAAGGTGGGGATGCAGGATGGAATAGGCTGTAGAACTTGTCAACTCTATCATTGTATTTGGTTCAGAGGTTTACAAAGTAATTTAAAAGAAGACGGGTTTATTATACTTTCTATTCCTAAATTATCATTAAATTGTCTATTTAGTTCCTGAACTATCAATTGAATCTATTTAGTTCCTAAAGTATATAAACAAAAGTCTATTTAGTCGCTAAACTATTCATTGAATCTATTAAGTCTCTAAAATATTTAATTCAAACATATTTAGTCCCTAAAAGGATTACAAAAATAAAATATATGCCCATACGTATTATAAATTAGTAAAAAAACTTCTCCAATTAAGATTTTATAACAGAAAAATCTTTTAAAATTGTATTTTGCCTTTAAAAGATATTTTATTTCGTTGTGTGTTTAAATTAATATTGAAGTATAATTTTTCAGTCTTACCAATAGATTATGAGAGGGGAATTTACTCCGGCTTGGTGGGCCGAGCAAGTTGGGCCTTGGCCGAGGAAGGTTTGGCCTTGGGCCAATATTCTAGCTCGGGTGAAGTGAGACCTCGCACTAGACCGAGATGTTAGCGCGGTTAGATTAAGGGTACTCACCTGACCGAGGTGTTAGCCCAGTCTAACCAAGAGTTAAAGGTTGGGTGAGTTCACTCGTGGATTATGCAGAGCTGAACAGAACCCCGACCAGGGTCAGCAAGCTCAGTCAAATCGATCTGCGGTTATGTCTTGAGCTTCGACTCCCAAACAGGTGTTGGCATAACCTCTTGTACCTCTTGCTTAGCGCTCAATTCGACAATGAGCTCGGCCGACGGATCAGTGGCACGAGCCCTCTTACTAGCTCAGCGCAGTTCTATGCTAGCCTAGGCGGCGGCAATTGAGGCCAAGGTAATCATAGTCCCAGAACTCTGACCTGCAATTGGGACAGGGAGTGAGCTACTCGGTAGCTCAATGGAAGTAGTTGCAATAAGCTTCTTAATTAGGCTTCTCTTAGCCATCTCTTCTTCTTCGGTCAACCGGATTAGTGGAATGTCTGGTAGTGTTAGGTCTGGCGGAGGAGAAGGCTTTTGTAGCAAATTGGTAACCTTGCTCTTGCGTTTCATCGAATACCGGTAGCTCGGCATGTAACCAAGAAGCTCGTGGCAATCTTGGAGCCTATATCTCAGCATGGTTCTCACTGCTTCCTCATTTGGACGGGAGTAGTTTGCTTATAACTTGTCAATAGCTGCAAAAGGAAAATTGTTAGCTCAACAGAAACGAGTATTTTCAAAGATAAATTGGTTATAAAGCTCGACTTACTTGCTATGAACCAACCGAGCACATCGGCGGTCTCATAATTTCCCGACACCCAAAGGAAGTCGTCATCGTGCATATCCTTATCCGGTGTGCCGGTTGCTAAACGTTCTCGGTCTGGCCTAATCTTCAAGTAATAATTAAAGCCGTCGGTTGTACGACTGAGTGTATATTGGCAAAGGATCTCTGCCAGGTCTAATTGCAACCCTAATCGGTGGTTTAACTCAGCCACTCCATTTATAATTCTATAAGTGTTGGTGGACACTTGTGTAGGAGCCAGCCCAGTCTGCCTAAAAAACTCACAGATCAAGGGCTGCATCGGAAAGCGAAGCCCTCCCTCAATTATGGACAGCACGGTAAAGGGGCAAGAGTTCAATCTGCCCCCATGGAAGGATGTCCTCCTCACCGAGCTCTAAGTATATGTTTGCCAGAATGACATAATCCTCGCGGAACACGGCCAAGCTACTCGACGTGTTAACAAGGTAGCGGTAGTGCCCCATCGAGCTCAGTCTGTTAATCCCAGCAGAGCGTGTTGGCCTAATCACACAACGATTGCTTGGCCTGGGAGAGTGCTTGCATTGGTGTGCTTGGTCTCCTAGGATTTTGCATTGTGAAAAACCGGTGTAGGAGGCAGCGCGGTCTCACGAGCTCGGTTACAGCTCGGTTGCGCTTGCAAAACGGAACTTAGTTCGATTTATGGGAATGAAGCTAATATTAGCTCAGTCGAGCAAGCGGGCCAGATGTTGGCTCGGTTGCGCGATCTTTTGTCCAAGTTAATAGCTCAGTCCTATGTTCTAATTGTATAAATAGACCCCAGCCCGGTTAAACCCAGGTTCTTCAGTGGGGGCCATTTTCATGCTATTAAAGTTTGAAATCCATGTTTATTCGAGTTTTAGTGGGTTATGGTGTTTTTATCGTGGTGCATCCATGGATTTAACCATGGGTACTCAAGAATATGAAGAAAACTACAAAGAACACAAAAGAGAAAGGAGAAACCGCAAAGAACTAGCCATACCTACTAAATCGAAGCTCCAATTGGCATTCCAGGTAGTAAAGGGTACCCCAACGGTAGCGGTGAAGCCAAATCCACGCACTACAAGTTTCAATTTAGGAAAAAATTGCGGGAAATCGGAGATGGGAGGCTGTGTCTCTCTGGAGTTCCGTCGGAGATGATGATGAACAGTGAGGAAAAAATTGAATAGAGGAGTTATATATGTAAGATTTGAAGAGGCACTAAGATTTGAATTTGTAAGGGTGGTGCGTGGCAGCTGGGGTGTTCGTACGAGCCTAGTAGGGAAATTCCACGTGTCTTCACTAAGACTTATGGGAGACATGGGGAAGAACAAAGCAGGTGAAAGGACAATGACCGAGCAAGAAATACAACCAAACAGGTAAGCCCGACCTGGAAATAAAAGAACAAGTACCGAGCAAGATGTGCAATCGAACAAGGAAATTAGATCGGTCAGAGAATGTAATCCCAGTTACGCTAGCGTGGACGGAATTAAGGGACAATTGAGAGGGGAATTTACTCTGGCTTGGTGGTCCGAGCAAGTTAGGTCTTGGTCAAGGAAGGTTTGGCCTTGGGCCGATATTCTATGCCGGGTGGACCAAGACCTCGCACTGGACAGAGATGTTAGCGTGGTTAGATCAAGGGTACTCGCCTGACCGAGGTGTTAGCCTGGTCTAACCAAGAGTTAAGGACTAGGTGAGTTCACCCGTGGATTATGCAGAGCTGAGCAGAAGACCGACCAGGGTCTCAAGGTCTGTCAAATTGATCTGCGGTTATGTCTTTCAGGACCAGGCGGAAGGCACGATTCTAGAGATGGGCACAATATTGAGCAAAGGATAGCTTGGCAGAAGTTGTTACGTGGCCCAATTGGAAGGTGAGATGGAGATTCCACCATCTGTACGTGTCAATACCGTGAGGTAGTTTTGCTATTAGTGTTTGGCTCTATTTGTGCCTACACATGGAGAGAGACAAGAGGGCAGTACATCCACGTGTCTAGGAAACGACGAGCAAGGTGGTGCACACACAAACTATATAAACGGCGCATTGCCTCCATACACAGGTCTGGAATTTCTTATTATCAGAACTACCTGCATTTTTTCTCCTCTCTCTTTATTTAGCTCTAAGTGTGCTAACTTGATCGTCGGAGGGGTTTTCCGGCTGTGCACCCGCCGGGTAGCTCACCATCTATTTGTTCTCAGATTGAGCGACGTTACTCAGGGCTTGGACACGAGAAGTACGGAGAGCGACGAATATTTCCTCCCCGTATAAATTATATGAATATTAGATATATTAAAGAAGTAGAATTGGACAGTTTAAACAATAACACTTCTCTACAAAATGCAATAAAACAAAATAATACATTAATTAAATAATAAAAAGAACTTAGCGAAAAAGTTAAAAACAATCAATTAGTAATTATAAATGAAATCTAACATATAATACTATATATTAAGGTAATCACATATCTATTGTAGAAGATAAGTAAAAAAATACCATAGTTAATTACCCTTATAAAGGAAATTCAATATATGGATTGGTGCCCACTTTTCAAAGACAGAATAAAAATTTAAGATTTTTTTTGAATAAAATTTTAACTAAATAGAGTGTTTCACTAATTTATAATATTTATGGGCTTATATTATATTTTTATAATCCTTTAGGGGACTAAATAAGTTTTAATTAAATACTTTAGGGACTTAAATTCAATCGATAGTTTAGGGACTAAATAGATTTTGATTTGTATACTTTAGGGACCTAATAGTAGGGATGACAACGGGCTGGGGCTGGGGCGGGGTCGGGGATCACACTCTCCATCCCCGATCCCCGATGGTAGAAATTCCCCTGTCCTTAGCCCCAATCCCTGATGGGGAACCTATCACCGCCCCCCGCCTTCGCCCTCGCCCGCTAACGGGGATTGGGTTTCCTTGACCCTGAAAATTCCCCGGCCAAAAAAAAAAAAAAAAAAAGCAACAGCAACAATAGGGGGAAGAATCACCCCCCCCAAAAAAAAGAAGTAACAGGGGAAAAAATCAAATGGTAGAAGCATTGCAAGTACAAGCACTGCAAAAATAAATAAATAAATAAAATACAATGATTTGTTCAGATTAACACCATCAAAATTAATATATATATATCAGTTAATCTCATTTTATCTACCAGTCAATTTTGCTTGTTCTTCATCTCTAACTACCAGTTATTAACAAAACCCAGAAGCCAACCCAAAACAACAAAAAAGCTAATTAACAAAACCCAAGAATCAAAATCAACTATATATATATATCAACAACATCAAGATCTTGCAATTTGTTTCATCTCATCATCATCAACGTCAACAACAACAACTACAAAACTCAGATCTAGAGAGAGAGAGAAAGATATTCTAGGAATGGCAACTTCCAAAAGGGGGCTGTTTGTATATGATGATTATAAAGAAACTCAGAGAGAGAAAGAGACATTCTAAGACCAATATAAAACAACACCACAAACAGCCCCCTTGGGACCAAAAACACAACACATGCTAAAACTTCTAACTTCTTTCGAAGCCAAAGACACCACTTTCGAACATCCACAGGGCTTGAAACTTTTCTTGAAGAATGAATTCTTGGCAAGAGCAGTAAAACGAGAAAGCTTAAAAAGGCTTTTTTCTTTGTAGATTTCTATGTTGCGAAAGACCAAAGACACCACTTTCTTTGTAGATCTCTACAGTGGAGGGAAAGAGATTGGCAGTTAGGGAGAGGAGGACAGCGGCAGAAGATGAAGGCTTTTAGAGAGAGAAACCGAGAGAGAGATGAGAGTGGTGTGTGGATGAGTGTGTGTGTTTGTGTTTTTAGGGTTTGGTTTATATTATATATATATAGGGGTATAATAGTAATTTCACATCGAAGAGAAATGAGAACGGGGACAAGCCGGGGTTGGGCTAAAAAACATATCACCGTCCCTAGCTCGAAATTTGTCGGGGATTCATTTTCGAATAACATCCCCGACCTGACGGGGGTATTTTTCGAGGAAAAATCATTCTAATCAGAGTCAGGGGGTTGGGTCCCTGTCGGGTCGGGTTCAAATTTCCATCCTTACCTAATAGACACAATTGATAGTTTAGGGACTAAATAGACAATTTGATGATAGTTTAAGGGTACAAAGTGTAATAAATCCTACTTTTTTAGATACACCTTACTTAAATGTATCTAAAAAGTAAAATATTTGTGAAAAAATATTTTAAAAAATAGATAAATACACAAAAATACTAAAAATGTATTGATTTTTTATTTTTTATTTTTATTTTTGGTATTTAATGAATTTTTTAAATATTTTTTTCACAGATATTATGCTTTTTTAGTATATTTATGTTAGGCATGTCTAAAAATTAAAAAAAAAATGCTTAAAATATTAAAAAAATTTAGTGAAAAAAAAAATGAAAAACAAAGAAGCAGAATTTTTTAAAAACTAAATTTTGGAAATCAAAACCAAATAAATAGGTAAAAGTTATAATTTAGCAATGAACAGTATAAAATAACAACAAAATTGTTGTTTCAATAGTCAGATTGTTATTTTTTAGTTTAACTAACTTTCAGGTAGTCGTCCGAGTGGTTGTTCGACTGGTCGTTCAAATTGGCAACTTTAACAAACATTCGGTGGTCATTTGGGTGGTTGTTCGGGCGGTCATCCAAAATTTATTGTCTCTCTCTCTCTCTCTCTCTATTTGTTGTGTTGGCAACTTTAGCTATATGTAAAATTTATGCCAAATTTTACATAAGAGATAGCAATTGTTATTTTTTATTAGTTCTAATAGCAAACTGTTGAAGCACCATATTTTTCTACACCTGCTATAGTTTGTCTTTAACATCCCATTTAGCAGATCGTTGGAGATACTCTAACAATTTTACTAAAAATACAAATAGTCAAATGTGATTGATTGTCAAAAAAATAATAATATTTAAACCTCCAATTACTACGTTTGGACATGGATGCTTTTAGTAGAATTGTTAGTAAGATTTTAAATAGATGTAACATTTCTTTTCTTGAAAAATGTCTCTATATGCCCCAATTGCTACATTTGTAGTATTTAGTAGGGTGGGCATCGGCCCGCCCAACCCACTTGGTCCAATCCTATTTTTAGGGTTTAGAAATGTTGTTTTAGCCCATAGGAAAGAGTAAGGCCAACATTTTCAATCCGATATATTCATGGGCTGAATCTGGGATTTATAATTTCAACCCAGTCCAACTTGACTCGGCCTTGTGTAGATACTCCATTTTTACGGACCCTAAGACTTCAGGAGCTTGTAAGTTTTCCAGTGATGAAATGATAATTACTTCATCTTTAGAAATGCTTAAGGTTGTTATGAGCTGCTATGTTACCCCGTTTTTAATCAAAGCCATATTTTTATAAAAATGATCATTTTACCCCTGAACTCATTTTTAGCCAAAAAACTAACTTTTTGGTTCCACTTAGAAGGTCCAAAGGCATGAAATCACATACTTGTGCATGCATGCATAGCACGTTATACCTAGGAGGTATGTGCGGCTGCACATAGGTTGTGCAGCTGGACAATCCACTAGCGCCCAGTTTTGTTTTGAAAGCGGATGTTGGTGCATTTTCTTCAGGAGGCACAAGGAGAATGTGATGGGGCAACTCTAGGGACGACCTAGGGTGTTTCCCAAGTCTCCTTATTGCCTATAAATACAACCCCTTACCCCCTCTTTGAAGAGATCCGAGGTTTGAGCAATTTTAAGATAAAAAGACTTGCCTTCTTCTACCCTAAACCCTAGAATCTGAAAATACAAATCCCAAGTGTTTGAGAAACTTGAACCAAATCAGCACCAAAGCTTGAGGGAAGCTTGCAAGTAAGAAACTTGACTTTTCTCCTCGTTTTCTTCAGTTTGTGATCAAAACCAGCGAGTAAGTCCTCTTGTTTTTATATTTTAGTAGCTTCTAGTCTATTTTTCATTATATAATCATGTTAGGGTGTCAGTTTAGCATAAAGTATCATGTAAGTTAGTTAACTTGCATATTTTTCGTTTTATTTTGCATGTTTTGTTAAGTAAACAAGCATGTTAGGATCAGTTTAACCATGTAATCATCTTGTATGTAACCCGGTTTGAGCCTCATTGTATAGTAGTTAGTGTTGTTTATGTGATAGTTGCTTTATTTGTATACAATCATGTTAGTACTTTTAAATTGGGCTTAGGTTGCATGTTGTCTGTATAGTAGCATGTTTAGGTCTTATATATTTTATTTAACTCATGTTTTGCATGTTGGACGCTTGGTAGTGGAATCGATGAGTTTTCTTACTCTTCATAGCTTATTGCTTGTATTGGTACATTGTTTTTCAATAATCCAAATTTATACATTTTTTCATGAAAAATTCATTGTTTTGGATGTTTTCATAATTATTACTTAGTTTGAGTTGAGTTTATGGCCATGTTATGTTAAAATCATTTTTTGTTAAAAAATCTTTATTTTATGATATGGCTTTACTCTTTTAAATCCAGGTTAGGGAATATTTATTTGTTCAAATCATTTGGTTTTAGGATTGGTAAAGGTTTTAGGGTTTAATAATGAATTTTGTGAAATGATTAATCATTAAATCTCAAAGAATAGAATATGAGTAGAGGCCAACCACTTGATTGGGCAAAAGTCATTCAAAGTCCTTCCCCTTTCGTACCTTTTAGTTCCCAAACCTTGATTACTTAGGGTGTGTTTGGTAACGTTTACGTTTTCAGTTTATATTTATAAAAATTTTATAAACTGGTTTTTGTTTATTTTTTGTTTATTTTTAGAAAAACATAAACTACAAACGCGTTTGATAATTGACAAAATGTTTAAAAAAATTTAAAAATATAAAAAAGAGTGAGAAATAGCAAGTGGTGGCAAGTGGCGATGGAAGACGATAGTGGAAAGTGGTGACGGTGGGTGGTAGGTAGCTGGTGGTGATGGGTGGTGGCGGGTTGGTGGTGGTGTGTGGGTGGGTGACAGTGGCGGTGGTGGTGGTGGCAGGTGTGGGTGGTAGTGGTGGTGGCAGGTGGGTGGCGAATGGCGGTTGGCAGGTGGTGGTGGCGGGTGGTGGTGATGGGTGTGTGTGGGTGACGGTGGCGGGTGGTAGCGAGTGGGTGGTGGTGGCAGGTGGGTGGCGGATGGGCGGGTGGTGGCGATTGGGTGGTGATGGTGGGTGGAGTGGGTGGGTGACGGTGCGGGGTGAGTGGGTAGTAGCGAGTGGGTGGTGGTGGTGGTGGTGGATGGTGGTGGTGGTGGTGGAGGGTGGGTGGCGAGTGGTGGTGGTGGTGGTGGGTGGGTGGGTGGGTGGGTGATGGTGGCGGGTGGTGGGTGGTAGCGAGTGGGTGGTGGTGGCGGCCGGCGGTGGTGGTGTGGTGGTGGTGGTGGTGGTGGTGGTGGTGTGATGGTGGGTGGTGGCGATGGGTGGTGGTGGGTGGTGGTGGGGGGGTGGATGGCAGGGTGGCTGGTGGTGGTGGATGGTGGTGGCAGGTGGGTGGTAAGTGGTGGGTGGCAAGTAGGTGGCGGGGTGGTGGTGGCAGGCGGTGGATAGTAGTGGCGGGGTCGTGGGTGGATGACAGGTGGGTGGTGGGTGGGGGTGGCGAGTGGGTAGGTGGTGGGTGGTGGGTGGGTGGCGTGTGGGCGAGGTGGGTGGTGGAGGTGGTTGGTGGTGGTGGTGGTGGTGGCTGGTGGGTGGTGCAGGTGGGTGGTGAGTGGTGGTGGTAGGTGGTGGGGGGTGGGTGGTGAGTGGTGGTGGCGGAAGACGGTGGTGGAAAATAGTGGCGGGTGGTGGCTAGTGTTGGGTAGTAAAAAAAAAAAAAAAACAGAAAACTCAAAAGAGAAACACATTTTTTGTGTTTTCATTTTTTGGCCAAATTTATAAACTGAGACCACTAATTTATAAATCAAAAACTTTACCAAACAAGTTTTTATTTGAGTTTTTAAAATTTTTGTAAATATAAACAGAAAACTGAAAACGTAAGTGTTACCAAACGGCACCTTAGTTTTGATGGATCAGGTCTTTTGCTTAATTTTCATTATTAAAGATTTTTTTAATTCCCTATAAAAATTAAGTGGTGACTCTATCGATGTGGAAAAGAGAGTTGGTATAACATAATGTGGAAACGTTCCTTATATCTAAAAAGGTACGGCGTCTACACCTAACTGTTATTAAAATTAATTAATTAATTATAATATATTAAAAAATATAGGGATATTTACTGATAAATCCCATCCTACAAACAGTTTTACCAGTTGGTCCCAAGGTTTGTTTTAGTGTTCTCATTAGTCCTATTAGTGGGGAAATATATTCCCATTTTGATCCTATTTCCTTTGTTTGGCATAATTGAGTGAGACAATTGTGCCCTTCCTTTCACGCACATCCGTTTTTGTTGGGATTAGTTGTGCACATTTGGCATTTGTGTATATTCTATTAGTTGGATGTTCGTTGTACTGTGTTAGGGTTTTGGGGGGCTGCATAGGTGGGGTGTGTGTGTGGACTGAGTCCTGGGTGTATGTGTGGCATACTAACAGCGAATCTCAAACAAATTACAAAGAAAAAAGCACCATCCCCACCAACCAAGATGGCCCATCAAAAAATCCCTTTCAAAACAAGACACACCAATACAGCATAACATTACTATTGTCAAACACAATCAACACACCCTACACAACCACAACAAACACAGTACAAACCATGCAAAATAACAGAAGACAAAAACCCCTTACTCGCAACACATGCTGTCACACTGTCACCACACAAAATTGCAACCAAAACCCTCAACGTTCCTTGCAAACAAACAAATACCAACAAAAACCCACCCTCCCCCCACAATATTTGACACACACATAACCCCACAACCCCAACGAATCTAAAATGGTACATGTGTTACAACATACATACACATTTCGTAACCCTTCAACCCAAAAAAAAAAAAAAACCTTACAAAACGAGTACAATGCAGAAATGTGTGAAATTACTTACCTCTCACCGTCATCCTCCCCGTCCATGAGCACCAACTGTTACAATAAACACAAACCTCACACTGTTTCAGCCTCTTCTGTCACTATCTCCCAACGCAACACCGCACTTGTGACAACGAATGAACAAACCCACACAATCAAACCATTAGTCCCTCACATCTAACTCAGAAATATAGAACGACCGTCACACTCAAATTGGTATTCCCAGAAATGGGTTCTACAGCAAGTGCAACACACCACCCCAACTACAAAAATTATAAAAAGCTATAGTGTACTTTTGTGTTGTGTGGCACCACTCACACGCACATAGTGCCACGTGATCAGCATACAATGCCACGTGACTAACACAACCCAAAAACCAAAAATGCCCTACACATTCAAATTATGTCTCACAGCTGGCACGCATAAAAAAAACCCAACGATGGCACTTCTGTCTTTTACATATCATAAAGGATCAAATGGATCACAAGTAATAATTTGGGACCAAATGGAACACAAGTTCAACATTTAGGATTTATGGGTAACTCTCCCAAAAATATATTTTTTTATTGAGATTTAGATTTTATCTTTATTAATTTTATTGAAACTCACATTTGTGATGATGATATTTATTATTGTTGTTGATAATATAATTTTTTTGACTTTTTATATGACTTCTTAAAATTATGGTGGTGTTTGGCAAGTTTTTCTCTTAGTTTTTTTTTTTTTTGATTTTTTCCACTAAAAGACAAAATTTTGCAAAACCAAAACAAAAACAAATCTAAACAAAATATCACATCCAACCCCATAATTATTTCACTTTTTCTCTCACAAACATCACATCCAACCACAAAAAAAACCCAACTATCTTCCCAAACACTAAAAATTTTTTCTCTAATAATATCCTACAACTAAAAAAACCTACATAAAAACCCACTTCCCAAACACCCACTATATAAGTTATGTTGGTATAACATTATATTTAAAAATATCACTACTATTTAAAAAAAAAATAAGTATGATAAAATCATATAATTAAAATTAATATATAATTTTTTTTTTATCATATGTGATCTAGAATAAAGGCCCCAACATTAGACACAAAGTTATTTTGATGTCAATATAATGTGTAATTGAATTTAATTATGGTATGTTTTAATTTTTTTTTAACATATAACCCAATGAGTAAATTTGGGATTTATAATTATTTTTGAGGCCAGACTTGGATAGTTGTAGAGGGCCGATGTTAGGGCTGGGGCAGAGTTTGGACAAATACAGAGTTCTTTATTATGTAGTGCGGGCACAGTCTGAACTCGGCCCGGCCTAACAAATACCCCGCCCATAGGATTTGGTTATGATTTATTATAGTGTTAGTTATAACTTATTATACACATTGTGATTTTACTTATTATGATGTTTGTTATGATATTATCTTGATTATGATTCAAAACATCTTTAATTACACTTATGGGTTATGACTATATTTTTTAGTTACTCGAAACGATTAAGTTATGACATTTATGACTCTTAACTCCGCAAATATCATAACTTGCGAGTTATGAAATTTGTGAATTTGATTTTTACGAATGTCATAACTTAATCATATGGAGTCATAATTAAAGAAAGAAAAAATAAAGAAATAAATTATAACCAAACACTACTTGTATAATAAAAAATCTCTTAGGTTATAATCAAAATATTGTCATGATCAATATCACAATAAACTATAATTAACACAATAATAAGCTATTACTAATTAGTGCGTATAGCTTTATTAAAACTTGATTACTACGTTTCTTATGCACAATATTAGCTCTAAAGAATAAATAAAAAAAATAGAAATAAAAGAGCAAAAATGGAACTTAGAGTAGATATAGAATAAGAAAGAATGTATGATCATATGTTTGTCTCAATTAAAATTACATAGTTGCGGTTATCATGAAATAAGTTTTAATAATACAAATCCAATACACTGTCTTAGCAAACAACAATAATAAATAAAATAAAAAACATAAACGGTAATAGAAAGGGATTTTCATATTCTTGAGGTGATTAGCAGCTTCGAGTACTTGAATTATGGGTGTCTCTGCAATTAAATTTTCTTTAACTATATAAGTTTGCAGGAAAAGACCTAATAATTACAAAATGCGTACAAGGAGATGCAACATATCAATGAACAATATAAAGCTATGTTTGAGAAGTTGATTTGGCCTATTTTGGCAACGAGAAACAAAGCTAGTTTATTGACTTATTGGTTTATTTAGGTCACATTATCTCTCTATTTTTTTTGCACGTTTTTTTCAAAAAAAGCTAATAAGCCAAAAAAAGCCATTTCCCAAAATAGGCATTTGCAACTAAATAAGCACAAAAAGACAAAATAGGCTAAATAAGTTAATAAGATAAAATGTTACATCTAAACCATAATCATTTTTTTTTTCTCTCACAACTATCATATCCAAATAAAAAAAATAAAAATAAAAATTCTTTCTAAATGGAGCTAATTTAACCAGGTTAAATTAGCCAAAAAATTAGGCTAAATTAGCTCTTCTCAAACGAAGGCTAAGTGATTTATACTTTCTTTGTTTCGATAGAAAAATATTTTTTTTTTATTTGATTCTGACCTTAAAAATGATGGTGTGTTAGTGGTTGCAACAGTGGTGGTGTTGGTGATAGGAAAGTGAGAGTAGTAATGGTGGAGATGGTGGCAAACTTTAAGAATAATGATATGTTAGAGCAACTCAAACTCTTAACTTTTATTTTTGTTAAATTTAAATTTGATAAAAAAAAGTGTTCAAAAATCATATCCAATCTATTTATCAAATGTTGGGTAATGCTATGGTATACATGTTTGTAGTATATGTTATATATTTTTGTAATAAATGTTACGTAATTTTTTTTATATAGTCAAGATAATTTGTGATTCAGAAATTAAATTATATATTTTGTGATAATGTTATGCATTTTTGTGATAATATTACATGTTTTTTGGTTAAAAATTGTTTGGATAAAAAAAATATGTAACATTATCACAAAATGTGTAAGTTCATTTATGAACCACAAATTGACGTAATTCTACTAAAAAATTACATCTGCATAGAATTTCCCTCCAAATGTTCCTCAAATTAAGGTAGAAACATTTTTTGCACCAAAATTGAGCATTTATTAAATTAAAATTTGATAAAAATTTAAAAAGATGAAATATTGGAGATAGATTTTTTTTTTTTTCCCCATCAAATTTTGACAAAACGATAAATAAACATTGCAATTCAGTTGGGGACAAACCTGGAATTGAATTGAATTGAATTGAATTGGCAGTCAACTCTGAGATTCGTTTTCAGCTTCAGTGACCCTTTTTTTTTGGGTGAATTTTTCCACCTTCTCATCGAAATATTCTTGAAGATTGCCGATTTGGTAATATCCAATATTTTCGAACTGGGACCAGATTGATACATGAGGTATACGCTCAATGATCCAGGAGTCTTTGCCTTGATTGGGTTGCATTCTATCTATGCATTCTTCCGGCATACCCCAAACCTGAAGAGTTTTGAGTTTTTGGAGGTGGTGGATGCTAGATGGTACCTCTTTTAGTTGTGGGCTAGGCCAAATTGCTAGCTCTTCAAGAATTTGCAGCTAGTGTACCCAAAAAGGACTTCTTTGGCAGCTTTCCACTTTGAAAAAGAAAAACAGAACCAACTGGGGATTTACCAATGCTTTCCATAACCTTATCCATGTTGCAATAACGCCTATGCATAGATAGCCGACGAGTTGTGTCATTGAAACGTGAATTCTCTTCTTCTAAAATTTGAGAAAAACAAAACTCCACAAACATGGAGAGAATAATCTCACGCACTACATCATGTACCCGACACTCTCTAACTCTTCCGTCAAATTTTGTTGTTGACACTAGAACTAAGCGTCTATGGATCAGCTCATTCACGTATTCTTCTGCAACTTCTTCCATTGTTTTTCCCTTCTGCTCTTCAACGAAACCTTCAGCTATCCATAGCCAAATTAGTCTTCCACATTTGATAGAGTAGTCCTCTGGTATTATGCCAAAGTACAAGAAACATGACTTGAGGTGGTGAGGCAGATCATTATAACTAAATAACAAAATTTTTCTGATGCTTGTAAGACTAGGATTCCTTTCCAACTCAGTGCCCATGCTATCATAGAATTTCTGCCATTCGGATATAGCCTTGTTTTTGGTGGACAAGAGACCACCTATAGCCACAATTGCAAGAGGCAATCCTTCACATTTTCTTACAATTTCGTGTGATATTTTCTCCAACTCAAGGGGACAATGACCCCCAAAGTCCAATTGGAAGGCTTTCTTGCAAAAGAGTTCCCAAGCCTTCTCTTCGGATAGGGCTCCAAGCTCGTGGACCTGATCCACTGATGTTTCTTTGCAAAATGCAGCAACCTGTTCACTGTGTGTGGTGATGATTACCCTACTGCCATTGTTATTTTTGGGTAAAGCATGTCTTATGGATCCCCAAAAGTCACTTTGCCATACATCATCAAACACAACGACGTACCTCTTTTCGTATAGATATCCTTTTAGCTTGGCAATGAGTGAATCAATTCCCTCATCAGGTAGAACATTGTTTCCTGATAGCTGCTTTATCATTGTTTTGAGGAGCTCCTCTGACTTGTATGATTGAGACACAGTGATCCATGCTTTGTAGTTGAAGTGTGCAGCCACTTCTTGTCTGTCATAAACTTTCTTGGCAAGAGTGGTCTTGCCAATTCCACCCATGCCAACCACAGAGATGACAACTCGTTGTGATTGATTTTGGTCAACCAATCTGTTTATTAGTTCATATTTAGGAGATTCAATGCCAACGACTTCTTCATCCCCGATGAAAAGGGAAGCCAGTCGAGGGTCACGACACATGTCGTCCTTCCTGTTACTGCTGCTATGTTCTGAGGAAATAGTAGTACTAAATCCATATCGACCAGCTCTTTCCTGGATCTCACTGATCGTAGTCTTGATGTCTTGGATTTGAGAAGCTATCTCATGTCTTGACTTCAGCTTAGTGATCGTTCGAGTGACTTTACGCAAGCAACTGAATCGTGGAGATTGTTTTGGCAAGATCAAGAGAATGTGTTCATCGATAACGTCTTGTATTCGATAAGCAACTTGCCTTACTTGTTTCACCCATATTTTCACACTTTCATTTCCAGTTTCTGCTCTTGATTCTGCATCTTTTAAGAAAGACTGTATATGCTCCAATTCAGCTTTGATACTGACAATTTGCTTACTGACACCCCTCAACAACTCTAGTTCTCTGGCTAACAATGGTCCCAAATATTGAATAGCAGAGTTCACTGCTGTTTCTGCCATTACTTATCCCTGCACTGAACACACCATCACGATTAGTTCCAATTTTGTGTAGTGTGTGATTTTATCCACATAGAAAGGAAATTAGATGGAGTCTGGGTCCTCTAACATAAATGGTAAAGTCATTTATAAAGTAAAAAATTGACTGGTTGACATTTTTATCGCCATTGATGTAGACACAACCATGATCGATGATAACACATGTATATATATTTTGGTGTAAATGAGATACAAGCAAAAGAATCTGCTAATCAGATCCTTTTGCAACATGTTCTCCTTCTCATGATGGTTTGATTCAGGTTTTGATGATTTTATGAAGCAAATTTGGGAATCATTATTTTTTTGTGACAATGTGGTCGTTCAGCACAAGGAACAAGATTGTTTTCAAAGATCATGAGGTTTATTGGACAAGGTTTGGAGCTGATCAAAGTAAGGACAGCTTTGTGGGTGAAATCTAAAATCAGGAGTGATTGTTTTTCCATTGACAATTTCTTGTTGACATCGAAGTAGTGCAAACTCTTAAATTGAAGGATATTAGAAGCATGGATTAACCATTTTCTTGGATTGCATTCATGAGCAATTTGAAGGATATTCCAAGGTCTTTTGGTGCAGTGCAAGCTCTGTGTCAACAGTACAATACAGGGAAGAGAACAATCCTGTTTTACCTCCGCATTCAACATATGTGGTGAAGAGTGTACAACAGAGATATACTAAGAAGAGGAAAAAGAAATCACAGGATTGCTAAGAAGGGACAATTTGTAGAGCTGAAGGTAGATGAAGAGGATGTACGCAAATGGGCTTCATTAAGGGCCACTGCCACTACCGCTGCTTTATCTGTTTCCACAGAAGGCATTCTTAATCGCAGCAAGATTCTGCTAAATGAAGCTGAGGTGGTTTGGAAAATTGGAAAGTCATTGGGAATCTGGGATTAAGCTATGTAGGAGGGGACAATGAAATTGTGAGTCCAATCCAAGTATATAAGCAGTTCATTTGTTCTTGCCTAAGATTAAAAGGGGTTTTTGATTCTATCAATGAAGCTATTATCATGGAATGTCAGGGGTCAAGTGAAGAGGGAGAAGAAAACAACGGTGAGACTTAAGTGGTGGTGGCTGAAAGGAAGATCGATTTCCTCCTACCATCTATGAGACTAAGATGGAACCTTTCAATAAAGATAGTGGCAGAGCTACTTGAGGAAGATGAGATGTACATTTTGAAGCTGAAAAATCATTGGATTATGAAGAGGGTTTAGTATGTTACTCTGCTTTTTGGGGTGTTTGAAGCTGGTCTTTTCTGGCAGATTGGGTGTTTAGAGGTTTTAGTATTGATTTGGATTGGCAGTTTTAATTGCTTTGATTTAGGAGTTCAGCCTTTTTATGTGGAGTTTCGGTGGCATCTTGCCATTTTTTTAGTGTTTTATGGCCTTTGGATATGCACTAGATTAGAGCATTTAGTATATGTCAACTTATATACATTTTTGCAATGATGTATTTTTCCTTGGCCCTGTTATTGATATATCCTTAATGTGCTCTCTTTGTATTCATTTGTTATACATCATTGTATGTCCTCTTTGCCTATTAAAAAAAATACTAGGTTGGCACTTGTTCCAAAGCCTAATCACATGCTAAGCCAAAACCCAGCCAAAAACAGAAGATGAAAAACAAGACACCAGAACCTTCACTAACCCATCAGCACAACTTAAAAAGGCATCCACAGCAGCAAAACAAAGACAAAAAACAGAACAACAGTCTTGAAGTAAAAGCTGCATCACAGTGTCTTCCCCTTGTTGATCCTTTAATGCAAGCTCATAATGCACCTTCTCAAGTTAAGTTTGTCCCCTCCAGAGATTAGATAGTTGACTCATATTATATTCTAATTCAATCAGTTATTCATTTCTTGTCTCTGTCCTTACTTGTACTATAAATATTCTAAGGAATTCAGGGAAACCTTAATGAATTTTAAGGAATCCTAATGGATTTAGCACATACCTAGGTGAAGATTTCGGGTTTTTTTTTTTATCCACTTCCTCTTTTACATCATAGCTCAATGCCATGGTTTGTAATTCATGTATTGTACCTCGATCCAATAGGAGTATGTCATATGTTTAAGTAGAATATTCATGTTTGTGTGTGATTGTATAGTGGATTAAAAAAAAGCTATTCAAGATGTGAGACCCTAATCATGGAATTATTGTTGTCAATAGCTAGAATTCTCAATTATATTTATAGCAAAAAGTGATGACAAAAATGTGTGTTTTGTAGAAACATTACCTGATTCCTGTGCTACTCCAAAAAATGATATGAAGTTCCAACTCCTTCGGAGCAGCTTTGTCCCTTTGTCAGATTCCAGCAACTGCTTGACCATGGAGAAGTCTTTTAGATTTAGAATTCGGGTTTCAATTGAAGGTAATGCATTGTTTCAGTCAGTCCAAAGAGAGAGGTAAGTGTTGTCTAATAAAGAAAATAAAATTTTAAAAAATGGCTCAAACTCATGAACTGTTTTGTTGCTTTGGCAGATTTCCCATTCTTGTACTTGTGGTATTATTATTCTTTATTTAGCTTGCTTCTTAACTTTATACTTCACTTTGTTCCTTGTTTAGTTTACATGGATTGCCATTTATTCTTGTGTTGTTCCTCTTTAGATTTCTTGAAGATCAAAGTGTAAATAGAGAAACCTTCTTTTATAATTTATTCTTGGGATAATTATACGTCTGGCCCCAAAGGTACATTTTCATTACATCTTAGTCCCTAATACTTTAATTGTTCCAGTTTAGTCCTCAAAGCATGCAATTTGTTATACTTCAAGACCTGATATCATTGCCGTTCAAAATCAGTAACGGGATGAAGGGTATTTTTAAAATTTTACATGAAGCCATAACAAAATCACAATAACCAAATACAAATATGGTGTCAAAGTAAGCACTTCATAACATTATAGTTCCTACACTATGTATTTTGTTTTATTTTAGCTTCCAAATATATACTTTCTTACATTTTCGTCATACTCTTATTTTTGTTGATTTTTTAAATTACAAATCTGAATACTAAAATATAAAATAGCGCATATTTTAAAGACCACTTGTCTAATTAACCTTTATTCTTTGTATTGTTGTCCTGCTTCCTTTGTGTCTAATTATCAACAAACACAAATAGAGAAACCTTCCTTGTACTTGTGGCTAGCGAACTTCTTATATTCTTATGGGAATCCATATATTTCTTTTGCGTTTGCATGGAGGGGACATTATAACATTCTTCTATGAACACATAGAAGCAAGAATTTATTCTTGTACTGTTCCTCTTCAGTGTTCTTGAAGATCAAATGGTAAAATAGAGAAAGCTTCCTTCATAATGATTTATTCTTTGTATTGTTTCTAAGTTGTTTTCAGCTTCCCGGCATCGTCTTAATTTATCAACAAACGCTAATGCTTTGTTTGGTTCAGTAAAATAAAATGCAATGATCATTCACTAAAAAATGATTAAAAAAATATCACAAATGAAATCATCATTAATTACTACAACAGGATACTCATCCCACTACATTTCTATTTCATTCTAATTAACCAAACACTCCATAATAGTAATAGAGAAACTTTCCTTTTGCTTGTGAGTTGTGGCTAACAAAAAACTTCTTATATTCTTTTCTTGAAACCATGTTTTGAGTTTGATGGAGGGGACAGTAACCATTCTTCAATGGAGGGTATTATATCGGTGGATGGAGACAGAATTTTAGTTCAGTAACCAAAAGTCCAGATTGCATTGTTTTTTCCCCTTAGATTAGGTTGTTGGGATGAGATGTAGATTATGATTTAAGGTTCCAAAATATTTAATTTCAGCTTAGGGATTTTTTCAGTATTAAATCCTTACAGAAATGACCAATTTGGGTTTGATATAGGTTTAGTTAGAAGCAAAAATCTAGTGATATTATTTGTTCTGCATTTTGTGAAGGTCCTGTCTCATGTAAATCATGATTTACTGAAAATCAAACACTAAAGAAGCCTGTTCAGTTTTATTTTTAAAATATTCTTTACTGTTCTAAATTGTTGAACGAATCTGTGAGGAGAAATGAATGACATTGAAGCTACAATCAAAGTTGTTGGCACTGGTTTCTAAGAGGGACAGTGGACACTAATTAACGTTGTGACAGAGATATAGAGCTTTGTTAAAGCAGAGTTGGATGTTATCTGAAGAAATGTTTTCTTTTTTTTAGATCAATAATACTAAGATGATTGCAAAGTTCAAACCGAAAAACCATGCTTAAGATTTTTGCTCCTAAAATTAATTAAAAGTTGCTAAATAATGTTCATCTATGACATTAAGAATATTCTAGGAGAAGTCTTTCATCAAGTGAGCAGTTGAGTGGCATGAAAATTAATTTTAAAACTTTTACTTTTATGTAAATAAACTCTGAAATATACACCTTGCAATTTGGTTGGAATCAGCACTGAGATTCACTTTCGAATGTATTTTATTATCATTCCATTAAATTTGAAACTGAATTTTTTTTACTCAAATTGTATACTTTAGGAATGACATTTTCAAAATAAAATTTTTAAAGACAAAGTGATACAGAATACATACTTTAGCTTCCTTTGTGTCTTATTATCATGAAACACTAATGGAGATACCTTGCTTGTGCTTGTGGCTAACAAACTTCTTATATTCTTAAGGGAATCCATATATGTCTTTTGAGTTTTCATGGAGGGGACATTATATCATTCTTCTATGATTACATAGAAGCAAGCATTTATTCTTTGTATTGTTTCTAAGTTGTATTCAGCTTCCTTGCGTCAACTTAATTATCAACAAACACTAATGCTCTGCTTGATTCATTAAAACAAAATACAATGATTATTCCATTAAAATGTTTATTTTCACATTTGATTCACTAAAAAATGATGAAAAATACATGTATAACAAATGGAATCATCATTCATCATTATAAGTGAATACTCATACCACTAAATTTCTATTTCATTCCAATTAACCTAACACTCCATAATAGTTTTTTCTTGGCTAACAAACTTCTTATACAGTATTCTTTTTATTGAAACCATGTGTTTGAGTTTGATGGAGGGGCAGGTAACCATTCTTCTGATGGAGTGGATTATATATATATATGGGCGGATGGAGACAGAATTTTGATCTTACCTAGAAATTTAGAACTATATATGAATGTAAAGGTACTTGAAAATTGAACGAAAGAGTGATAATTTAAATGAAAATACAGTTCCACATAACATAAACATAAAAACCGGAAAGAAAAAAAGAGATAATGTATAGAGGAGAACACATGAGGCAATAGGTTTGAACTTAATCGAATCAATTACACTCCTAACAAACACTACTGTGAAGTATAATCAGGGCATACAATAATGCTACTCGCACCAAAATAGATCATTGAACTGAACACAGAATTTTATGTGGCCTAAAACATCAGAGGAGGTAGTTGCATCATTCATATGCTGGGTATAATAAAAACAGCACTGTTACCATCACTGCAATTTTCAATCACCGAAATCACCAATATAAAGCAAAATGTCTGAATCTATAGATGCTATTTAAAATTTCAGTGTCGCTCATTTCTCCCCTTTCACAACAGCATGAAAATTAATTTTAAATTTTAAAGCTGGTACTTTTACCTAAATGAACTTTGAAATACACACCATGAAATTTGGTTGGAATCAACACTGAGATTCACGTTTGGATGTATTTTAATATCATTCCATTAAATTTGAAACTGAATAAATTTGACTCAAATTGAAAACTTTAGGAATGAAATTGACAAAATAAATTTTTTGAAGACCAAGTGACACATAATATATACTTTAGAGACCATAGATATAATTTATTCAGCATCAACATAGATTTAGATATAGATATGAATAAATAAAGAGATGGAATAGGCAACACAGAGGTGGCCAAAGTATGCCCGAACTGCCTAGTCGTATGATATCTGGGAAATAATTCTTCCCTAAAAATACAGTAGTCAATAAAGGTTCAGTGATAACCTAAACCTGGTTACTACATTCTTATGCAAAACATTAGCTCTATATTACATACTGAAGAATAAAAAAAATAGAAAGAAAAGAACCTATGAAGCACAAGTACGGGTATGAATACTAATACTGGTATAATATGGGTATGTCAATATGGTAAAATCCAAAAAAAGTAGGGTACGGGTACGGCTTGATACGCTTGTAAAAATATATTTATTTTAAATTTTGAGTAATGCAAAAATTAATTAAATGGTTTAATTTGTTAAAATCCAATGTATAACATTTAATAACAAAAGTAAATGTATAAATCAAAATTAAATGTCAATATATTAAATAACTTATAAACCATAGTTTAATTTTAAAATCATGCTAAGCATAAATTAAAAATAAAAAAGAAATCTAGTGAAAGGAGTTTTATCTCTGTAGTAGAAAAAAATATTATTTCAACTAAAGTACGGTACGGTACGGCTTGGGTATATACTAGGTACGTCTAGGTATGCCAACATTAAAAAGAAAAAATTTAGGTGCGTATTTCGTGTACCTGGTACGTATGCAGAAGTACCATACGAGATACCATACGCCGGTAAGTACCTGGTACGGGTACAACATGTTTTTCAAAGTACCTATACTTCATAGAAAAGAACAAACACAAAATTTAGATTAGAGATACAACAAGAAGGAATGTATAATCATAAGTTTGTCTAAATTAAAGTTGCGTAGTTGTGGTTATCCTGAAATAAGTCTTGATGACAGAAATCCAATACACTGTCTTAGCAAACAACAAAAAAAAAAAAATGTCTATTTTGGCAGAGATAACACTTTCTGTTTGTTTGTTTTTGTTTTTTGCAATCCAAAAGGAAATAAAAATCAACGATAATAGAAAAGGGTTTGCTTAATCATGAGGTGATTGGCAGCTCGGAGTATTGAATTGGGGTCTGCAAATTGCAATTGAATTTCCTTCCATGATAAGCGCCGGCAGCAAAAGACCTTACAATTACAAACATACACTAAATATAAGGAGGTGTAGTGGTGGCAGTGATGATAACAGAAGTAGTGATATTGATATTGTGGATGGTAAGTGGAGAGCAATCCCCCTAGCAGTGCTATGGATCTGCATTAGGAGTGGGTTTTGAGTTGGTTTCTGCAGCTGCTGAGTGGCTACTGTTTTTTGCTTCTGCTGCTGGTATGGTTCTGATGCTTCTGGTATGAATCTGCAGCTGTATACAATTGTTGCTGGTATGATGGCCTCAGTTCTGGTTGGTGTAGGTCTGTCTTAGTTCATCACCTTCAGCAGGGGACCCTCAGTCTGTGCAATCTGTAGGAAATTTGCTCTGTGGCTATCTGCTTGCTGCTAATTTGTATGCAGGGGATCCTCAGTCTGTGCCTTGTCTGTGGGTATGCTTGTGGGTTCTGTGCTGCTATTAGTTCTGGCAGTTTTGAAGTTAGTTTTGCTATCAGTTCTGCTATATGCCATCTTGACAGTTAGAATGCTGTGAGGCTGTTGTGAGGCTGCAGTGAGGCTGTTGATGGTTGGGTGCTCCCTTGATGGGTGTATGGCTGAGTGCAGTGGCCTGCTGAGTGCAGGAGCTTTTATCTTTGTCTCGTCTTTAGTTTTATCTGTTGGCTTTGTCTTGGGTTTGTCTTGGTATTAGTTTTTTGGTTGTATATTGGGTTTGGGTTGGCAGATTGTGGTTGGTTACTCACCAGCTCTCCATTTCTTGGCAGTGTGCTAGCATATGATTAGGCGATCTTACCAGTGCCAACCTAGTTGGGATTGTTTTGTTTCGCTATGATGCTCTTTGCACTCCCCTTCCCCTTTCCCCTCCTCTTTATTGATGTAATCCTATTTTGTGTTCATCAATAAAGTTCTCCTCTTTTTTGCTAATCAAAAAAAAAAAAGTGGTGATAAGGCCGGTCAAACTTTGTAAAATAAAATCTCAATAAAGACGTTTTTATATTTTAATAATACTAATTAAATTTTGTGTAATCAAGAGAGTTTTTTTTATGGGTTCTTAGTCCAAACGTTTTATTACAAGCCTTTGATAAGAAGTATGTTTTTAGTACCTATGATCGAAGATTTTTAACAATGATTTTTTTTTCTGATATCAAAGATAAGGAGTATTTATTTATTTTGACATTTAAATGAGGAGTATAACTTTTTAGATTTTAAATAAAGAGTGTTAAAACTTTGGAAAATTATATGTACACATCCCCTCAAAAGATGTATATCATATGCACCATGTCATGTATTTTTATATTGTTTGTTACGTATTTTTGTGATAAATGTTATATATTGTTTTGATAGTAGTGTTATAATAATTTTTGGTTCAAAAATAAAATTATGCATTTTATAATAATGTTATATTTTTTTAATCACAAAATGTATAATATTACAACAAAATGTGTAACTTGATTTTTGAATAACAAATCATCGTAACTCTATCAGAAAAATAGGTAACATTTGCTACAAAAATATATAACAAAGGTGCATGTGGTGCATACCTTTTGAGGTGTGTGTTACCATAGCACTACCCTAAAACTTATTGTATTTGATTCCCTAAAATGAGATGTGATGAAAAGAAATAATTATTCCATAGGTTAGGATTATATCTTTTTTTTTTTTTCCTTTATATAAAACGGTCCAAATTTTGAACGCAAAAATCTTTTTTAATGGTTTTTTTAGTATTTTTTTGGTTTTTTATGAGATGGAAAAAAAAAGGAGGTTAATGAGAATGACTTTTTTTTTAGGTATATCGAAAGTTGTGAATTATTGTTTTTTTAGTGATTTATTAAATTTTTAACTTTTAAAATAATTTTTCAACATTTTATTGATGTTTTGACTAATAAAATAGTCACAAAATAAAGTTTCCAAATAGGCTCTAAACCAAATAAATCTATGACATTAAATTAAAGGGAAAATTACAAAAAAATAATTTTAAAATTTGATCATTATAACAAAATAAATTTTTAATTTTTAATTTTATCAATTTAAACCTTAAACTTGTTAAATCATAAGGCTATTTTTGTTAAATAAATTTATCATTTTAATTCCTTAAATTTTAATTTTATCATTTTAATTATTAAAATTGTCAATGTGAGAAGTAAAATGATAAAATTACAACATAAAAAATTACCAAAAACTCTCCTATCCTATATCGATTCTTTTTAACTCTGAAATAAACAAACACAGCTATTCAATTGGGGCAAACCTGAAAGTTAATGGAATTGGCATTCAACTTCGAGATTCATTTGTATCTTCCCTAACCCTTGTGTTTTCCACCTTCCGATTGAAATATTCTTCAAGACTGCCGATTTTAGTGATAGCTAGTCGTTTTCCGATTCGAGACCAGAGCGAGACATGAGGGATATGCTCGACGATCCAGTAGTCTTTTCCTTGGTTGGGTTTGGGTTCCATTCTATCTATCAATTCTTCCGGCATATCAACAAACCAAAGAGTTTTGAGTTTTTGGAGGTGATGGATGCCAGATGGTATCTCTTTTAGTTGTGGGCTAGGCCCAAATTTTAGCTCTTCAAGAAGAGGCAATGCTCCTTCCTCTATTATCACCGAATTCAATCCCTTGCACCCTCTCAGGATTAGTTCCTTGAGTTTTTGAAACCGTCCGACCTCAAAGTACAACTGCTCCCCATCATATGCATGCCGAAGCTGAAGACGTACTAAACTAGGCAAGACTTGAAGGGCTTTTAGTGGATCATTCTTGGTCAAACCTGAACCCCATAGAATTAATGTGTCTAGATTTTGAAGTTTCGGGATCCACTTGGGCAACTCCTCTAAACGTCCAACCAAGTAGAGACATTGTAGATATTGAGGTGGAGATGATATATACTGTAAATCCAGAATCTCATCATCACTTGAGGCCATTACACTCAAACGTTGAAGGTATTTCATCTTCTCAATGGCTGCACATAGACCCCTCCCATGTTCTCTTTCCAATTTCGTAATTCCCAACTTTCTTAGCTGCCTCAATTTCTCAAGCTCTTTAATTAGGCTGAGCCCATCATCATGATTTGTCTCCACGTACTGCAAATTTCGCAGCTCCTCTAAACCCCCAATCCCTCCATGTATCTTCACTCCTACTGTCCTATCCACCAAGTATTCATATTTAGAGCTAATAGAATAGGCAATAAGATGTCGCAACTTATGGAGCCTACTGATATCAAATGGGAGCTCTCTCGCGGGGGAATGTTTCAGATCCAAAGTCTGTAGGTTTTGCAGCTTACCTATGGACTTTGGAATTATCTTCACTCGTGTGCTCCTTATGCTTAGGTATCTCAAAAGAAATAGATTTCCCACTTCTTCATGAAGTTGATCCAAATGAGCATTCTGAAGATCCAGCAATTTCAAAAGCTTGAAATTTGCAGCTAGTGTACCCAATAAGGGCTTCTTGGGCAACTCTCCTTCTTGAAAAAGAAAAACAGAACGAACTGGGGATTTACTAATGCTTTTCATAACCTTATCCATGTTGCAGTAATGCATATGCATAGATAGCCGACGAGTTGTGGCATTGAAACTTGAATTCTCTTCTTCCAAAATTTGACACAAACTAAACTCCTTGGACATTGAGAGAATAATCTCACGCACTACATCATGTACCTGACACTGTTCAACTCTTCCATCAAATTTTGTTGTTGACACTAGAACTAAGCGTCTATGGATCAACTCAGTCAAGTATTCCTCTGCAACTTCTTCTAATGTTTTTCCGTTCTGTTCTTCAACAAAACCCTCAGCTATCCATAGCCGAATTAGTCTCCCAGCTTTGATAGAGTAGTCTTCTGGCATTATGCCAAAGTACAAGAAACAAGATTTGAGGTGATGAGGCAGATCATTATAACTTAGCAACAAAATTTTGCTAATGCTTTTAAGGTTAGGATTCCTTTCCAACTCAGAGTTCATGCTACCATAGAATTTTTTCCATTCGGATATACCCTTGTTTTTGGTGGACAAGAGACCGCCTATAGCTGCAATTGCAAGTGGCAAACCTTGACACTTTCTAACAATTGCGTGTGATACTTCCTCCAACTCAAGGGGACAATGACCCTCATAGTCCAATTGGAAGGCTTTCTTGCAAAAGAGTTCCCAAGCCTTCTCTTCGGATAGGGCTTCAAGCTCGTGGAGATGATCCACTGAAGTTTCTTTGCAAAATGTAGCAACCTGTTCACTGCGTGTGGTGATGATTACTCGACTGCCTTCACTATTTTTGGGTAAAGCATGTCTTATGGATCCCCAAAAATTAGTTTCCCATACATCATCAAACACAATGACGTACCTCTTTTCGCATAAATATCCTCTTAGCTTGGCTATGAGTGAATGAATTCCCTCATCAGGTAGAGGTAGAACATCATCTCCTAATAGTTCCATTATCATTGTCTTGAGGAGCTCCTCTGGCTTGTATGATTGAGAGACAGTGATCCACGCTTTGCAATTGAAGTGTGCAACCACTTCTTGGCTGTCATAAACTTTCTTGGCAAGAGTGGTCTTGCCAATTCCACCCATGCCAACCACCGAGATCACTGCTCGTTGTGATTGATTTTGGTCAACCAATCTGCTTATCAGTTCATATTTGGGAGATTCAATGCCAATGACTTCGTCATCCCCTATGAAAAGGGAAGCCAGTCGAGGGTCACGCCACATGTTGTCCTTGGTGATGCTGCTAGTGCTGGTGCTGCTATGTTCTGAGGAAGTACTAGTGCTGAATCCATATCGATCAGCTCCTTCCGTGATTTCACGGATTGTAGTCTTGATGTCTTGGATCTGAGAAGCTATCTCATGTCGTGGCTTTAGCTTAGTGACTGTCCGAGTGACTTTATGCAAGGAACCAAATAGTCCAGGTTGTTTTGGCGAGACCAAGAGAATGTGTTCATCGATAACATCTTGTATCCGATAAGCAACTTGCCTTACTTGTTTCACCCATATTTTCACACCTTCATCTCCAATTTCTGCTCTTGATTCTGCGTCTTTTAAGAAAGAGTGTATGCGCTCCAATTCAGCTTTGATATTGACCATTTCCTTGCGAACACCCCTCAACAACTCTACTTCACTGGCTAACAATGGTCCCAAATATTGAATAACAGAGATCACTGCTCTTTCTGCCATTAGTTCTCCCTGCATTGAACACATCATAACTATTAGTTCTGATTATGCTTCAGGTGGGATTGCGTCCATGTAGAAAGGAAGTTAGTCAGATGATGATGATGGTGAAGTTTCAATTCAGTGCATAGCTCTGTTTATCAGTTTATGAGAGAGGTGGTAAACTTCAGTCGTGGAGAAATTAATTATTTTGGCCACATTTTCCTCCAATAGGTTAGATAAAAGAATAGATTTGATTCACATTTTAGGTCTTGAAATAAATAGTAAAAAGGCCTTTTATTATAATAGTATTTTTAGTTTTTAATTATTTTCAAATTATAGACTGGCCTCTACAGATTTTCTTTGTTTAAAAAATAAGTGACTATCCCCTCTAGGTTTTATTTTTTATTTTTTAAAAAATTAAGTGAACGCAACAATGATTGATGGTAACATATATATTTGAGTGTAAAAGAGATACAACATCATTTTTCTTCCTTAGATCGTGCTTGAATCATGAATATGAGTAGGAATCTATGAAAGAAAGGAAAAGAGACCCCGAAATCATCACTTTGAATTAAGAATTTCATGGATTTGAATAACAATTGATAGAGGAAAAAGTATGCAATTGATTTTAGGCAATAATACCAAAGTGAAGATTTCAGATTCTCTTTCTCCTCTTCCTGTTTTGTATCATAGCAGTGCTTTTGTAATTCATTTGTTATATATATTGCTTGATTTAAGTAGAATCTTCATGCTTGTGAGTGATTTTTGTCTTTGTGGATTTAGAAAAGGCTAAAATTCAAGATGTGAGACTCTGATCAAGGAAATATTATTGTTGTCATAGCTAGAATTCTCAAATATGTTAATATTATAGAGCTAAAAATGATGAGAAAAATATATAGATTTGTGTTTGTAGCACATACCTGCAGATTGATGTGCAACTCCAAAAAATGATATCAAAGTTCCAAATTCCTGGCACCGGCTGCTTTGATGGTTTGTCAGATTTCAGCAAAAAATTCACTGTGGGGAAAGACTCTTTGACTTACAGACTTTAGCCCCTGAGATTTGAATCATATCCGAAGCATGTACCATTTTTAGCTCTATGATTCATCAGAATACAACCTCCACCAGCTGTACCTGAATAGATGACTTGTGGACTTATTCTTGTGGTATGTATATCTCCCTCAATCACTCAGCTGTATAGGTCTCCTTTTCACAACTTATATATATATATATATATAATATAATACAAGGTGGTTTACTCGGGGAAGTTTTGTGGCTCTTTGGTCTGTAAGATGGTTGGTTCATGAAAAGTGATGCAGATAAGAATTTATAAATTATTTATTTATTTTGATATTTTGGTGTTTGGTTATAATTATTATTTAACGTTAAAGTATTTAATTTTATATTTATTTGGGTTTCCTATTTAGTTTATTTCCTTGTTTGACAAGAATTTATATTTTTCTTTTTAAATATTCTTGACTCACAAGAATATATATTTTCCTTTTTAAATTTTCTTGACTAGCAAGACTTATTTTAGTGTAAATAAAGATGTAAGCCTTAGGGCAAGAGGAGTTGAAGTTGATATTTGATTAATGAAATTGATAATTTTCTTAAAATTATTCGTTCTTAGAGAGAGTATCTCTAGTTCGGATTTATTTGTGGTTCGATCTTATTATGTGTTCTTATTTCCGATATGCTTCCCTGCATCAGAAGGGAAGGTAGTGAGGGCTGAGTGATTGGGTGTATTTTGTTCAGCATTCAATTTTACTCATTTATTAATTTTGTAACAGATTATGTTGTGGGCAATTGAGTTGCAGGGGAAAATCCTATGAAAAATGATGAATATCTTATGTTTTTTCACAAAATTAGTTTTCATTTTTTTTAATGTTCACAAAACAAAATTTGAAAAACAAAATCAAACAATTGTTCTTGAACTGCTTTGGATCATTTGTTTCATAAACCAATCTATTTGAATTACACGCGTAATTACTGTGGGTTTGTTCGATAACATTTTGATGCACACATAAAACTAAATTTCTTTTTCCTTTTATTCTTTACGCTGTGCAGAACTTGTTCACAGAGTTGAGTGTGTGTTTTGTTGTGGGTTGGGTTGTTTCATTGTATAAGTATTTTTTATTTTATAAAATTATTTACTCATTAACTCATTTAATAAGGGTAAAATTGGTATTCTCGAAACACAGACAAACAATGTCTGCTATTTCTGTTATTGTCACTGATTGAAAGTTTACAGAGGAAGGAGTTTGTTACTAACAACTAAACCATAGGGGATATGAGTGTCATTTTTGAAACCTGAGGGGAATTGTCTGCTATTATCACAAACCTCAAGGTGGTCAGTGTAATTTAACCCCCCCCCCCAAAAAAAGAAAAAGAAAAAATAGATAGATAGATATGGTTAAGTAGAATCTTGTTGTTTGTGTGATTTGCCTTGTGGATTTAGGAAAAGCTACTCGACATGTGTGAAAGAGAGAGAAAACCTGATCATGAAAATATTCGTTGTCAAAATTTTCAAACGAGTAATGTTACAATAATCATGATTATATATCATATTGGATTTATTATGTGATATATTATTATTATACTGATAATAAATATAAACGACGAGGCTCATTCAAATATGACAAATAAAATGATTAATCCAACATCAAATAGCGAAAAGTGATGAGAAATATGTTTGTAGAGAAACATATTAGTATATTTATGTATAACTCTGAGAAGAAATGATGTGAAGATCCAAACATGTGATGTATTATTATTGTATTGATAACAGACAAAGTGATGAAATTCATTCCACCAATATAATTATAACAAATAAGATGATAACTTAATATAAGAAAAAATGATGAGATTTGTGTTTGTAGAAACATATATACCTCTAGATTATACAAAAACCCTGGGAACTACATTAGTTTGCTTTGTTAGATTTCAGCTAAAGCTCTTTACTGTATGAGAAGACTTTTTGAGTTAATACAGTTTTGGGGCCTAATCTTGACTGATATCATGTTACCTCACTGTCTCACCCATCCGTGAGAATACAACCTCCACCAGCAGAAGCCAAGCACATAATCAGCCCAGTGTTTCATTTTTTTAAATCAATGGGGAAGATTCCAAGCAAGCTCTAAGTGGTTGTAGAGCATCTTCAAACACATTATCTGAAACAAATTTTGGCTTCATGCGGTTCAAAGTTGGCTTCTTCGTTAATAAAAATAATAATAAGTCATTTTAATAAAAAAAAATTTAAATCATTTGATAAACTTATTTTTATTAAAAAATTCACTTTAATCACTCTAAGAAATCATAAGAAATGTTTTTTTTTTTTTTTTTTAAAAAAAGGTTTGTTCCAAACAAACTAACATTTTTTTAACATTAACTTAGGAATGTATTAGATAAAAATCAATTAAGCCAATTTGATAACTATAATTCGTATCAATTAAAAATTTAAGTGACTACTAAAATGTAGATTAAGAATTAAAAAAATTAACATGAATTTTACTTGTAAGTAAGAACAGAATACCTTAAGATGAAGATCTTGAGATTCAATAATGAATATTAAAACATTGAAAACCTTGAGATTCACAATGCCTTAAATTTAATATGAATATTCAACATCAAAGGCAACAAGATTCAAAAGTTTTTAAAGTCATCTTTAAAAAAATATGCCGGAAAAAATATGCCGATCCAACGAGTCTCACTAGATCAGCATATTTCATGTCAAGAACTTGATCTTTGGTATCGGATTTTATGTGAAACTATAGATATTGCTGTCGGGAATTGCTTGGACCGGTTGCAAAGGTTCTAGTTCTGTCGAATGATCTAAGCCATGGGCACAACATTGAGTAGGTACGCAATTGGCAGTGAGTTTCCGTAACTCATATTAGTAAGTAAATTGACAAGGACTGATCATTACTTTTAATTTAAAGTCTAACCAATCCAATAATTAGTCTAAAATCATACCAATCCAAGACTCTACACTCATTTGAGTCACTTTCAAATAAATATGCCAATCTAATGAGACCCAGTAGATCAGCATATTTCATTTCAAAAACTTGATCTTTGATCAATGTTTAACAGACATGTTTTAGCTAAACAAGATATACAATACTCAAGATTATGAATACACATATATAATTGGTACAAATGGTGAAGTTGTTCTCCAATCAATGTTGTACTAAATTTTTTCTCCACTAATGTCTTTAAAGGAAAAACTATCCAACTCCTTGGAAACACACATTTAGTATTTCACCAATTCTTCAAAGTGGGAGCCAAAATAATTATGCAAATAAATAAATAAATGAAGATAAATGACAAACAACCAAACAAATTGAAAATCAAGACTCGAATAACAAATTCTTTTGCCCACATTCTTAAACTAATCAGTAATTAATTACCCTAGACCACTTGTTAATCTAAAACAAGCCAAATTTTTTGGTATATAGGATCAAGAGAATAGGATTCCCGGTAAGGCTCACACACGCCAAACTCTTGAGCCTATGAAAGCCCACTCAACCACTAATATGCATTACATGACCAAAAATCCAGAGTCACATGCCAATGAATTTTCTTTTATTCCGAAACCCATTGGGAATCCAAATGCCTAAACAGATATCCAATAAGGTCACATAACATATTAGGATTGTTTGAACTTGCCCCTTGATTTGAAGAACTAAGAAACCATATCAACAAAATGACTCCACACAACACCTAGTCTTGTCGTCACTAGAACCTCTAGTTCAGGGCTTTGCAAGAAGCTAATTCTAGGAGCTTCTATTTCCACATACCACTTTCTCTCAATTCACACACCAATTTTGTTCAGAAGTTGATATCCGAATCAAAAAAGTATATGCACTGAGAAAAAGTAGTATGTGAAAATAGACGTTCTCCAAATAAATACAAAGCTAGCACCACAAAGTAAAAATAAATAAATTGGCCATGGATTGTCCATAGCTTGCCAGTTTTATCATTTGTTGAAGAGCCTCGTACCTTCTTTTAAATTAGGAAGGAACTAATCCGTGATCTTGTTGAAAAAAAGATGGGAAAAGAATAAAAAACACATACCTCAAAACATGTAGGTAATTATACACTTTTTTCCATGACACCATTTGATGATTTCTTTTTCTCTCTCTAGATTGCCAGTACTTCATCAATAATTCTGAACCGCTGTGTGAATGTCGATTCCTCCAAGGGAGTTGATATCCCATTAGCATAAGCTAGGAGACCAGTATACGCAATAATTGCTCCATTGTCGACACCGTACTTGTCCTCCGTGGAGCACATGATTCTCATCATTTCTTGCAAGCGCTCATTGTTGCCCACACCACCAACAATGAGAACATCTTGTCACAGTGTGCCATTGCCTGTTCTGTAATCTCCACAAGCACCAAAACATAGTTTCCTAAAACAAATTAAATTGAATGCAGAAATTGAGTCACAACTAGATCGTGTAAATATTTAACTAATACTTGCAATTTACAAGAAACGGCCATACCAAATTACCAACTACATAACCTTTTTATCACCACAAAATATGTAATTTTTTTTAAATATTGGAAGCATTCCAAATGATTACCTGAAGGGAATAGCACAAATTTGCAAGGGTGCATTTATTATTTTTTAGCTTTTCTTCAATAGTGGCTTCAAGATAACTTGTTTGGTAACTCACTGTTTTGGCCTAAAAGTCAAAAAGTCACGAAAAAATCAGAAAAGTTAAGAACCTATATCAAAAAATTAAAGATTCTCTTTTCTATCTACTTTTTACATATCTTTTCATAAAAAATTTAAAAGTCATTCCAAAAATATTAATTTTTTTATCTCATATTTTAATCAAAAAATTAAAAAATTACTAAAATATTTTGTTCCCAAACGATTCCAAACATCCATTCCTTTTGACAACATAGGGAAAGTCTAAATTCACCAATATCTACTGCTCACTGACCAAACTCGAAATAGAACAAGCAGCACAAAAGTTGAATTGTATATAAAATAATATAGTAATAGAACTTAACCCAAAATATCCTACATCCTACCCATTTTAGGTAGGTTTTAGGGGTTGTTTGGGATATCCTAAATAAGTGCACTTTTTGACTTTTTGAACTAAAAAGTTGAGGAAAAAAATATAGTTGTTTGGGTTAACTTTTCAACTTTTTTATGGAAAAATATGTATTAAAAAATTGTATAAATTAGTGTGTAGAGGAAAATTAGGATTGAGAATTGTGCAGCCGTACTTTTTGACTTTTGGTGAATAGTGATAACTTTTTAACTTTTTGACTTTTTAATTTTTTGGGCACATGCCAAACTTGGCCAGCCTTCATTCAACTCTATCTATAGACATATCATCTCATAAATCCTTGGCAACTATTTCTTTCTCATAGCCCCAGCTGATGTTCAATGATTTACCGCAACAACGGGTTTCTTCAAAATCTGTGAAAGAACCTGAACAACAACAGTGGCAACCTGTAATGGCGCACCCATGCCTGGTCCTTTAGTGTAACAACGACAATCAATGTCATTTGGGGTTATCTGTGCAGTCATGAGAGCAGATTTCTAAAAGATGAAGAAATCCCCAGCCCTGATGGGGTAACGTAGGTGTAGGCCTGTAAATGGATCGGATTCGGATCGGATCTGTCAAAATCCGAATCCGATCCGATTAAGTCAAACCCGAATCCGATCCGAATCCGTTTAGTCTATATCCGATTATAGATATCCGAATCCGAATCCGATGATTTCGGATATCCGATCCGATAATCCGATCCGATCCATTTATTTATTTATTGAGCTACAATTTTATATAATTTGATTTTTTTAAAATTTTTTTTTTCATTTTGGGGTTTTTTCGTTCAAATTGAGAATAATCGGATCGGATTATCGGATTATCGGATCGGATCGGATTTTTGCAGATTCAATCCGTTTAATAAACGGATTAAACGGATTCGGATTATCGGATTATCGGATCGGATTTTTTGTAAACGGATTCGGATTATCGGATCGGATTCGGATCGGATTCGGATTAAATCCGATCCATTGACAGCCCTACGTAGGTGTGTGTGTCTTGGGTTTGATAAAATTGAGCCATAAAGGGTCATAACCCCAACACCAATCTTATTGGCTGACCCCAAACCCTAGAGCTATCATCTTCTTCATCTTTAAGAATAATATGCCTGAATCAAATCCGTCTTCAAATTAGGTTGATGACTTTAATAGAAATTATGTATTCCTGTTATCTAGGAAGAAAAAATACATAGTTAAGAGACTCTATCACAACTAGATACATTTCATGTGTTGCACGATTGGAGGTGCCAGTAATGATTAGGATCTTGGACAAATCTTCTGTATAAAATAAATAACTTGAAACCAAATCAAATAAATAAAAATAAATTACTTATAGAATTTATTTACCGAAAAGAATAGAACCAAAATTGATCAAGTCGAGTGTGTGATACTCTGTCCTTAAGACAGATTCACCCCGCTTTGGTGTTTACGGATAAATGACGTCTATCTCCTAGGATACAATAATTTACACAGATTGTAGTAGCACTCCAAACAATTTGTACGGCGAACCAAACCTGTGTTCTATACTCTCAGAATTTTTCCTAAAAATAATATGAAGAATATATCTATGCAAGTGAGCAAAACTGGAGGGAAACAAGAAACTTTTTGGATGTCCCAACTGCTGGAAATGTCCTAGTATTTATAGTGCTGAACATGTATGAATTTCAAATCGAATAGATATGAATTCAAATTGGAATAGGTGCAAAACTGTTTTAGATCTGTTGGAAACTATTGGGCAGTTTTAAATCTGTCTGAAACTGTCCGAAATTGCTGGGTAGTTTTCAAACTGTTGGAAAATTAGACCGGAGGGGCACTGTTTTGAACAGAAAAATTGAGTTCAAATTTCGCACAAAATTTGAATTAATTTCATTCAGAAAAAATAATTTTCCTGCAAGAATTTTTGGAAAAAATTCAAATAAATTTTGTCCAAAAAATTAATATTAGAACCGACCCGACCTGACCCATAAATTTGTTTAATATTAAACTTAAACAAATTCTTCTTGATGATGTAAATACCAATATTATAATAGTAATTAATTAAGCAAAAGACAAGATAAATATTTAATTAATTGAATAAAAAGAAAAAAAATACTTGTGCTGCTGCTCTACTCCATCCGTGTGCTCTGTTTGTGTGCTGCTGCTTTGTTGCTTTGTTGGCTTGAGCTACGGGTGTGCTGTCAAACAAACTGTAGGGAAAATTTGATTAAGAGAAGGTAGGGTTAGAAATTAGATAGGAGGGGCCTTTCAAGCTGCTGTCAAAGTTGGCCCTTAACTGTTAGGAATTAGGAATTGGATTAACTGTTAGGCCTTTCAAACTGCTGCTTTGTTAGGCTGCTTGCTGTCAAACTGTTCGGCGTTTCAATTTTTTTATGGGTTAATTTATTTTAAGTTAGTTTGGACCTTTTAAATTTTTTTTTTTAGACTTACAACATACCTAATATATTACATTAAATTATAATATGAGAGCACCCATTTTTGGGGCCTATTTTGATGGGCCCTAAGCCATGGCCTTGTAGGCCTATGGCCAAGGCCGGGCTTGATTGTACCCAATAAGGGCTTTTTTGGCAGCTCTCCCTTTTGAAAAAGAAAAACATAACGAATTGGGGATTTACCAATGCTTTCCATAACCTTATCCATGTTGCAATAACACATATGCATAGATAGCTGCCAAGTTGTGTCATTGAAACTTGAATTCTCTTTTTCCAAAACAAACTAAAATCCTCGGACATTGAGAGAATAATCTCATGCACTACATCATGTACCCGACACTCTTCAACTTTTCCATCAAATTTTCTTGTTGACACTTGAACTCAGCATCTATGGATCAGCTCAGTCAAGTATTCTTCTGCAACTTCTTTTAATGTTTTTTCGTTCTGCTTTTCAATTAAACCCTCAACTATCCATAGCCGAATTAGTCTTCCACAATGGATAAAGCAGTCTTCTGGCATTATGCCACAGTACAAGAAGCAAGATTTGAGGTAGTGAGGCAGATCATTATAACTGAACAACAAAATTTTTCTGATGCTTGTAAGATTAGGATTCCTTTCCAATTCAGAGTGCATGCTACCACAGAATTTTTTCCATTCAGATATACCCTTGTTTTTGGTGGACAAGAGACCACCTATAGCTGCAATTGCAAGTAACAAACCTTGACACTTTTTGACAAGTGCATGTGATACTTCCTTTAACTCAGGGGGACAATGACCTCAAAGTTCAATTGGAAGTGAGAGGGTAATTTATATGCAAATTGGGCCGAGCTGCACAATGGGCCGGTATGGGCCACAGTATGAAACGCTGAGTAAAAAGGGCCATTGAGTTAGTCCGGTCCCTAAGTACCTGTTGGTTATCTCGGTCGTAGAGAGCACTAGGTTAGTTCGGTCGACAAGTTGCCATACTCAGGAGCTTAGACCGGTCAGGGCATAAGCACGGCTAGTTCGGTCGAACCTAGCTAGATGTTAGCGCGGTCCAAGCAACACCATAGCTAGCACGGTTTGAACAGGAAGAGCCAAGGATTAAAGGAGCAAAGGGCAGAACTGAACTAAGGTTAGTTCGGTCTACTCTACGGCTCAGCATGACCATATTTATTTCGGTCTATTGGTAGTTCGGTCATGGTAAAACCATTTCACTTGGTTTAAGCAGTGAGGGGGGTGTTGAAGGATAAGCATTATCCTTCAGGAATATGAATCCTAGGAGGACTCTGCATAGAGGAGTAAAAGTCCTTCCAGGATTGTGCCACGTGGAACCTATAAAAACTCACAAACATCACCTATGGTGAGGTAACGCAACTTTGTTTTTTGAATACACAGAGCTTTTGTCTATTTGTCAAGCTTACTGACTTAGGCATCGGAGAGGTTTCCGGTACACACCCGCCGGCTAGCTCACGTTTGTGTTTTCAGGTGATAAAGCGACGACGTACGGAGGAGCGCAGACTTGATCAACAGGATTATACGAGAAGGTTTATTTCTTTCCCGTACAATTGGCGCGGTCTGTGGGAATATAGACAAGAATAAAACCTCTTGATCAAGCTTTTCTTCTTTAGAATCAATGGCGCACAACGAAGAATTGCCACAGTCCGCCATTGATGGACAAACACCAGAAGGGGGTGCAAGGCGCAAAGGTCTACCTCTTATCCCTCCTATGGGGCATTTAGAGCCACAAAGACAGAATCCCAGGAGGGATACAATAGGGAGAAGGCAGACTAACAGCCCTCATCACTCTCGTTCACAGAGTCCAGAAAGACAAAGGCGGAGGATTGATCCTCAAACTTTGGAGGATCGCGTCAAGGAGCAGGACGAATTAATACGACGAATGGCGGCGGACATGGAATCTCTAAAGCGCCAGGTGAAAGGAAAAGGAGTGGTGACAGGAGAGGGGCGCACAAACAAAATGCCCCCTCGCCACTCGGAAAATCGTAGTAGGAATACCACTCCCTCACAAGCAGAGAGTAGAAGCCTCAGGACAGGCGATACTTAATCCAGGTCTTCCAGAACTCGTCACTCCAGGTCTGAGAGGACGAAATCTGAAAGGTCGTACACTGAAGGAAGCACCTATTGGCCCTCACACATGCACCAAACAAGATCCAGGCAGACGGAGTTGCCCAGATCCTCCGATTTACGAACCGTGCTCGATGAGAAGGCACGATGGAAGGAGGATGCCAGGGCACTCGATCCACATAGGGTTTCTGCCTTACAGCGGTTGGCTTCTCGGACGCATGGAAGCGTCGAGGTTGGAATGCCAATTCCGCGCCCTGCCTACGAACCGACGGACAAGGCATTAGCGAGGCTGCAGACCTCACCGTTCATTCCAGCAATTGAAAACACGCCCCTACCATCAGGCTTCATTCAGCCCAAATTCACTACATATGAGGGGAAGACGGACCCCTACTCGCACTTAAGCCACTTTCGCCAGGTCATGGCTGTATACTGGCGAAACGAGGCTTTAATGTGCATCTTCTTCCCATCTAGCCTTGGTGACCTAGGCTTGACTTGGTTCGAAAAACTTCCAGAGGGCAGCATAGCCTCCTGGTCGCAATTGGTGGAGGCCTTCGTAACAAGGTTCAGAACGAACACCAAAACTCTAGTGGAGATCGACCAACTACTCTCCATCGACATGGGTGACAAGGAGACCCTAAGATCCTACAATAGTCGCTACTGGGAGACCTTCAACCAGATTGGGAACTGCCCCACCAATCTCGCCATTGCACAGTACAAAAGAGGCCTTCCAGTCGGGAACAGACTAAGGGACTCAATCACCATGACACCGCCCCTCACCATGGAAGCCCTGATGGAAAGAGTGCATCAGCACATCAGGGTGGAGGAGGATGGCGTACGTGCCAAAGCAAAATCTGGCACGACCACAGTACTAGAAAAGAAGGCCTCAGCAAAGGTCAACGCGGTAGATCGTCCGAACAGAAACGGGCGTGGCAGACGAGACAGCGGAGCGGACTAGGATAAAAGATGGTTGAGAGTCTGCACTGTCATAACCACGGTCTTCAAGAAATTGATTTACCGAATTCTAAGTGAAATAAGAGACGAGCCTTTCGTCAGATGGCCTGCCAAGCTAGGAGAGGCCCAGAAGGACTACGACGAGAGGTCGCGGTGCACCTTCCATAAAGAAAAGGGACACCGCACTGAAAATTGCACGCTATTGAGACAGCACCTGGAGGAGTTGGTTGCAGCAAGTCACTTGGATAAGTACATTGAAGGAGGAACGCAACCAGCCCCCCAGGACCATAATAACCCCGACGGGATGCCGATCGACGCCCCACCTCAAGGCATTATCAATGTGATACATGGAGTCTTTGAACCTGAGCGTGTATGCGAGCTCAGGGGATCAATCAAAAAGGCTGAACACTTAAGAGAGGTGCTAAGTGCCCAACCTGCTATCAAAAAGGGGAAGACAGAGGCCACAAACGTCATGTCTTTTTCGGATAAAGACTTGGAACGGATAAATTGCCCTCACAATGATGCCCTGGTCGTCACTCTCCGAGTCAAGGATTTTGACGTCAAGCGGATTTTGATTGACCAGGGTAGTTCATGTGAAATCATGTACTACGAAACATTTAAACAATTGAAGCTACAAGACAAAGACTTGGTGCCTGCCATATCTCCCCTAATTGGATTCAACTCCATGCCAGAATGGCCCGTCGGCAAAATAATTCTTCCAGTCAGAGCAGGAAGCGTGATGAAACAAGTGGAGTTCTGGGTATTGAAGGTCCCCTCCATTTACAACATCATCTTGGGCAGAACCTGGCTGCATGCCATGCGATCGGTGGCGTCATCCTACCACCAAGTAATGCGGTTCCCCAACAACACCGGGGTAATTGAAGAAGTCTATGGAGATCAGATCATGTCAAAGCAATGCTTCGTCACGGTGAATGGCAGCCGCGCTGCCAAAGGATACGTTCATTCGGTGGAAGAACCTGAGAGCAATGAACTATTCGCAGATGTCGGCAAAGCAGCTGATCAGAAGGCGGTGGAAGACTTGGTAAAGGTAAGAATAGATGAAAAGAACCCGGATAAGTTCTTTTTGCTCGGTTCATCGTTGTCCAACACTGAGAGATTAAAGGTATTGGAATTTTTGACCTCTAACATCGAAGTGTTCGCTTGGACACCATACGACAAGCCAGGCATTGATCCCAACTTCATCTGCCACCAACTCAATGTCCACCCATCCGCCAGACCAATCATTCAACGCACACGCAGATCGGCACTCCACCATGCCGAGATAGTGGCGGAAGAAGTAGGAAACCTGCTGGAGACAGGAGCAATTAGAAAAGTGCACTACCTAAGATGGATCTCCAACACAGTCGTAGTGCCAAAGAAGAATGGCAAGTGGCGTGTCTGCGTCGACTACAAAACAGTCAACAAAGCATGCCCAAAAGACAGCTTTCCTCTACTACGGATAGATCAACTGGTAGACCTAACGGCGGGGCATAACCGACTTAGCTTTCTGGATGCATACAAAGGCTACCACCAAATCGCCATGCACGAACCAGACCAGGAGGTCACATCCTTTACAACTCCAAGAGGACTGTACTGTTGCAAGGTCATGCCCTTTGGCCTAAAGAACGCAGGGGCGACATTCTAACGGATGGTCACCAAGATGTTTGAACCGTTGTTAGGCAGAACAATGGAAGCTTACATCGACGACATGGTGGTCAAGAGCAAGGATGAGAATGACCATCTCAAGGACCTAGGCGAGATGTTTGAGATCCTGAAGAAGCACAAGTTGCGCCTCAATGCGTCTAAATGTGCATTCGGAGTAGGATCTGGCAAATTCCTAGGCTTCCTGGTGACCAACCGAGGTATCGAAGCAGACCCCTCCCAGATTAAAGCAATCCAGGAGTTGGAGAGACCAAACTCAGTAAAAGAAGTGCAGCATCTCACCGGCATGGCAGCTGTGCTCAATCGGTTTATAAGCAGGTCGTCAGACAGACTATGACCATTCTTCCACGCTTTGAAGGCCAAGTTTGAGTGGGACGAAGAATGCGACCACGCCCTGGAAAGCTTAAAAGAATACATGTCTTCTCCACCACTACTTGTCACCCCAGTACCTGGAGAAGAACTCTTCCTATACCTGGCAGTCTCCCAGCACGCAATTAGCGCAGTGTTGGTCCGTGTAGAAGGAATCCAACATCTACCCATCTATTATGTCGACATTACTGGGCGCCGAAACAAGGTACTTGCCACTGGAAAAACTGGCATTGGCCTTGATGATGGCCTCAAGGAAGTTGTCGCACTACTTTCACGCCCACACCATAGTTGTCCTCACAGCCTTTCCATTAAAAGCTTTGTTTGAAAGGGCGAACTTTTCTGGGCGAATTCTGAAGTGGACAGTAGAGTTGGGGCAATACGACATCAAATTCCAACCCAGGACCGCAATAAAAGCTCAAGCATTGGCGGATTTTGTCGCAGAATTCACACCAGGAAGTCATCACATCTGCCCAGTCGACCTGACTGAAACAACCAAACTAGGGATGGAAGTTGACGCCGGAATAGCGCAACCCCTGGTACAGGATACTCAGCCAGACGCCAAGGCAGACCAAAACGAACCAAGGAAGGAAGAAGCAGACCAAGCTACACCAAGTCAAGACTCACCAACAAATAAAGACTTGGTACAATCAGATTGCGAGGGGCAAACAGCCAGCATAGACCTTAAAGAAAACACCACCAACATGGAAGATCCCAAGGCATCATCCGATCCCTCCACTTGCTGGAAGTTGTTTGTTGGAGAGATGTGGAAGCTCTTCGTGGATGGAGCATCCAACCGGCATGGAGCAGGACTTGGAATAGTCATCATCTCTCCAGACGGCCTAGTAGTAGAGCAAGCAATCAACCTTGGCTTCCCAGTATCAAACAACGAAGCGGAGTACGAAGTGCTTCTTGCAGGTCTCAAGTCAGCATTCTACATGAAGGCCACCGAGCTAATGGTTTACAGCGACTCACAGCTGGTGGTAAACCAAATATCTGGCGACTACGAAGCAAAGGATGACAGGATGGCCAAATACCAAGAGTTGGTCAGAACTGAGATCAAGAAATTTGAAGTAGTCAGGATAGAACAAATCGGCAGGGAGGAAAACAGCAGAGCGGACGAACTAGTAGGCTTCGCCTCAATGGCAGATACTTCCATCCCTTATCCATTGTTGATCGACTACTTACCTAAACCAAGCATTGAACACCCCGAAGCAGAAGAGGTATGTTGCGCAGAGCTAGGCCCCTCTTGGATGGATCCCATCATACTGTTCCTAAAGAATGGCACCTTACCGGAAGAAAAGAAAGAGGCCAACAGAATAAGAGCCAAGTCGCAGCAATTTTGGCTCTCCCTATCTTTGGCATTGTACAAAAAGTCGTTCTCAGGACCCTACCTAAAATGTGTTCATCCCAGCAAAGTGGAAGCATTCTTATTCGAAATACATGAGGGCGTATGCGGAAGCCATCAAGGAGGAAGATCACTAGCATACAGAGCAATTTCACAAGGATATTGGTGGCCATACATGCAGGCAGACTCAGAAAAATATGTCAAAAAGTGCAAAAAGTGTCAAAATTTCGCACACCAAATACACCAACCTGCCAGAGAACTTCTACCTCTAACTAGCCCATGGCCCTTCGCAATGTGGGGGTTGGATATAGTAGGACCACTTCCAACAGCACCAGGCAACAGGAAGTTCTTTCTTGCCGCAACCGACTACTTCACAAAGTGGGTGAAAGCAGAAGCATTGGCATCAATCAAAGAAAAAGATGTAAAGAAGTTTGTTTGGCAGAACATCATCACTCGGTTTGGCATACCAAAAGCCCTAATCTCAGACAACGGCACTCAGTTTGACGGCAGAATTTTCAGAAGCTTCTGTGAAGAGTACAAGATAGAGTTTTACGATTCTACACCGGCATATCCCCAAGAAAATGGTCAGGCAGAAGCATCAAACAAGGTTGTCTTGGCTGGACTGAAGAAGAGGTTAGAGAAAGCAAAAGGCAAGTGGGCAGAAGAACTCCCTCATGTTTTATGGTCTTACCGCACTACACCTCGGCGATCGACAGGAGAAACTCCATTTTCTTAGCCTATGGAATGGAGGCTGTAATCCGACTAGAGGTTGGCCTCCCCACAATTCAAAGCGAGAATTTTGATCCAGACTTGAACGGCGAAGCCATAACATTGGAGCTCGACCTTGCAGAAGAAAGAAGAGACAGAGCATTGGTTCACATCGCCTCCTACCAACAAGAACTATGCAGAAAGTATAACAAAACAGTACATCCAAGGCAATTCAAGATCGGAGATTGGGTGCTGCGCAAAGTAATGGGAAACACCTTGGTGCCGGGAGATGGCAAGTTAGGGCCTAATTGGGAAGGGCCTTACAAAGTGGTCGGATTAGCAGGCAAAGGGGCATACCACTTAGAAGATAAGGACGGCAAAGTAATTCCCAGGCCATGGAACACTGCCAATCTCAAGTTATTTTATTTTTAGCTATTTTCTTTTCAAGCATATGTAATTTTTTCTTTTCTCAATAAAAACAAGACAATTCTTTTCAGCATAATTGTTTTATGTAAAAGATAGTTTTAGAGAGTTAGGAGCATTGTAAACATTTTATTCTAAGTTGGCTGGAAAAACTAACTTAGAAGTTGGCTGGATTAAACCAACACCCCTTCTAAGCCTAGGATAAGGATCCAGGCTACAGGACGTTTGGTCGGAATAACCAAACATTTTGTTCTAAGTTGGCTGGAAAAACTAACTTAGAGGTTGGCTGGATTAAACAAACACCCCTCCTAAGCCTAGGATAAAGATCCAGGCTGCAGGACGTTTGGTCGGAATAACCAAACACTTTATTCTAAGTCAGCTGGAAAAACTAACTTAGAGGTTGGCTGGATTAAACCAACTCTTATTACTCTTCAGCCGAAGTAAGTTTATGGCTGAAGAGTGGTTGGCTGGATTAAACCAACTCTTATTACTCTTCAGCAGAAGTAAGTTTATGGCTGAAGAGTGGTTGGTTGGATTAAACCAACTCTTGTTACTCTTCAGCCAAAGTAAGTTTATGGCTGAAGAGTGGTTGGCTGGATTAAACCAACTCTTGTTACTCTTCAGCCGAAGTAAGGGTATAGTCTGAAGAAATGGTTGGCGGAATTAAACCAACTCTTTGTACTCTTCAGCCGAAGTAATTATATCGGCTAAAGAGTGGTTGGCTGGATAAAAGCAACTCTTATTACTCTTCAGCCGAAGTAAGGGTATAGTCTGAAGAAATGGTTGGCGGAATTAAACCAACTCTTTGTACTCTTTAGCCGAAGTAATTATATCGGCTAAAGAGTGGTTGGCTGAGTAAGCTTAGTCAGATTGATAAGCTAGGACCGGAATAAAGTTTTTAAACCGGGGTAACAGTTAGAGCAAAAAGATCATGGAAAAGACATTACAAGTACAAGCATACCAATCAAACCGGAATAACAGTTAGAGCAAAAGAAGATGATTTCCATTGATCTAGTTCAAAGTGATTACAAGGGAAGGGCTTCCAGCCCGGTTACAAATCAAAGCAAACAAAAAAAAAAGAAAATTACAAAATCAATTAAAAAGGTCTTCAAGATCAACATCAACTTGAACACCGGTTGCAGATGGAAGATCAGTCTCGGCAGCAACTGGCAGCACGGTATTAGTCGGCGGCTTAACAGTTAGGTCATCAATCGTTGGCTCCAACCGAGCTGATTGATCGTTGCCTTGCTCGTTGACTATCGGAGTAACAGTCGGCTCATTTTCTTCATCTTCATCATCTGAACCCTGCAAAAATTGTTGTTGGACAGAAGCAGCATACTCTGCTAATGAAGCCGGAATGAAATACTGTGGAGCATTGTAGACCTCGGTTTCAAACCCACAGCCGAGCTGCTCCACAGCGCTTCTCCAGCCGCACTTGAAAAATAAGTCCTTCGCTGCCTCACATTGTGGAATGTAAAGGGCCTCCGCCTCCTTAAAACCTTCGGCGTTGGCACCTTCCACCTTCTCTTTTAGTTCGGCAATTTCGACGTCCTTTTTCCCTTCGAGCTTGACTAGCTCACGAAGGTACTTGTCTTTCATCACGGCCAACGCTTCTGTTTGTCAGCTTCAGCCGAGGTAACTAGTCCGGTTAGACGAGCTACCTCGGCCTCTAGCTCGCTCGTTTTTTGTTGGGACTCTTTTAGTTCGGCAGTCTTGGCTTCGGCTTCTGCCATGGCCTGCCTTGCTGTTTTCCTGAGCTCCAGCACCTTCTGATGGGCAATTTGGCTCTTTTGGAGAGACTGAAACGAATGGAAAGAAATCAATGACAAAACCGAACTGAAAGTTTGCAAAAATTGAGAGACAAGAGGGGCATCTTACCAGGATCATGGATTTGGTGGCCGATCGGATGGCCCTTAGTTCGGTCAGGTTCTGGTGGTGTTCCATGTCTGCTGAAAGGCAAACACTCTTAGCAAGGTTAAATGCCATAAAGTGATCCTTCTCAACAACTACCGAATCGGTATCCTGGATATCTCGGTTTTGAAACTTGAGCTTGGGTGCCCACCTGGAGGTAGCCCGGTCAGAAGGCTCCGGTTGTGGACTCGGTGGGTGGCTCGGTGGATGGGTGGTTTCGTCTTCGTCCGCTAGACGCTGCTCGGTTGGGGTAGTCCGGGCGCGCTTAGCTGGGCGAGATGAGGAGGGTTGTGGTGGAAGGGCCACCACGGTTTCCTGTGTTTGGGGTGGTGGCGGTACTTCGGCTCTGTTTGTTTCGGTTAGCAGGGCCCTCACTCTGTTTCTTTTAGCCATTTCTTGTTCGGCTGTTAGGGGGACTAAGTTAATTTCTGGCAAGGTTGGGTCCGGTGCGGGAGCGTCTTCCAACAAAAAGTCAGTTACTCTGGCTTTTCGGCGACCGCTGTATCGGTATGTTGGCTCAAAATTAAGAAGTTTGGCCCAACTTCTTTCTGGAAAACGTAGTGCGGCGCGGAGTGTGTTCAAGTTAGGGTAACTATACATGGATTGAAGATGGGTTGAATCTGCATAATGAAAACAAACTGTTAGTTCGGTTCAGGAGTAGGTAACCAAAATAAAAGAGGAGCATGAAAGGAAACCGAAGTAAGTTATACCGGGGATTCCTTTGTTCCAGTTTATACTTCGGCCTGGGATCTGGGCTTGTTGGTCTTCAAAATTCCCATATACCCAGAAGAAGTCGTCATCATTTAAGTCTTTATCCGGCGCATCTTTTATTATTTTTTCTCTGCGACGGCGTATCCTAAGGTAGTAGACCCAGCCGTCATCTTTGGAGCCAATGGAGTATTGGTGGAATATCTCGGCTAGACCGAGGTTAAGACCGGCTTGGCGGTTTAGTTCGGCTATTCCCATTATTATACGGTAAGAATTGGTGGAAAGCTGGGTGGGGCATATTCTGGTTTGTCTGAGGAATTCACAGATTAAGGGTTGGACGGGGAATCTTAGTCCGGTTTCTATTATTGAAAGGAGGGTGAAAGGTACATAGCCTTCTTTCCCCCATGGAACGATATCTTGTTCGGCCAGAATGAGTTGGACGTCATCAGGTATATTGTAATCTTTGCGGAATTCGGCTAGACTGCCAGGTGTGTTTACTAAGAATCTGTACTTCCCCATTTATTTTATAAGTTACGAATAAATTAGATCGGTGGACAATTTGTTCTCAGTAGCTCGGTTGAGCGCTCAAAGGAGTGCCTGGGCAACCTAAGTCTGCAAAGTGGAAAACAAAGGTGTTAAGCACAGATCGTTGGACCGTGCTACAAAGTAAAAGCAAGATAAAAGGAGTCCTACTTCGGTTATGTGGGATGCTACAGGTTCTATCTCGGTTTCAAACAAGATGCTTGGTAGCTCGGGTTGAGCAAGGGGTTTTGTTAGCTCGGTCGTAGGCTAAGGTTTCCAGTATGCTAAGTTCGGACTTAGTTCGGTTCGGTTATCTCGGCTAAGTTAAATCAAAAGGTGGTGCCTTATTAAAACTACTGGTGTGAGTATGAAGTGTTAGTTCGGTTACAAACTGACTAGACTTATACCTAGCATAAACAGTATCCTAGTTCGGTTGGACGTGTTTATGGATCAAACAGTGTTCTACAGGCTACTTCATGAAATTCATGGGGTTTTTTCCCCGAAAAAGAAAAAACAGTGTTTTGTAAAAACACAAAATAGTACACTATGGATTAAACGAAAGCAAAAAACGAGAAAAGAGAAACAGAGTTGCGATGCTTACCAGATGAAGAAGAAGAAGAAACTGAAGGTAGGAGCAGCAGCAACAATAAAGAACACGAACACAGGAAGCTTCAAAGACTGCAAGGTTGAAGAGCGAATGCAAGAACAATGGAGGTTCAGAGAGAGAAAGGAGTTGAATAGCAGTAGTGGATCCAAAAAAAAAAAATGAAGGGTTTTTGTTTTTGTGAAAGAATTGGAGGCAGGAACTGTTCAAATTTTTCGAAGTATGAGGGCGGCGTGACAGCTGCGAAGGGCCAATCAGAATCTGCCACGTGTCACTAGAATGGGAAGCGATTCAGTTTCTGTGACTAAAGGGACGTTTTGACCGGACAGATATAGCTCGGTGTAAGTTAGCCCGGCTGGAAAGGCTAAAAGGATTTTTTAGCTCGACTGGAAAGGCTTTTTAGCTCGGTTGTTAGTTAGGCTGGTAGAAAAGTAATCCCTATCATGCTATGCAGATGGAATTAAGGGGCAATTGAGAGGGTAATTTATATGCAAATTGGGCCGAGCTGCACAATGGGCCGGTATGGGCCACAGTACGAAACGTTGAGTAAAAAGGGCCATTGAGTTAGTCCGGTCCCTAAGTACCTGTTGGTTATCTCGGTCGTAGAGAGCACTAAGGTTAGTTCGGTCGACAAGTTGCCATACTCAGGAGCTTAGACCGGTCAGGGCATAAGCACGGCTAGTTCGGTCGAACCTAGCTAGATGTTAGCGCGGTCCAAGCAACCCCATAGCTAGCATGGTTTGAACAGGAAGAGCCAAGGATTAAAGGAGCAAAGGGCAGAACCGAACTAACGTTAGTTCGGTCTACTCTACGGCTCAGCATGACCATATTTATTTCGGTCTGTTGGTAGTTCGGTCATGGTAAAACCATCTCACTTGGTTTAAGCAGTGAGGGGGGTGTTGAAGGATAAGCATTATCCTTCAGGAATATGAATCTTAGGAGGACTTTGCATAGAGGAGTAAAAGTCCTTCCAAGATTGTGCCACGCGGAACCTATAAAAACTCACAAACATCACCTATGGTGAGGTAACGCAACTTTGTTTTTTGAATACACAGAGCTTTTGTCTATTTGTCAAGCTTACTGACTTAGGCATCGGAGAGGTTTCCGGCATACACCCGCCGGCTAGCTTACGTTTGTGTTTTCAGGTGATAAAGCGACGACGTACGGAGGAGCGCAGACTTAATCAACAGGATTATACGAGAAGGTTTATTTCTTTCCCGGGAAGCTCTTTGTCATTTATTTGTAATTTTTTTTTTTTACAGGTACCCACTGATTTGAATTTTTCTCCATGGTAAAAGCTTGTACCCCTTCTTATCATCAATCACGACCACCATCATTACTACCCCGACCCACAATTGCACGTAATTACGCACCACAAAAAAGGTGCTAATAAAGTCTAAAGACTACATTCCACTAAATTTTTGGCCTATTTATATTCAACTGTTGTTGATGTATACATGTTTTCTTATGAAGTGAATCATAAAATTGACCAAGGGAAGATGAGAAAACTACACTCACCTAAGTTTATCTTCAGATAAATATGCGAATTCAACAAATCACACTTAGGGATGTAAGAAAAATCGAAATAACCGACTAAACTGATTGAGTCCGAACCAAACCGGTTATATTTGATCTGTTTTTTAAACAAGAATCGGTCTGTGCGGTTTTTAAATTTGAATTTTTTAGATTTTCGGTTCGGTATCGGTTTAAGCACCTTGTGCACCGATCTAAACCGAAACCGATCGCTTCAACATATATTGAATTTATAATATATATATATAATCTAATAATATAATGATATAATAAGTATAATAAATTATTAACCTTAATTAATTAATCTTATCATTTTTATAACCTAAGTTTGTAAACTCTTATTATATATAATCGTAACTCTAACTCATTATTCTTAAAACCTTAGTATTTTTGAATTTTTTTTTGTTTTTTTTGTTTTGTTAATTTACGAATTGAAAAGTATGTGTTAAATGGATGAATTGGATATGTTTGAAATGGTAGACAAATAACTAATTTAATGTTTTTATATAGATTAATGATTATATTTAAAAGTGGCTCAAGTTTAAAAAATTCTAAACCGATTAAATCGTACCAAACCGAACCGTTTCAATCGGTTCGGTTCGGTACGGTTTGATGGGAGAAGCGGTCTGTATCGATGTTCAAAATAATAAAACCGACATTATCGATTCGGTGTAAGTTTTTAACTAAATACCGACCGTACCGAACCGATTACATCCCTAGTCACACCAGATCAGCATATATTCATGTCAAGAACTTAATCTTTAGCCCCTTATTTGACAGACATGCTTTAGTGAGGTAAGAAAATAGTACTTGAGATTATATATATATAATTTTTTTTTTTTTTTTTTTGTTACAGGAAAATCCTCTCACTCTCCCGCAGGTCCAAGGCAGCGCCCCGAGGAGATCACCAGGGTGTCCTGTTGTTCGTTCCGAGCCAGAGACTATAACCTGGAAGCTTGTCCCGACCTCACAAGGCAAGCTTCGGTAAATCAGGACTCGCACAGCGGGGGAGAATTAAACCCACACCAAGTAGCTGATAAGGCATCCTTGAGGTCAACCTCCTAACCAACTGTGCTACGCCCAGGAGATTGGCCCAGAGGGGATTCGAACTCTGGACCTAGGGGCTTAAACCCCAGGCCCTTACCAAGTTGCCACCCACCCCTGGGTTATATATATAATTGTTACTAATGGTGTAAGTTGTCTCCACTAATGTCTTCCAAGGAAAAACTATTCAACTTCTTAGAAACACATATTTTAGTAGGGGTGCTCGTGGATTGGTTTTGCATGGTTTACGGTTCGATTTTGATCCGTCCATATCTATGCGTTTTGGGAAAAAGTCAACCCGCAACCGCCTGCAGTGCGATTTGCGGTTTGTGCGAATAGGGTTTGCAGATGTGCAGGCGGTTTGCGGTTTATACTTTTTTCTTTAAAAATTAATTTTTGAGTTTTTTTTTTTCATCGAATTTAGGCATCAGATTCATTTTATATATTTGTGATCATTTGACAATAATTTTCTGATGAGTTTACAAATAAAAATTGAACATCAATGCATTAAATGAAAGTACCCAAAACAAATTCCATCAAATTTAGGCATCAGATTCATTTTATATATTTGTGATCATTTGGCAATAATTTTCTGATGAGTTTACAAATAAAAATTAAATATCAATGCATTAAATGAAAGTACCCAAAAAACAGAGACACTACACTAGCATTTTTGCCATGAAAAAAATGTATATCAATGCATGAAAAAATGTATACCAATGCATTAAAGGTTGTACTCAATTAGAATTGCCAGTTCAGTAATCAATAATCAAACTAGAAGCTCCATCGAATACCAGAAGGAAAATTTTATTCGGAAAAAGTGGATGAGTCACCAATGAAAATCATATAAGAAACCAAGTTTAGGACTTGATAATTCTACAGCATTAAGAAAGTTGATAAATACTTAAAAATAAGGATCCTAGTGTCATAGAGAACATAATGGTGCTCCTGTTAAAGTTACAAAGTTGGTATATAAAAAATAATAATAATTAAAGTGCGGGCGGTTTTGTAGGTTGTGGGTTTAACCCGCGATCCGCCCGTAACCCGCAAATTTGTCATATTTCAAACCGCATCTGCCCGCATTATGTTTGTGAAATCGCTCATTTTTATGCGGGTTGGACGGGTTGGGCGGTTTGAACGGTTCAAATAAACCGTTGCCCACCCCTATATTTTAGTATTTCACCAATAGAACACAATTTGTCTCATGGTGAGAGCTCACAATAGATCTTCTTCATCAATCTCTCTTGGATGTATTGCTTTGCTACCTGGCAAATTACTCCCTCCTTGTTGCCAATAACCGCCCCATATTTGCATGCCCGAGAATAGAACGAATCTTATTAGCCAAAATAATGATGTAAAATATATTATCAATAAGGATGTAAATTATATTATCAATAAGACCTCGTTTAAAAATAAGCTAATTTAGTAATTTTTTATTTTTTTTAGTTAAAATATAAGATAAAAAAAATTAATATATTTAGAATAACTTTTTAATTTTTTACAAAAATATGTATAAAAAATAAAGAAATTTTTTTTTTGACTTTTTTGTATAAGTTTTTGACTTTTTAATTTTTTTAGGGACTTTTAAACTAAAATATTAAGTTACTAAACGAGGCCTAAATGCAGATAAACGAGACCTAAATACGAATAAAAGATGAACAACCAAATAAATTGAAAACCAAAACTAGAATTAAAAATCCTTGCGTCCACATTCCTTACACTTGGTTGTCATTGACTATTGGTAAATGTGAAACGGGCCAAATCTTTTAGTATATATATAGGCCCGTTTGTTTTCAGAAGTAAGTTGAGTGAAATTGTTGATGAGAAGATTGTTAGTAAAGAGATTATTAATGAGGGGACTAAGAAAAATTGTATTTATTTGATAACCAATGGACTAACAATAATTCATGTTTGTTTTGAGAGATAGAAATAAAATTAATCATGTCAAATTTCACAAACACCTTTGTTGCATTACTATCAAATTTTTGTTTATACCAACTAATAAATGCATTACATATTTTAATATTAAAAATATATTTTATAAATATTAAAAATATATTTTATAAATATTAAAATTATATTTTAATATTAAAAATTATATTTCATAAATATATATTTTTTGGTACTATTTTATTTTTTTAATATAATTTTTTTTGGTATAAATATTATTATACTATTACATTTTTATATTAAATTATTTTGACATAAAGAATGGTGGAGTAAAAATTTAAGTGACTACTAAATTGTAGATTAAGAATTAAAAAAATTAACATGAATTTTTCTTGTAAGTGAGAACAGAATACATTGAGATGAAGACCTTAAGATTCAACATTAAATATTAAAATACTAAAAATCTTGAGATTCACAATGCCCTAAATTTAATATGAATATTCAACATCAAAGGCAACAAGATTCAAAAGTTTTTAAAGTCATCTTTAAAAAAATATGCCGGAAAAAATATGTCGATCCAATGAGTCTCACTAGATTAGCATATTTCATGTCAAGAATTTGATCTTTGGTATCGGATTTTATGTGAGACTATAGATATTGCTGTCGGGAATTGCTTGGACTGGTTGCAAAGGTTCTAGCTCTGTCGAATGATCCAACCCATGGGCACAACATTAAGTTGGTATGCAATTGGCAGTGAGTTTCCTTAACCCATATTAGTAAGTAAATTGACAAGGACTGATCATTACTTTTAATTGGAAGTCTAACCAATCCAATAATTAGTTTAAAATCATACAAATCCAAGACTCTACACTCATTTGAGTCACTTTCAAATAAATATGCCGATCTAACGAGGCCCAGTAAATCAACATATTTCATTTCAAGAACTTGATCTTTGACTACTATTTAACAGACATGTTTTAGCCAAACAAGATATACAATACTCAAGATTATAAATATACATATATAATTGGTACAAATGATGAAGTTGTTCCCCGATCAATGTTGTACTAAATTTTTTCTCCACTAATGTCTTTAAAGGAAAAACTATCCAACTCCTTGGAAACACACATTTAGTATTTCACCAATTCTTCAAAGTGGGAGCTCACAACAGATCTTTATCAATCTTTGCTACTTGGCAAATTGTAAGAAATGGTTTTGGAAAATCAAATTTTTCCTAAACTTTAGTCTATTTTTTAGATGGGATCCATGCGCCAAAGTTGTCTGGTCAAAGTGGTAACGTGTTCTATGCTGCGTTGTGATTCACGTAGTATATTTGGTTGCTCAAAATCATTATCGGGGTGAATGGAAAATTGAAGCAAAAAATGAGCTCCATGGAAATGGAGTTTTGATGGAAATTTCTTAAAGGTGTGTTTTAAGGCTTGTCCCACATTGATTTGGTGGGCATACTTTGAGTGGGTTTACAAGGCTTGAGTTTGGAACTTGGGGTAGGCCCCAAGGGGCACCCAAGTTTTGTAGAGGGAGAAGTTATGGACAAAGTAGGCTAGACCCATTGGACCCAAAATAAATATGCGCGCCATCGTTCGTCCGGTCGGGGGGCTAGGGCGTGATGTGTGGTTGGGCTGGGCTTGTTCGGCCCAATATCTATCTTTTTGGGCAAAAAATATTTGAATTTTATTTTTTCTAAAATTAAATTCTAATTTTTTGGAATTTGAATTTCGAAAATTAATTTCAAAATTGGCTTCGGTTTTTTCCCTATCTGGACATATTCAAATTTGTTTAAATTTCAAACCCAAACAGTTTGTATCTGTTGAAATAGTGCCTTACCTGTTTAAATTCAAACCATACCTGTTTAAACAGGTTTGCACTTGTTTAATTCAAACCTAATAGCCACAAATTCTCCTATAAATAGGCTAGTCATTCATTTGGATTTTCACTCCAATTTTCGTCCAAAATTCTACTTTTGCTCTCTGTATTTTTTGCTGCATTATTTTCTTTGTCAGAAACAGTGTAAACACAAAATGTGTTCGTTGTGCGAATAATTTGTAGTGCTGCAATTATTCATAGTTGATCATCTTATCTTGGGAGATAGACATCCATAATCTGAAAGCACTGTGGAGAGGACGAATTTGTCTTAAGGGCACAGTGTTAAACACTGGACTTGATCAAAAATTTGGTCAACAAATTAATTTGGTAAGTAATTAATTTAATTTCTGTTTTATTATTTTCCTGTTTCAGATTTTGATTTTGTTTTTGTAACAAAATAAAAATCTATCTATTTTTATGTATTTATTTTATATTTTGGTTTGATTTTTGTAATCAAACAATCTCTTTCATTTCCTTTATTTCTTCTGTATTCCGTTTGTTGTTAAGTACACAAGCAGAATTTATTTTTTAAATACAGTGAAGATTATCCAACAATCTTAAGACAGAGTATTTTTTGGTGTCTTCATTGTATTTAATTTTTTGTGATTTCACAAAGTGATATTCTGGTTGGAAAATACAAATAGTAGTAATATACTGTTTGACAAATAGTAGTAATATACTGTTTACTTTTTTTGACAACTAGTAATAATATATTGGTGTCATTAACAATTGCAGAAAATTAATTTGTGTTACAAAAAATTATTATGGTATGTTATTTTTTTCTAGTTTTAGTAACAAGAAAAATAAAATTATTTTATGTTATAATTTATTTTCTGGTTTTAGTAACTAGAAAATTAATTTGTGTTTTGGTTTTTTCTGATTTTTGTAATCAGATATTATGGCTACTGAAAGTAGTACTCCAAATCCGATCTTTACAACGACTCCGGTCCCTATCCAGAACCATGTTCCAGTTTCGATAAATCATGGAGAAAAACCGTGGCACTAAGTTTAAGAGATGACAACAGAAAATGTTGTTCTATTTTACAACTCTAAATCTGACCCGATTTTTCTGTGAAGAGACTGTAGTCCTTAGAGAGGATGAAAGTGATCGGCAAGTTGTTGCCGCTGTAGATGCTTGGAAACATTCTGATTTTCTGTGCAGAAACTACATCTTTAATGGCCTTGACAACATGTTGTATAATGTTTACAGCCCTCTAAAAACAACAAAAGAATTGTGGGATTCTTTGGAGAAAAAATACAAGACAGAGGATGCCGCCACAAAAAAAATTTATTGTCGGTAAATTTCTGGATTTTGTTATGGTAGACTCCCAAATAGTAATTTCTCAAGTTCAAAATTTTCAATTAATTTTGCATGATATTTATTATGAAGGTATGTCTCTTAACGAGTCTTTCCAAGTCACTGCTTTAGTGGAAAAGTTACCACCGACTTGTAAAGATTTCAAAAATTATTTAAAACATAAACGCAAGGAGATAACCATGGATGAATTGATTGTAAGACTAAGAATTGAGGAAGATAACTGAAAGGATGAAAAGAGGAATGATAAAAATCCCATAGAATCCAAGGCTAATGTGGTTGAATAAGTGCACAAACCACATAACAAAAAGAGGAAGTTTACTGGAGATAGTCCTAAACAAAGCGACAACAATGGCAATAAGAAGTTCAAAGGAAAATGCTATAATTATGGAAAGACTAGACATTGAGCTTTTGACTGCCGCTGCCCTAAGAAGGATCGCGGAAGTACAAGCAAGAAGACCACCAATCAAGCCAATGTGACAGAACTTGATTACATCTCTGACGGGGTAAATGACATCAATCTTTCTGCTGTGGTGTCTGAGGCTAATTTGGTTGGAAATCCCAAGGAATGGTGAGTTGACACTGGGGCAACTCGACGCATTTGCATGGTCTGAAGCTAATTTGGTTGGAAATCCCAAGGAATGGCGAGTTGACACTGGGGCAACTCGACACATTTGCGCGGACAAGAAGATGTTCACTACTTACAATGAGGCTGCAAATGGTGAACAACTTTTCATGAGAAATTCTTTTACTTCTACTGTGACTGGGCAAGGAAATGTGATCTTGAAGATGACATCAGGGAAATAACTTACCCTCAACAACGTACTGCATGTACCAGACATCTGGAAGAATTTAGTTTCTGGTTCTTTGTTAAGTAAAAATGGTCTTAGGCTTGTATTTGAGTTTGATAAATTTGTATTAACAAAGAGTGGTATGTATGTTAGTAAGAGATACATGCGTGATGGTCTTTTCAAGTTGAATGTAATGATTGTTGTACCAAAACTTGCTATTACTAAAAATAACACATCTTTTGCTAATATTCTCGAGTCGAATTTATGGCATAGTAGATTAGGACATGTAAATTTTGATGCTTTGTGTAGATTAATTGGTTTGGATTATATACCAAAGTTTGAAATTGATCCTAATCACAAATGTGAAATTTGTGTAAAAGCGAAACTAACTAAGACTCCATTTAAATCGGTTGAAAGAAAAACCGAACCTCTAGAATTAATTCATACTGATGTGTGTGATCTTAAATTTGTTCAAACTAGAGGAGGCAAGAAGTATTTCATAACATTTGTTGATGATTACACAATATACTGTTATGTATCCTTACTTAGAAGTAAATATGAAGCCTTAGTGTGATGACCCTCATCCTCGTCTTAGCCATGTTCATGTGCATCTGCATGATTTTGTTTTGTTAAGCTTGCATTTGTAGATTTCGACTTGTTTTGCCTAAAGTAAAGGTCCTTGTCTTGTTTTGCGCTTATGTGATTTGCTTGAGTATTGCTTGTATGCTTTGTTCCTTGCTTGGTGTGTGTAGCCTAGGTCACACCCTTGAACCTCTTACACCTAGGACCATCTCGGAACCACTTTGGTTGACCTTCACCTTCACCCTGGCATATTGGCCGAGATATCATCATCTAGGCCGAGGTGTGCATCATCTAGGCCGAGATGTGTATCATCTAGGCCGATATGTTGTCATCTAGGCAACCAACATCCTTGATCCTTGCACCTAGTGATCTTGTTCCTGGACTGGTATGACCTAGACCGAGGTGTGGCACATCTAGGCCGAGCTGTGGCACAGCTAGGCCAAGTGTTATCCTTCCTAACCGAGATCATCGAAACCTTCTTGTCCGAAGCCTATGTCTTGATCCAAGGTCACTGCCTTGTCAGAGTGCCCTTGTCACCTTACTTGTTGTACACCCTTTGTCATGCTCTTGTCTTGTCATTCAGTCACCTTTTAAGGAAACCCAACCAGACGTTGCCACATGTCCCAGCAGGGGGTTAAGTCAGTAAGCTATTGAGAAAACATATCATTTGCTATATATCTTTGCCCTAGAAGAGAGAGAAGCTCTAGGAAGAGGAAGAAGGAGTTCTTGAGAGAGAAGTAGATTTCCAAGCTTGATCCTTAGAGTTTGAACCGTTTGATCCATGTTTTGATCTTAGAATCTTGATCTTCTCCGGTTGTTATTTGCATATATATGATCACATTCATTGATCTAGTATGATTCATGAGCCATGCATTGATTTAAAGTTGTTTTAGAAAGAAAAGTGATGTTCTTGTGTTCTTCAAGAAAAACCCACGTTTTGATCCGAAAGTTTGTATCAAGATCCATGTTTTGTGTTTTGTTTTCATGAAATCTCCAAGTACGGGTACCCAAGTCCATGTTTTTGAACTCATCTCATGAAATCTCAGATTTTGAATAAAGAAGTAATGATTTTGGCATTCATGTTCTTCATGTTCATGTTCTTCAAGAGGAAACCCAGATTTTCCAGACTTCATTTCCCTGAATGTGGTCACCGGAACCACACCTCGGCCAAGGGGTGTGGGACCTCGGCCAAGACCTGGTTGGTACCCAGCATGTTTTCCCAAGATGAAAAACGGTGTTTTAACTCCCAGCACATGTTTTGCTTTGTCTTGACCTAGTTTTGAAAGAAATGTCGGGATCATTTACGCTCATGTAGAGCTTGTTTTAAGGATGCGTTGCACAACCATCTTTGAGCATTACTTCTTGTCTTCTTGATATGCATTCAGTGGACCTTGCCATGTATTTGTAGGTCTTGGATTCTTGCCTTAAGCCCTGCACTCGAAGAGCTATGTGAGTGGTATTTTTAATAAAGCTATGTTCTAATGTTTTGATAAAAGCTTTGTTTGTTTCGTTTTGGAAAAGTGTTTGTTTAAGTATGAGATTATTCCTTGTTTTGTATCAAGTACTATCTTATTTTGATGACATTCTTGGAAAGTCCTTAGTGCTAGGGGACTATAATGCAACTAGTACCCTTGTTTGAGATATCTCCCTTGCCACCGACGGTCTTGTACGGGTGGGTTTGTCTAATCGATTCCGGGTCGATTATTCCCTTGTTTTGTCAGGAATGTCATCCTGTAGCTCGGCTTTTCGCGCTCCCTTTCGGAAGAATGAAATAGCCCTTACAGTTCGGACTCCACTTGTGTGTTGGTTCTGAGTCTGATTTCACAAGTGCAATGTAAAACAGTGGAAACACAAAAAAAATCTAAATCTGGCAATTTCTTTTGGAAAATCGATGTTTGAATCAAATGCCAAAAAAATGGACTGCTTTGCCTGATATCAGAGTCGCCACCTAAATATTTATTTTGGAAAATTTAGGAAACCCATGACTCGTGCCAAAGGCCATTAGTCTGTCGTTACCAAAGTGTCTTGGTTCGGGAACTTAGGTATGAGAGGGGAAGGTCAATAATTGAACACCCTACTCACCCGATCAAAGATCGGCCTCTACTAATCATGAGGTGGCTTTTATATACAGTATATGTTCTTATTTTGATTATTTAATAAATCCTAAAATTTATTATGTGAAGCATACAAGGTATAGACTAGTTTGCTCAAATTGGAACAATTCAATTTCATGTTTGTTTCTCGAAAAAGGTTTGAATTGGCCACCTTAGGTGGGCTTAATTTGCCACTTAACAAAGTGGGTTTAAAACATATATTCGTTGAATCATTCCAATTTAAGCAACAAGCCTTCATCCACAGGCATTCAAACAATTTATCATTTAAGCAATTAGCCTCATGGGTAGGATGCTAAACATAATAAGAAAATTATGTACAAAGCGGGATGCTAAAACATAACAACTCACATATTTACCGAAGTCCCCGCGAACAAGCTACAAAACAAAGTTAGAAAATATGCATGATTCCTAACTATACAATGTGACAATGCAACACATGTGATATGCAATTACTAGGCTCGGCTACTAATATGTGAAATGATTTGCTCGCATGCGGTCTAAGCATGTATTCAGAGAAGTATTGAAACGATAATGTGAATTCGAATGATGAACCGAGCCTCAGTGCATGCAATACAGGTGGATGCAAACATGAGTATGCTAAATTAAACATGATGTCTCTAATCTAACCATCATAAGCTGGTAAATAAAAGGGAGAAAGACGTGGGGTTGGAAGACATACACATTATTACAAATTTGTCTGCCCTCGCAGCCCGGAGGGTCTGAATGTCCAAATGTCCGAATAAATAATTATTACAAAACCGAATGAATAATAAATGAAAGGGGGCTGTCTAATTTATTACAATAATTAATGTAAGGCAAGCCTTGACACAATATATTCGGTATAATGTCCGACCGAATTTAATTAATTATATTGGTTCTTTACGTCGATTGTAATCCAATTTTTAACGAATTTTATTAGCCTTTTTTATTACCTGTCCATTTCTTTATCTTTTCTCCTGTTTGTGCAAAAGTGATATTTACGTCCACTAAGTCCAAAATGCAATAAAGAGAAACAAGCATCAACTTAACCCGAGAAAATTTTCTTCGGGGGAAATTACAAAGGAAGAGTCAAACTTATTTATAAGCAATAAGGGATTCCAAGTCAACTCAAGATGTGCAACAAGGACTAGTCAAACTCAAAAGAGTGATAATGACTTAGAAAAACCCCAAACTTGAGTGATAATGACTTGAAATCCAAACTTGATAATAAGTAATAATGACATTTTCCTTGGTGATTTCCAAGGGTTAATTAGTCCCTTAAAAGTAAACACACTGATGAATAAAGAGAAATGAAAAATAAAATATTGTACTTTAGTATAAGAACATGTATACATTTGGGGTAGTGAACCTCCAAAGAATTTAAACCGTTAAGTATAGAACGTTTTATGCTTTTGGTGGTAAATCCCTTAAGAGATTAAATCAGTAAGCATAGAACGTTGTATACTGTTGGTAATGAATCTCTTAAGCATAAAAATGTTTTATGCAGTTGGTAATGAATCTCCAAAGAGATTAAAACCATTAAGCATAGAGCATTTTATACCTTTGGTAATGAACCTCCTAAGTATAAAACGTTTTATGCCTTTGGTAGTGAATCTCCAAAGAGATTAAACTATTAAGCATAGAGCGTTTTATACTTTTGGTAAGGAACCTCTAAAGAGATTAAGCCATTAAGCATGGAAGAGTTCATTTTCTTATATTTTGAACTACAATCTTAATTTTTCACAACTTTTTAATCGAAATAAGCAAAGAGTAGAGGGAGGTTGCAGAGATGATTATGCGAAATTGATTAATTGGTTAGTACAAACAAACTTGATATTTAAAACATAAATCATGAAATAAATTAAACAGCCCCCTAAATAGCATATAATAGTGCTGAAATTAAGCTACAAAAAGCAAGTAAAATTAAATCGCCGGAGGTACTATTTAAAGTAATAAATTACAACAGTTTATATACAATATTTAAATTACAGCAGATATGTGGGTGGTGCAGCCATCCCATTAAAGCGATAAAAAAAACAGTTATAAAAAGAAGTAAATGAAATATTTAAACAAATTATATCACATTTTTAAATTAAATAAAAAATTTGCGAAAACACTACACTAATTAATTAACACCGATTAATTAATTAAATTCTAATTAACTAAACTAATTAGCTATTTAATTATACTAATTAAATCATTATAAAATTCTAATGAACTAACTATTCAACGAAAACTAATTAATTAATTGAACTAAACTAATTAATTAAACAAATTACATCACATTTTTAAATTAAATGAAAATTTGCAAAAACTCGCCTTTTGGGGAAATGATGAATTTTCTGAGTCACAAACTTTCTTTTGATTACTCTTAAGTCTGTGGAATGTATTCTCAATTCTCAGTCCAAAATTTGGAATTACAGCTTTAGTGGTTGTTTTTTGAATGGTGTATTGATGAAATGGAAATAAAAATACCTCCCTCTCTTTTTTTTTTTTTTCTCTTTTTTTCTTCGCCCCTCAGACTCTTTCTCCAGAATCCTCTCTTCCCATTCTCCAGAATGCCTCTCCAGAATTTTTTTCCCACTCCTTCTCCTGAAGCTCTGCCTTATATAGGCATATAATAATAATAATGATAATAATAATAATAATATAATAATATAAATATAATAATAATTTATATGTACGCTTAATTGATTTGAATGTCGGCATGCCGACATTAAATTGTTTTTGTTTATTATTTTTATTTTATAATATAATATAATTATAATAATATATAAAATATATAATTTATACCAAAATACAAAACATATAATATACTAATATAATTTTATATAAAATACTAAACATATAATATAATAATTTTAAACACATAATATAATTTGTTTTATTATTTTCTTTTATATAAAATACACAAAAAATGTGAACAAACACATAAAATTATGAAAAATTACAAAAATGCTAAATTAATGAAATATTCAGTATTTTAAAATAATTTGGCCATAATAGTGAAGGTTGGGATTAAAGTTCAAATTCCATCTCTTTTACTGAGAATTCTGCGAGAAACACATTCTAATTGTCATCATCGGGTAATCAAAAGAAAGCGAGTCTTAGGGTCGGTCAAAATGGGGTGTCTACAGTTGCCCCTCTTTGACAGAGCTCGAAGTCATTTCATGACGTGAGTGAATGTCAAAGCCCGAAGACAACCCTTTTGATAAGGCCGTAAGACTTGGGCAAACAAACAAATGTGCAAATGCAAGTGGTTGAACCAGAAGCTTGCTTACGTATCCCGTTTGCAAGGAATCAAACCTGCGTAGTTCAGGGACAAGATGTAGAATGATATGTAAAATATAACTTATGATCATGCAATGAAATGCAATCAAGACAATGATGTCATACTGAATGAAAGCATAAATGTTGGATGTAGTGAATGTGAGATCCAAACGCTTCGTCCGCGAGAGGGGAAAAGTGAACTTGAGATCCAAACATGTCTTACGCGAGAGGAGTATGTGAACTTGAGATCCAAACGCGTCTGACGCGAGAGGAGTATGTGAACTTGAGATCCAAACGCGTCTTACACGAGAGGAGTATTTGAGATCCAAACGCGTCTTACGCGAGAGGAGTATTTGAGATCCAAACACGCGGTGCGCGAGAGGACTATTTGAGATCCAAACGCGCGGTACGCGAGAGGAGTATTTGAGATCCAAACGCCCGGTATGCGAGAGGAGTATTTGAGATCCAAACGCGTCGCACGCGAGAGAGGTATTTGAGATCCAAACGCGCGGTATGCGAGAGGAGTATTTGAGATCCAAACGCACGGTACGCGAGAGGAGTATTTGAGATCCAAACGCGGGGTATGCGAGAGGAGTATTTGAGATCCAAACGCGGGGTATGCGAGAGGAGTATTTGAGATCCAAACGCGGGGTATGCGAGAGGAGTATTTGAGATCCAAACGCGCGGTACACGAGAGGAGTATTTGAGATCCAAACGAGGGGTACGCGGGGTATGCGAGAGAAGTATTTGAGATCCAAACGCGCTGTACGCGAGAGGAGTATTTGAGATCCAAACGAGGGGTACGCGAGAGGAGTATTTGAGATCCAAATACGCGGTACGCAAGAGGAGTATTTGAGATCCAAACGCGCGCTACGCGAGAGGAGTATTTGAGATCCAAACACGTATTACCCGAGAAGAGTATTTGAGATCCAAACGCGAGGTACGCGAGAGGAGTATTTGAGATCCAAACGCGTGGTACGCGAGAGGAGGTGGCGTGGTGTAAACAGACAGGTGCACCTACTGTTTTTAACCGATTTGCAATCCAAACGTGTCTCACACGAGAGGAAAGGGGGAAGGTTTTAACTTGGTAAACATCAAATCTAGCATCATTCACATGAAAGGAGCGAAGGTAAATTCGAAGTCCAAACGCGTCTTACGCGAATGAAAGAAGGTATGGTAGAATGATTTCTTGCTGACAAGGGGTAACCTTTACATGTTGAAGTCATAGATGCCCCTTTTCTTCCTGATCATATTCACAACTTTCCCTATTCTCTAACGGGGTGACAAACTAGGTTGGTTCAGTATCCAGAATTGAGGCGCATATACGCTACCTCAACCTATGGGACTGCTATACAGATTTCAAGCCGGGGATACACCCCTGGGTATTTAAACCAGACTTTAGTCTCGAAAATTCCAAACCTTTTGCGTTCTAGGCTTTGCCATTCGAACTCTAGTTTCCACCGTCGCAGTTGGTCTCCTAGGAACTTATTGCGAACACATGTAGGTGGTTATACCAGACCACCTGAAGTCGTTCAAGCACGACAAACACCAGAGGAATTGCACCTCTAGAGGATTTAAGGTCTCCTAGACCTTCCCTAAACCATTGAAGTCGTTCGGGCACGACAAACACCAAAGGAATTGCACCTTCAGAGGATTTAAGGTCTCCTAGACCCGAAAAAGAACACTAGGCGCACCTGCTATTTTTAACCTATTGAATGGCCATGGATGCCACTTTACTTCCTGATCATATTTACAACTTTCCCTATTCTCTAACGGGGTGACAGACTAGGTTGGTTCAGTATCCAGAATTGAAGCGCATACACGCTACCTCAACCTATGGGGTTGCCATACAGATTTCAAGTCGGGGATACACCCCTGGGTATTTAAACCAGACTTTAGTCTCGAAAATTCCAAACCTTTTGCGTTTTGGGCTTTGCCATTCGAACTCTAGTTTCCATCGTCGCAGTTGGTCTCATAGAAACTCATTGCAAACACAGGCAGGATAATATACAGATATTTACATGCACACAGATATTTACTTCAATAAAATAAGTTTCATTTTTTGCACATCAATGGCGTGACTGACATATCACTTTGAGTTTGAAAACATTTTTGTTTGATTGAATTTGAGAGTGATTAAATTTTGAATTCTGAATTGAACATTGATTCTATACTGATTTGAAGCAAAGAATGACTTAACGAAAGAAGAACGAAGCAAAACGTTCCAAACACACTTATATACACTGACTAGTATAAATACACCGACTAGTATAAATATACTGACTGGTATGAAAGGAACACCCTTATATACACTGACTGGTATGAATACCTTGATTGGTATGAATACACTGACTGGTATGAATACCTTGACTGGTATGAATACACACTTATATATACTGAATAGTTGACTCGAGCGGTGGAGAAGACAGAATCTCTAACTCGACTATGCCCCTAGTTCATTGCCTTGACCCTTTGATTTTTTTGTAAACATGTTTTGATCAACATAAGAGTTAGATTAGCATACTTCTTCCATTTTCTATTTTGAAATCATATAAGCTAAGCTGAGAGCATTGAAAATTTTCCCTTTTTAAATCCAAAGAATGGTCCAAGTTTTGCAAAAATGGAATAATTTTTGAGAAAATCAGTCAACTTCATTCAAATTAATCAAAACCTATTTTTGCAAAATGGCCACTACCCAACCAACATGGAATCAATCATTGAGGTGCATAGCCCTAAGCTAGATAACCCTGAATTGGTTCTGTTGTAGCAACGATGATAACCGAACCGAGCCGATCCGAACCGAATGAAACCGAGCAGAACTGGACCAAACTGAAATGAACAAAACGGAGCCAAGTTGAATTGAACCAACTGAACCGAGTAGAACGAAGACAAACCAAGCAAATGCGGACAAGACAGCCAAGTCGACTAAAGACACACCAATCAAACATGGATGAGATGAATGAGTTGAAAATTTATTAGGGCCGAACTTCGAGATAAAGCTAACTACGTATCCCAAAGAAAGGAATCAGGCCATCGTAGTTCGGGCCAAGGTTCACTCGGGTATTGACATTCTCTTTTTGTGCTCTAACTTTTGCCAAAGCCGCCCTTTCGGGTTTTCAACCTTGCGAGCTTTTGATTTTTTGGTTTTTCTATTTATTTTTTTCTTTTTTTTCATTTCATTTTTTTTTTCTTTTGAGTTTCTATTTTTTTTTTTTTTCTGCTCTAACTTTTGCCTAGGTCGCCCTTCCGGGTTTTCAACCTAGCGAGCCTCTCAAGGGTTACTTTTAGACTTGTCCATGTTGATTAGGTGTGAAATCTCTAGGCCATCTATAAGAACGACTACTACACTTGATCAGTATATATGATGATGTAGGGACTAGGCTAATTGGGTCCGAATTTGCCCCTAGTGTTGCCCCTAGTGTAGTGGATAGGAACTCGACTGTCCTTCAATAATAAAATTCATTCTCTCAAATTCTGGGTTTTGCCTTTCTAGGCTGTCTTCATTGGGAAACGATTCAATTTTAACTCTTTGATCACATCCAACCTTTTGCCCCTAGTTCAAGGGGTGCTTCAAATCTAAATCACATCCAACCTTCTTGCCCCTAGTTCAAGGTCTGTTTCCAATATGAATCACAGTCCCTACATAGTTTTGGCTAAGGTTCACTCGAGTATTGACACTCTCCCTTTACGCTCTAACTTTTGCCAAAGCCGCCCTTTCGGGTTTTCAACCTTGCGAGCTTTTCATTTTTCTTTTTATTATTATTATTATTATTATTATTTTTTGCTTTAACTTTTGCCTGGGTCGCCCTTCCGGGTTTTCGGCCCAGCGAGCCTCTCAAGGGTGGTACCTTATTGCCCCTAGTTTAAGGGCTGCCTCCATTTCAACTATGCAAGCCTCACACTTTTGCCCCTAGTTCAAAGGCTGTTTCAAATCTGAATCATATTTGACCTTATTGCCCCTAATTGAAGGGCTGCCTCCATTTGAATCACATCATGGCCCCCAGTTCAAGGGATATTTCCATTTGAATCATATCATTGCCCCTAGTTCAAGGGCTGTTTCCAATTTGGCTATGCAAGTCTTACACTTTGATTGATCATGATATACTTCGAATCAAGGTTTGAAAGCTAAGGAGCTAAGGAGATCGGACCTCAAGTCAAGAGAGATCCTATGCTGTATAATGAATTACAGGCATGTCTTCATAGGACCACGCAAAAACAGTTTTTGAAATCTTTTCACAAAGTGACTAATCACTCGTATTCTTACGAAGACAAGATAGAACCAATTTGGACCGAACCAGAATCCTTCTCAGTACCCACATTAACAAAAATGATTTTATTCATCAAAGGCTTAGCGCACCTATCTTCCTCTCAGTTGATCAAAATTTACAAATCCTGAGGAAATTCTTCCTCTTTGTTTTTATCAGAGTTTTGGAAAAAGTTTTGAAAACCTTTGGTCAATGCGATGAATTAAGGCACAGAGAAGTAGGAAGACTCTGTGGCATCTTTTTTTTTTTTTTTGTTTATTGAAAAGAGATTATGACTCAGCAATGACAACATACTTTTGACAACATACCCAAAAAAAAAAATGACAAAGAGGACTTAGACAGGACAGAAATGTCTAGGTTAGCACTATCGAAATCAACAGACTCTAACTCATAAGGCTGACTCGAGCCTGACTCTAATTCTACAAACTTGGTGGAGTCAAACTTAGACTCAATACTCAATTCAGAACTCAGAATAAAACCATTCTCAATTTTGCTAGTCAAAGTGTGGGCCAACCACAACATTCAAAATAAAGCTCGTGCAATCAACAGGTGGTCAATAGGTGGTCACTACCCAATTACAGAGATGGTCGGATACCCTACAAGTTCTATTTATTTATAATGGTCGACTTTGTGGGATATCGATTTTTTTTTTTTTTTTTTTTTTTTTTGCAAACTACCTTGCAAAAAAACAATGGGAACCCCCAATCTAAATTTTAGCAGCGTTTCGACTTAACTGATCACTAATTATTGCTAACTCATGCTGACACACTGAACTCAACCCCACAAATTGAAATGCCTGAACCACTGTTCGGAATTTGAGAATCTCTGTATAGATCCAATACATTGCACATAGCAAGAAAGAGAACAAACACCCCTATGGAGGGTGGGGTTATCTTGTCCTAACTTGAAATGATCTAGGGTTTCACTATTCAAACAAGTGGTTTCATAACATCCTGTACGGGTAGCATCCTGTCCTAATTTGAATGGTCACTAGAGCGTATTATATGCATTAGGTCAAATAGTCACAAAGGGTACCTCGGCAAGACTACCTAATATACCTCTCACATCTAACACCGAAAAGTGAAAGGAGGATCAAGCGGTACAGCGGTAATCCAGATCCAAGGGTTGTGTTCCCAACTTGACAGAGCCCATGACCGGTTAGCCTTTTGGCAAGCTTCGTAGGCAAGCCTCTGGCAAACCGTCCAGGAATAATATATGGCAAACACAGGGACCTAGGCGCACCAATGCAAATGCAATGCAAAGAACATATAAATGTAGATAAAAATTCACATCATGAAGTTTGAGTCAAATTCTCTAAGTCCCCAGCAGAGTCGACAGAAACTGTAGCTCGGCTTTTCGCACTCCCTTTCGGAAGAATAAAATAGCCCTTACAGTTCGGACTCCACTTGTGTGTTGGTTCTGAGTCTGATTTCACAAGTGCAATGTGAAACAGTGGAAACACAAAAAAAATCCAAATCTGGCAATTTCTTTTGGAAAATCGATGTTTGAATCAAATGCCAAAAAAATGGACTGCTTTGCCAGATATCATAGTCGCCACCTAAATATTTATTTTGGAAAATTTAGGAAACCCATGACTCGTGCCAAAGGCCATTAGTCCGTCGTTACCAAAGTGTCTTGGTTCGGGAACTTAGGTATGAGAGGGGAAGGTCAATAATTGAACACCCCACTCACCCGATCAAAGATCGGCTTCTACTAATCATGATGTGGCTTTTATATACAGTATATATTCTTATTCTGATTATTTAACAAATACTAAAATTAATTATGTGAAGCATACAAGGTATAGACTAGTTTGCTCAAATTGGAACAATTCAATTTCATGTTTGTTTCTCGAAAAAGGTTTGAATTGGCCACCTTAGGTGGGCTTAATTTGCCACTTAACAAAGTGGGTTTAAAACATATATTCGTTGAATCATTCCAATTTAAGCAACAAGCCTTCATCCACAGGCATTCAAACAATTTATCATTTAAGCAATTAGCCTCATGGTAGGATGTTAAACATAATAAGAAAATTATGTACAGGAGGGATGCTAAACCATAACAATTCACATATTTACCGACGTCCCGCGAACAAGCTACAAAACAAAGTTAGAAAATATGCATGATTCCTAACTATACAATGTGACAATGCAACACATGTGATATGCAATTACTAGGCTCGGCTACTAATATGTGAAATGATTTGCTCGCATGCGGTCTAAGCATGTATTCAAAGAAGTATTGAAACGACAATGTGAATTCAAATGATGAACCGAGCCTCAGTGCATGCAATACAGGTGGATGCAAACATGAGTATGCTAAATTAAACATGATGTCTCTAATCTAACCATCATAAGCTGGTAAATAAAAGGGAGAAAGACGTGGGATTGGAAGACATACACATTATTACAAATTTGTCTACCCTCACGCAGGAGGGTCTGAATGTCCAAATGTCCGAATAAATAATTATTACAAAACCGAATGAATAATAAATGAAAGGGGCTGTCTAATTTATTACAATTATTGATGTAAGGCAAGCTTTGACACAATATATTCAGTATAACGTCCGACCGAATTCAATTAATTATATTGGTTCTTTACGTCGATTGTAATCCAATTTTAACCAATTTTATTAGCCTTTTTTATTACATGTCCATTTATTTATCTTTTCTCCTGTTTGTGCAAAAGTGATATTTACATCCACTAAGTCCAAAATGCAATAAAGAGAAACAAGCATCAACTTAACCCGAGAAAATTTTCTTCGGGGGAAATTACAAAGGAAGAGTCAAACTTATTTATAAGCGATAAGGGATTCCAAGTCAAACTCAAGATGTGCAACAAGGACTAGTCAAACTCAAAAGAGTGATAATGACTTAGAAAAACCCAAACTTGAGTGATAATGACTTGAAATCCAAACTTGATAATAAGTGATAATGACATTTTCCTTGGTGATTTCCAAGGGTCAATTAGTCCCTTAAAAGTAAACACACTGATGAATAAAGAGAAATGAAAAATAAAAGATTGTGCTTTAGTATAAGAACATGTATACATTTGGGGTAGTGAACCTCCATAGAATTTAAACCGTTAAGTATAGAACGTTTTATGCTTTTGGTGGTAAATCCCCTAAGAGATTAAATCAGTAAGTATAGAACGTTGTATACTGTTGGTAATGAATCTCTTAAGCATAAAATGTTTTATGCAGTTGGTAATGAATCTCCAAAGAGATTAAACCATTAAGTATAGAGCGTTTTATACCTTTGGTAATGAACCTCCTAAGTATAAAACGTTTTATGCCTTTGGTAGTGAATCTTCAAAGAGATTAAACTATTAAACATAGAGCGTTTTATACTTTTGGTAAGGAACCTCTAAAGAGATTAAGCCATTAAGTATGGAAGAGTTCATTTCTTATATTTGAACCACAATCTTAATTTTTCACAACTTTTTAATCAAAATAAGCAAAGAGTGGAGGGAGGTTGCAGAGATGATTATGCGAAATTGATTAATTGGTTAGTACAAACAAACTTGATATTTAAAACATAAATCATGAAATAAATTAAACAGCCCCCTAAATAGCATATAATAGTGCTGAAATTAAGCTACAAAAAGCAAGTAAAATTAAATCCCCGGAGGTACTATTTAAGGTAATAAATTACAACAGTTTATATACAATATTTAAATTACAGCAGATATGTGGGTGGTGCAGCCATCCCATTAAAGCGATAAAAAAAACAGTTATAAAAAGAAGTAAATGAAATATTTAAACAAATTATATCACATTTTTAAATTAAATAAAAATTTGCGAAAACACTACACTAATTAATTAACACCGATTAATTAATTAAATTCTAATTAACTAAACTAATTAGCTATTTAATTATACTAATTAATTCATTATAAAATTCTAATGAACTAACTGTTCAATGAAAACTAATTAATTAATTGAACTAAACTAATTAATTAAACAAATTATATCACATTTTTAAATTAAATAAAAATTTGCGAAAACTCACCTTTTGGGAAAATGATGAATTTTCTGAGTCACAAACTTTCTTTTGATTACTCTCAAGTCTGTGGAATATATTCTCAATTCTCAGTCCAAAATTTGGAATTACAGCTTTAGTGGTTGTTTTTTGAATGGTGTATTGATGAAATAGAAATAAAAATATCTCCCTCTTTTTTTTTTCCCTCTTTTTTTCTTCTCCCCTCAGACTCTTTCTCCAGAATCCTCTCTTCCCATTCTCCAGAATGCCTCTCCAGAATTTTTTTCCAACTCCTCCTCTTGAAGCTCTGCCTTATATAGGCATATAACAATAATAATAATAATGATAATAATAATATAATAATATAAATATAATAATAATATATATGTACGCTTGATTGATTTGAATGTCGGCATGCCGACATCAAATTGTTTTTGTTTATTATTTTTATTTTATAATATAATATAATTATAATAATATATAAAATATATAATTTATACCAAAATACAAAACATATAATATACTAATATAATTTTATATAAAATACTAAATATATAATGTAATAATTTTAAACACATAATATAATTTGTTTTATTATTTTCTTTTATATAAAATACACCAAAAATATGAACAAAAACATAAAATTATGAAAAATTACAAAAATGCTAAATTAATGAAATATTCAGTATTTTAAAATAATTTGGCCATAATAGTGAAGGTTGGGATTAAAGTTCAAATTCCATCTCTTTTACTGAGAATTCTGCGAGAAACACATTCTAATTGTCATTATCGGGTAATCAAAAGAAAGCGCCCAAGTCTTATGGTCGGTCAAAATCGGGTGTCTACACATCCCTTGTATTATATTGATGCTAGTAAGCATCCCTTGAACCTTTGAAAGACTTTGATTGATGAACTTGGTTCATCCCTTGATTTGGTACAAGATATGTTATGTATTGTTTTGATAAAGATCTCGAATATCATTCATTCAAACCTTTATTACTAATATCATTCATTGAGTATCCAAGCTCACCCTCTCCTTATATATATGTAGGTGACGAGCAAGAAGGCGGTGATGCCTGGATGTTATTTGCAAGTTGTTTTGGATTCACGTTTTGCTAGCATTTTGAAGATTATGCTTCTTAGCTTTGTAATTCATTTCTTTTGTATATGTCGGCTTGAGAAGCCTTGTGACCAAGATGTGACATGTACTTATTTTATTTGTATCCAGGTTGTACACCATGTTAAAATGTATGTCATTTCATTTGACCTATACACAGCTCTTGTGAACTATTTAGATTTAAATTTATTGCTTCCGTACATGTAAGCCCTATATGTATACTCTGATTGTGTGTGACTTTGTAAGTTGGCCTTTGGTAATCTCGGATTACTGGCCATCATGGCACCATTCTACTAGGGGCGGAATGGGGTCGTGACACTTAGAAATGTTTAAACTCTACAAAACTGAAGTTGAAAATCAACTTGGTAAAACCATTAAAATGGTTAGAAGTGATAGGGGTGGTGAATATGATGCACCATTAAATGAATTTTGTGCACAACATGGGATTATTCACCAAACTACATCACCCTATTCTCCACAACAAAATGGAATTGCTGAAAGAAAGAATAGAACCCTTAAAGAAATGATGAATGCCATGTTACTAAGTTCAGGCTTACCGCAAAACTTATGGGGAAAGTAATATTGTTTGCGAATTATGTTCTTAATAGAATACCCCACAAGAAAACCAACAACACTCCTTATGAATTGTGGAAAGGTCGACCGCCTTGCTACAAATACTTAAAAGTGTGGGGGGTGTTTGGAAAAAGTTAAAGTTCCTATTCCTAAAAGGACTAAGATAGAACCAAAAACAGTGGATTGTGTGTTTATTGGTTATGCTCAGATTAGTAGTGCATGTCGGTTTCTGACTTATAAATCAGAAATATCTGATATAAATGTGAACACCATTATAGAGTCAAGGAATGCTGTATTTTTTGAACATGTCTTTCCTTACAAGAAAGGACAAGAATTAAGTTTATAGAAAAGAACTTATGATTGTACACAAAGTCAAGAGACTAATGACAATCAAACACAAGAGACTAGTAATGGTCTCGTCCAGCAGGATTTAACTGATGATGAACCAAGACGAAGTAAGAGAGTAAGAACATCAAAATCCTTTGGTCCAGATTTTCTGATATACTTATTAGAAAATGAACCTCAAAGCTTTAAAGAAGCAATGACAGGTCCTGAAGTACCTTTGTAGAAAGAGGCTGTTAATAATGAAATTGAATCCGTTATGCAAAATCATACTTGGGAATTGGTGGATCTTCCACCCGGTTCTAAACCTCTTGGATATAAATGGATATTCAAGAGAAAAATGAAAGCAGATGGTTCAATAAACAAGTATAAAGCAAGACTTGTGGTAACATGTTACAGATAAAAGTAAGGTCTAGACTATTTTGATATATATTCCCCTGTGACAAGAATAACATCTATTCGCATGCTTATTGCTATAGTAGCTGTGGAGAGGTGGTTTGGAAATACTCTTTGGATCCTGTAGAACGCTCTTGATCCTCAGCTAGTCACTTGAAAAGGAATGAACACTCCGGTAGGGGGTGCCGGAATTAGCACTCCGACGGATAAGTCAGTGTATACTCTCTTGGTTGCTTGTATCTCAAGTTAATCTTACTTGTTCTCACATACCTTTCTTTGGCTGATGCTCATCTATTTATATTTTTCTTTTGGGCCTCAGGGTCGGGCCCACCCTTAATCCATTGCACGTTTATGTATTCGGCTTTTGTTTGACTGTTCCACGGCCGATTAATATATTCGGCTTTGGGATCGTCCAGAATGAAGCCGAATACAAATTCCGTCCTTCACTGTCCTCATACCGTTATTCGGCTTTATTGCTCCCATAATATCCGGCTCCCACAATTGCCCCCCAAACATCCTATTAACGCATGTTTGGTTTCAAACTTGAAAAGTCAAGGAAAGAACGGCAGTAAACCTCATTCCAATGCATGTCAGAACATACGCTTTTCAGGCATCATTATATCTTCTCGCCTCTTCGTACGTTTTCTTCATTTAATGTGATTTGATACTATGTTGTCCCTTCGAATGTAAGTTTTTTTTGAATACTCAAAGCTTCTAGTTTCCCTTTCGATAAACCTCTATTTCGCGACCTCTACAACTTCCTCTTGTTTCTCATTGTCTCTTCTCCTTCAATTCGAATCCCATTTCCTTGTTTATTTTTAATTTTGCATAATCCTTAGGCTGGCTAGGATGGCAAAACACTTGAAAGAACTCCTTTCTTCGGAACGAATTTCTGGTTTCCAACGCCATTATTCCATCCCCGACGATGTCCATCTGTCACTCATGGCAGACAGCACCACTGATATGAAGACGACTGATGAAAATACAATCATCTTTCCTCTCTTATCAATTGCTGAGGGCGGAGTTCGTTTTCTTCTTCACCCATTTTTAAGGGCCGTCCTTCGACACTGGGGTCTAATCCTTTCCCAACCTAATGTAAATTTTTTCCGAATCATAATGGGGATTATAGAGTTGAACTGACGCCTTAGGATTAATCTTGGTATACCTGCAATTCGGCATTGTTATGCCTTAGCCAAATCTACTAGCCGGTTGGGACGCTATTTTCTCAGGGCCAAGGATACCGATCATCACTTAGTGACTATGCTTGCCAGCTCTGGCAAGCGTGTTGACGATGTAATGGTCGTTGTCCGAGACAACTAGGAATTTGGCGAGGGTGAAGATCGCCTAGATCCCGTGCCAAGACGAAAACGCGAACCAGGTGGCCGTATAGCTCATTTTTTTTTATTATTATATATTTATTCGGCTTTCCTTCTATGTACTTACCGTTTTGTTTTTACAGGCAACGATTTGAAGAAAGTTTTGGTTTCAGCCTACGACGCCGTACTTGCGGAAATTAAAATCACACTCCAGTTCTTTGGCCGTCCAATCCTTCAGAAACAGGGGAGGGCGGCCCACATTCTTCTAAGATACGAGCCGACCTACACAACGTTTTCGGCGGCAGACAACATTCCAATTCCGAGGGGCGAAGAGCATCTTATGGCCCTTATCTTCCCCAACTTTAGAAACCTAAGGCAAATTGCTTTGGAAGCCTCCAATTCGGAGCAGGTGGAAGAACAAGTAGCCGAAGAGGTCGCCGAGAAGCCAAACCAATCGGAAGCTGAGGTAGACGAGGCTCTAAACTTTGCCTTTGAGGAAGCCAGCCTCAATTCATCCAACCCTCCATCCACTTCAGGCCGAGGAAATGTCTCCTTTGAAGACACTTTTACAACTTAGGAGACCTTTCCGGATACGTATCCTGAGAATATGGCTGGGGAGTCGCTTACGCAACTTACCAGGAGGAAAAATGCCAAAAGGATGGCTGCCCAGAGGAGGGCCGAGGCCATCCGATTGGAAACTCCACCCGCTGCCATCGCTGAGTCCTCTCTGCCTGTTATTGAGGAAGAAACGGCTCAGACCGAAATGGCTAAGACGGAGCAGGTAGAACAGGAGGATCAGGAGGCTGAGCAAAGGGGGGAAAAGCGCCCCACCGAGTGAGAAGTTGTCTTTAGTGAGGACCAAATCGATAAACGGCTGCGGATTAAGGAATCGGACTTGGTTGTTCCGTTCACTATTCAACCAAGGATAAGGAATATGCCGATTGCCTCTGATGCGTCAGCTTTGAAGGACCCGGCTGTGGCCTTAAGCATGGTCTCCTCAATTTCCCTACCGGTTGACAAAGCCACATTTCAGGAGGAGCCAAATCTATTGTCAATTGCATTAGCTGCTCAATCGGCCTTATTGGTATATGCCTTATCTGCGATCTTCCGCCTAGATATATATATATATATTTTTTCTTATTTTTTGTAACTCTATTTTCTTGTTTTGTAGACGGTGGGCAGGATAGCCAAAATCGGCCGCCGTTAACATGACGCTGTAGAACAGATCGGCTTGTTGAAAGCCGAAATTGAAAATGAAAAGAGCAAGGCTTTGGAAGCCTCACAAAGAGCCGATTCTGAGGCATCAAAAGCGGCGGAGGAACGTGCGAGAGCCGACTCTGAGGCCGAGAGCTCGAGGAATTCCGACCAACTAAGGCTGGCCGCCGAAGAAAAGGCAAAAGCGAGCGAAGATGTGCTCAAGTTAGCCAAGGAGGCGATCGCTAAGTTGGAAGCCGATTTGGAAGAGTCGAGGAAGGCAAAAGAATTAGTCAACTCCGAGATTTCCAAAGCGTTCCAAGCTGGGAAGGACGCCGCCTTAGAAAACTACGTGGAAGAAGTGCCCAAGTTCGAGAATCGAGGCTTCAAACACGGCTGGCTCAAAGCCCTCACTGCCGCGAATGTGACATTGGCGCAGCCGATTCCATACGAGCAGGTGGACGTTGAGCCGGTAGAGTCTGACCCTGAAGAATGATTAGGGTGGTATTTTGATTTTTGTTAGGCATCTTAGATGCATAGTTTTTGTAGGTTTTTGTTAATAGATTTTCATTTCTGTACTTCGACTGGAAGTTTTTAAATGTAAGGTAATTTTCATGTGTAAAATGACTACTATCTGTAATAAATTTATTAATGAAAATTTCCTATGCTTTTCGGTTTACTGCATATACTATTTGTCTTCAATTTATTAATGAAAATTCCTTATGCTTTTCTGTTTGCTATTTGGCCGAATAGATAAACAAATCGCCAGTTAACAATTTGGAAAGGTGCATGAATATTCCATAAAATAACGAGTAAATCGACTCAAAGAATATTTGACGTCTGGCCAATTAGATTAATGAATCTGCCCTTGACCCAGCTAATGCATGAACTGGAAGGCCGAATGCTATTAGTTCATGGAGTGGTTGGGGCACATGAGATGATCGGCACTAGGCTTGGACATTTGGCCGATTAGATTGGCCAATTTGCCCTTGCCCCAGCTAATGCATGAACTGGAGCGTCGAATGCCATTAGTTCATGGAGTGGCTGGGGCACATGAGATGATTGGCACCAGGTTTTGACGCCAAGTTTTGGCTGATTAGATTAATGAATCTGCCCTTGCCCCAGCTAATGCAGGAACTAGAACGCCAAATGCCATTAGTTCATGGAGTGGCTGGGGCACACAACTTGATCGGTGCAAGGACTCGACATCTGGCCGATTAGATTAATGAATCTGCCCCTGCCCTTGCCCTAGCTGATGCATGAAGTGGAACGCCAAATGCCATTAGTTCATGGAGTGGTTGGGGCATACAACCTGATCGGCGCAAGGGCTCGACATTTGGCCGATTAGATTAATGAATCTGCCCTTGCCCCAGCTGATGCATGAACTGGAGCGCCGAATGCCATTAGTTCATGGAGTGGCTAGGGCACATGAGATGATCGATACCAGGCCTGGACATTTGGTCGATTAGATTGGCTAATCTGCCCTTGCTCTAGCTGATGCATGAATTGGAGCACCGAATGCCATTAGTTCATGGAGTGATTGGGGCACATGAGATAAGCATTGATGAGATTGCCTCGGGGGTGCTGCACCTGTAAGGTATAAATGGGGCAGGTGCCATTATTGCGTTCAGAGCCAATAAATTGAGGGAGGGAATGAGTAGTGTGGACAATTGTGGATGGCAAGAAGATTATTCTTCAACAGCAAAGGAGAAGGGAGAACACTTGCGGAGTTGGACGCAGAGATGAATCGAGGTGGCGAGCCTACACGCACGAGGAGTAGGACGTTGAGGGAACGTAAAAAATGCCAGTCCCTGCGTCGTCGAAATAGGTCACCCATAAGGGAAAAACAGCAACGGGGCAGCTCTCCTCTACCACGCTCGAGAGGAGAAACCAGTGCAACACCACGCTCGTTAAGTTTTGCGATTTTTATGGGGAACAAACCGATGACGGAAGAGGATTCAATTATGCATGACCCAAATGTGGCAGTCGAGTTTGCTCGACAAATTTTTCCACTGAAAGTCCAGCAGTCGATGGTCGGTCAACCAGATTTCGAAGTGTTTCAAGAGGGCATCCATGGAGCGATGAAAGGGCTGTATACCGCCTATGAAATTGGCATGCGTCTTCGTGCCGCACGATGAGAGATAGAGCAGAAGGATGAATGCATTTGAAGCTTAGAAGTTCGCATAGAGAAAACTGAGCGCGAACTAAGAAAGGTCAGAACTGCCGAGACACAATCGGCCGGCCAAGTTAACCCGATTCTGGAAGAAAAGGTGACCCAACGGCTTATAAGTCATGCGATTGCTGATCGAGATACGGCAAGCATGTTTGCAATAGAGGCCGCAAAGACCAGGGCTTATGAACAAGGCTTCCATAACGGCCAAAAAGTTGGGATACAGAAGACTAAGGAAAAGCTCGCCGAGGAGGTCTGCTGATGCGAGAATCGTGGATTTAAGCACGGGTAGGTCAAGGCTCTCCAGGCCGCAGAGGCTCTCCGGGCAGCAGGCATTGATTCGGCGTTGCCGCTATATCAGAGTCATCATTTTCCCTTTGTGGCTTTCGAAGTCAAGAAGAGCGATGACGAGGGGGATGCCGAATAAAACTGAACATATTGTACCGCTCTAATGTAGATTGGGAGCCAATTATGTATTATCGATTAATTCAATGAAATATATTATTTTAAATGTTTGCATGTTGTTTCAATTTATGTTTATAAATTCAGTTATGATCATCTTCCATTTTTCGTCAACTACGTTTATGATTGTCAATCATAATATTCACGAAAAGCGCGCCGAATTCGAAGGCTTTTATCTTGGCCAATCATGAAATCCACGAAGGGTGCTCCGAATCCGGAGGCTTACTCGGCCTAATCGTGTTTTGCACGGATGGGGCTCCGAATTCGGACGCTTTTAACTTGGCCAATCGTAAAATCCACGAAGGGCGCTCCGAATCCGGAGACTTAGTCGGCCCAAACGTGTCTTGCATGGATGGGGCTCTGAATTCAGAGGCTTTTATCTTGGCCAATCGTGAAGTCCACGAAGGGTAATCTGAATCTGGAAGCTTACTTGGCCTAATCGTGTCTTGCACGGATGGGGCTCCGAATTCGGAGGCTTTTAACTTGGCCAATTGCGAAATCCGCGAAGGGCGCTCCGAATCTGGAGACTTAGTCGGCCCAAACGTGTCTTGCATGGATGAGGCTCTGAATTTGGAGGCTTTTATCTTGGCCAGTCGTGAAGTCCACGAAAGGCGCTCCGAATCCGGAGGCTTACTGGGCCCAATCGTGTCTTGCATGGATGGGGCTCCGAATTTGGAGGCTTTTAACTTGGCCAATCGTGAAATCCACAAAGGGCGCTCCGAATTTGGGGACTTAGTTGGCCCAAACGTGTCTTGCACGGATGGGGCTCCGAATTCGGAGGCTTTTAACTTGGCCAATCGTGAAATCCACGAAGCGCGCTCCGAATCCGGAGACTTAGTCGGCCCAAACGTGTTTTGCATGGATAGGGCTCCAAATTCGGAGGCTTTTATCTTGGCCAATCGTGGTCCATGAAGGGCGCTCTGAATCCGAAGGCTTACTTGGCCCAATTGTGTCTTGCACGGATGGGGCTCCGAATTCGGAGGCTTTTAACTTGGCCAATCGTGAAATCCACGAAGGGCACTCCGAATCCGGAGACTTAGTCGGCCCAAATGTGTCTTGCACGGATGGGGCTCCAAATTCGGAGGCTTTTATCTTGGCTAATCGTGGTCCACAAAGGGCGCTTCGAATCCAGAGACTTAGTTGGCCCAAACGTGTCTTGCATGGATGGGGCTCCGAATTTGGAGGCTTTTATCTTGGCCAATCGTGAAATTGACGAAAGGGCACTCCGAATTCGGAGGCTTACTCGGCCTAATCGTGTCTTGCACGGATGGGGCTCCGAATTCGGAGGCTTTCATCTTCGAACTAAAATTTCATATAGTGAGATAAGAAGTCTTGCATTATAAAAGTGAAAGTTGTACACGACGAATATTCAAAACAAGTTATCATGCCGCACAAGTCGAGTTAATGATAAAATTTACGCAAATGTGGAATTCCAAGGACGTGGCAGACTTCTCCCCGACATGTCTTTGAGCCGATATACCCCTGTTCTCGCAATTGAATCGATTTGATAGGGGCCGTCCCAGTTAGGACCCAGTTTTTCGTCAGCCGGATTCCTGGCAACTGGAAGTACTTTCTTGAGGACCAATTCTCCTGGTGTATAACGGCGTAGCTGAACACATTGATTATATGACTTAGCAAGCTGTTGCTGGTACCGTGCCATGGATGCAAGGGCACGGTCTCATCGTTCTTCGATCAAAGTCAAATCCAAGGCCAACATCATGTCATTTCGGCCCATATCAAAAACTTTCGATTTCAAGGTTGGAAGGCCGGGATGATTGCCTGGGTTCCAAAGCATAAAGCAAACGGCGTTTCCCCAGTGGATCGCCTCGGAGTAGTGCGATAAGCCCACAACACACTCGGCAATTCTTCGACCCATCTACCTTTAGCTTTCTCCAACCTCTTCTTAATGCCGTCCAAGATGGCTTTGTTGGAGGCTTCAGCTTGACCATTGCTCTATGGATAAGCCGGGGTGGAGAAATAGGGCCGAATACCATACGTGCTGCATAATTCTCGGTAGACGCCACAATCAAACAGGGTGCCGTTGTCTGAAATGAGTGCTCTTGGAATGCTGAATCGTGTTATGATATTCTTCCATACAAAACGCCTAACATCAGTATCTCGAATGTGTGTTAATGCCTCCACTTCGACCCATTTTGTGAAGTAATCTGTCATGCCAATCAAGAATCGCTTGTTTCCTGGGGCTCGTGGCAATGGCCCGATGATATCAAGCCCCCATTGAGCGAACGGCCAACGACTAGTGATTGAGCTCAACTCCTCAGCAGGCAAATGGGTTAAAGGGGAAAACTTCTAGCACTGTTCACATTTCTTGATGTAACACTCGGCATCAGCTCTCATGGTCGGCCAGTAGTACCCCTGTGTTACAGCTCGATGAGCCAAAGAACACCCACAAGAATGGGTACCACAACTACCTTCGTGTATTTCAGTCGAGAGTTCTTCGACTTTATCCGGATGAACACATTCTAGGTATGGACCAGAAAGGGATTTTTTGTAGAGCTTTCCCTATGGATCTAAGTAATATCGCAGGGCTTTGTTTCGCAGTTTGTGCGCTTCTTTCTTGTTCGTCGGGAGCTGTTCGAAAGATAGAAATGCAATGATGGGGTCCATCCAACTTGGACCTGATTCTATGATATTGATTTGAATTGACTCTGAGGGGGCAATGCTCGGCTTAGGGATGAATCCTACTTCAATTATCCATTTAATTTCTGAGTTGATGGCGGAGGCTAGGCAAGCCAGGGCGTCTGTATGTGTGTACTGACCTCGGGTTATTTGATTTAGTTCATGATGGTCGAATTTTGCTAGCAAAGAATTCGTCGTTTTCATGTAAGCTGCCATACGGTCATTTTTGGCTGCGTATTCCCCCTTCAATTGGTTGATGACTAGCTTTGAGTCGCAGAAGATAAGCAGACGCCGAGCACCAAGGAGAAGTGCATTCCGTAAGCCGGTTAATAATGCTTTGTATTCGGCCTCATTGTTCGATGCTTTGAAGCCCAGTTTGATAGCCTGCTCGATTATTGCCCCATCGGGAGCCATGATCACTACGCCCGCCCCACTGCCACATTGGTTGGATGATCGGTCACAATACAACTGCCAAACATCCCCAACGTAAATTCTCCAATTCGGCTTAGGTTGAATTTGATCAAACTTAAAGTTGGCGAGGCATCTAGTGAATTCGGCCACAAAGTCGGCGAGCACTTGCCCCTTGATTAAAGTTTTGGGCAAAAATTGAATATCGTACTGGCTGAGTACAAGAGCCCATTTTGAAATGCGCCCTGATGCTTTTGCACTACGGAGTACTGACCGGAGGGGGTAGTCCTTTAGTACCCTAATGGTATGCCCCTGAAAGTAATGCATCAGTTTTCTTGCTGTCATGACGAGAGCAAGGATGAGTTTTTCTAATGGAAGGTAACGTGTTTCAGTGTTAACCATTGCTTTGCTCACATAATAAACTGGCCACTGCTCTCCAAGTTCTTCCTTTAACAGTACGGCACTGATGGCCCGATCGAAAATTGCCAGATATAAAATGAACAGATCACCTGCCGAAGGTGTTGTCAAGAGTGGAACTGATCGGAGGTAAGTTTTCAAATCGTCCAAAGTGGCTTCGCACTTGGGGGTCCATTCAAAAGCTTTACCCTGCCGAAGGGTATGAAAGAATTGTCGGCAGCGATCTGTGGAACGATTGATGAACCTGTTGAGTGCGGCGGCCATCCCCATCAGCTTTTGAACCTATTTGACTGATGGAGGAGAGCCGAGTTCTAGAATTACTGTGATTTGCCTCAGGTTGGCTTCGATTCTGCGGTGGTTAACAATGTAGCCAAGGAATTTGCCGTATCCAATGCCAAATGCACATTTGGAAGCGTTCAGCTTCATTTTGTATTTGCGAAGAATGCCGAATGTCACTTCCAGATCGGCTAGATGAGTTTTCTCTTCTTTGGACTTGACCACCATATCGTCAATATAGCCGAGTTGCTCCTTGAACATGGCAGTGACTAGTCTTTGGTAGGTTGCCCCCACATTCTTCAGCCCGAAAGGCATAACCTTATAGTAATAGGTTTCTCTTGGGGTGAGGAATGCAGTTCTGTCTTGGTCCTCCGGATGCATGGCAATTTGATGGTAGCCTCTGTAGGCATCCAGGAAGCTCATATGTTGATGATGTGCCGTTGCATCTACGAGTTGGTCTATTCTAGGGAAGGTAAAGCAATCCTTGGGACAAGCTTTGTTTAAGTTCGTGAAATCCACACAAACACGCCAAGTTCCATTTTTCTTCTTTACAACCACAGTATTCGACAGCCATGTAGGATAGGTCACTTCGCGGATTGCCCCAGCATCAAGCAACCGGTCAACTTCTTCAACAACGGCAGCAGTGTGTTCCGTGGCTGACCGCCGACTTTTCTGAATAATTGGCTTACATTTGGGATCAATGTTTAGACAGTGCTGAGACACAGATGGATCCACCATCGGCATCTCATATGGTGACCATGCAAATACATCAAGGTTGCCGAGTAAGAAGGAAATTAGCTGCTGCCTGTCGACTTTATTTAGGGAAGCGCCAACCATGAAGAACCTGTCAGGATTCTCGTCAATTTTAACTCAATCAAGGGCTCCGGTTGCCTTTTCACTTGGGAGCAGCCCAACGTCATCGAGGCTCTCTCGATCCGGCACCTCAATTGAATTCATTCCCAGCTCTCTTGGTGTCTTTGCGACAAGAAGATAACATGCTTGCGCCGATTTCTGGGAACCTCGAATTTGTTCAATGCTGCGTTCAGTCGGAAAGCGAAGTAGCTGATGATAGGTGTTTGGCACGGCCTGCATGGTATGCAGCCAAGTTCATCCCATGATGAGATTATATGGCGAAAGAAGCTTGACAACCAAAAATTCTACATCCACTGATCGGGAGCCCGCCTGAACTGGTAGTGTGATTTTGCCCAACGGATATTCCGGATTAGCGTTGAAGCTGAATAACAGATAATGAGCGGGAGACAGGTCCGACTCAGTGAAGCCTAGTTTGATAAAGGTCTTGTAGTACATAACTTCCGAAGTACTCCCCTAGTCAATGAGAACACGTTCAACGGTGAATCAGTTTACGCGTAGTTCGATGACCAAGGGATCAATGTAGGGGAGCGTTACGCCGACCAAATCAGAATCATCGAAACTAATACTCGTAGCTTCATGAGGCCATTTCGCTGGTGTGATTACTTTTGGGGGATAGGATGTGACTAAATTGTATGTACCGCGGATGCCGTCAACAAGCTGTATATCACATGGATTACGCCGAGTGGAGGTGAATCCTGTCGTGAAGCAACTATTTTGGTTCAGTTGTTCTTTCGGACATGTTGCTTAAGCCGACAGTCTTGTACCAACTCCTCAAGGTGATCCTTTAACATATAACAACTGTTGGTATCATGACCGTGGTCTTTGTGATATTCGCACTGCCTATCCCGTCTCATCGTGTCGGGAGGTCCCACTATCTTGGGTGGCCATTTGAAGAACGGAAGGTGTTGAACTTTAGACATAACCGTGCTGATCGACTCCGAAAACTTCGTATATTTCTTGTCCACGCGCCTTATGCGCCTGCTATCCACTTGAAGTTGTTCATTAGCTCGGTGTGAACATTGGTCATTTGATCGGCGCGAATCACATCGTTTGTCCCATTTAGCCCGATTCCGTGGTTCAAGGCTCCGTGATGGTACAGAATTTATCGGCTGAACGATTTCAGATGGGGCCGTCTTGTTGGCCTTGTGCCTGGCTTTGACCCGCAGGGCGTCATCTTCCACTTTGCAGTATTCCTCGACTTTCTTCATCAATGACCAAACTGTTTTGGGGGGCCTTTTGGTCAAGGAGTTACGAAGGGCACTATTAGGATGCAATCCCATTTTAAAGGCAGTGATGGCCATGGAGTCATTGCAGGCATCGTCTGCTAGATTAAAGCATTCCCAATAGCACGCTAAATACGCACGTAGGGTTTCCCCTGGTTGGATTTGCATTGCCTAGAGAGAATCGGCCTACTTCGGCTGGACCTCATTGGTGATAAACCTTGCCCTGAAGGATTTTTGGAGTTGATGGAAGCTCTTAATCGATGCTGGTTCCAATTTATAATACCATCTGACGGCCAATGGTCCCAAACTGCTTGGAAATATTCGACACATGAGGGCCTCGTCGTCTGCATGAAGTGTCATGGCTTGCTTATAATGACGAATGTGATCAGTGGGGTCCGATTGTCCATCGTATAAGGTGAATGATGGAGCTTTGAATTTTTTGGGTAGCACTGCCCTTGCGATTCGTCGCACAAAGGGGTCGTGTTGATCCTCTTCGTCTGAATCATTTCTTCTTCGCTTATTCTGTGCACGCGGACTCCCTTCGAAAGAACTGGAGACTTCGACTCGTCCTTTCTTTTTGGATTCTGGGGATGATGAGTCAGAATTACTGCCACTATCATGTCTCCGAATTCGAGGTCGTTGACCATCCTTTCTCAGATGTCGTCCCGGATCTTGGCGTACGGCCTATTGGGATTTTGCCACCTCCAAGGCCAAATCCTGTCGAAGGCGCTCGTTCTCAGCCATCATGTTTTCCAATCTTTGTTCATTCTGCTTCGCCTGATCCATAATCGCTTGCATTGTTTCATGTGCTAATGTCGAGGGTGAGGTCTGGGCAACTGAGTCAAAGTTCAAGGCCCTTCGTGCGGCAATGTTCTCTGGCCTAAGCATGTTGCTTGGAGTGGTATCATCTCGTGGCGTAAGGTCGTCAGCGACTACCGGAGGATCTTCTGTCATGCCCGCCATGAATGTGCTGGAGTATTCCCACAGACGGCACCAATTGTGGAGAGGTGGTTTGGAAATACTCTTTGGATCCTGTAGGACGCTCTTGATCCTCAGCTAGTCACCTGAAAAGGAATGAACACTCTGGTCGGGGGTGCCGGAATTAGCACTCCGACGGATAAGTCAGCGTATACTCTCTTGGTTGCTTGTATCTCAAGTTAATCTTACTTGTTCTCACATACCTTTCTTTGGCTGATGCTCCTCTATTTATATTTTTCTTTTGGGCCTCATGGTCGGGCCCACCCTTAATCCATTGCATGTTTATGTATTCGGCTTTTGTTCGACTGGTTCCACGGCCGATTAATATATTCGTCTTTGGGATCGTCCAGGATGAAGCCGAATACAAATTCCATCCTTGACTGTCCTCATACCGTTATTCGGCTTTATTGCCTCCATAATATCCGACTCCCACAGTAGCATTATATAATTTAGAAATACATTAAATGGATGTTAAGACAACTTTCTTAGACGGTGATCTAAATGAAAAGATCTATATAGAGCAACCCGAGTTGTAGTGCCGGGGAAAGAAAAGAAAGTTTATCGGCTTGTAAAATCTCTTTATGGATTAAACAAGCATCTAAGCAATGACATGAAAAATTTGATCATGCTATGCTAACTAATGGGTTTAAGATAAACGAATGTGACAAGTGCGTCTATGTTAAAAACACTGACCAAGGATATGTCATAGTTCGTGCTTATGTGGATGGCATGCTTATCATTAGAAGCAGTCAAAACATGATCAAATCAACTAAGCAAATGCTAAATAGAAGATTTGATATGAAAGATATGGGGGTCACAGATGTTATATTAGGAATGAAAATTACTAAAACATCTTATGGGTATGCATTATCTCAATCTCATTATATTGAGAAAATTCTTGGAAAATTTATCAAGGATGATATGAATGTGGTAGAACACCTGTAGACATCAGTCTTTATTTATCGAAAAATAAAGGTGATGCGATGTCTCAGTTAAAATACTCCCAAATCATTAGAAGCCTAATGTAACTAATGAATTGTACTCGTCCTGATATAGCTTATGCTGTCAGTAAATTGAGTAGGTACACTAGTAACCCCGGAGAAGACCATTAGAAAGCGGTCATTCGGGTTCTTAGATATCTAAGATTTACCCGTGATCATGGTTTGAACTTTACGCGATATCCTGCAGTACTAGAAGGTTATTGTGATGCCAATTGGATATTGGATACTAAATATTCAAAATCCACTAGTGGATATGTCTTTACTCTGGGAGGCGCTACTAGTTCTTGGAAATCCACGAAACAAACATGCATCGCACGATCCACAATGGAATCTGAGTTCATTGCTTTAGACAAAGCAAGAGAAGAAGCAGAATGGTTTCGTCATTTCTTAGAAAACATTCTAGTATGGCCTAAACTTGTGCCAGCTATTTGCATTCATTGCGATAGTCAATCTGCAATAGGCAGGGCACAGAATCATATTTATAATGGTAAGTCACGACATATTCGTCGTTGACATAATACCGTAAGGCAATTGCTCTCAAATGGAATAATCTCAATAGATTATATAAAATCTAAAGAGAATATTGCAGATCCGTTAACAAAAGGTTTGACAAAAGAGCAAGTGTATAGTTCATCGAAGGGGATGGGATTAAAGCCTATTACATAAGAGTCATCATTATGGTAACCCTACTTATATGACTGGAGATCCCAAGAACTAAGTTCAAAGGGACAACTAAGTTATGTGTGGCTCGCCAGAAATCACTAAGGGATTAAAATTCTCTACCCATTTCTATGGTGAGAGTGATATCTGCAACATATGTTGTATGCAGAGGTTTAAGGATAAGCTTTGTTTTTAATGATTACTTATATCTTGATTTAGGCATAAAAAATCAAGACGAGTATAAGGAGATACTCACAATAAGAATCACCTATATGAGTGTCGAACTGGGGTCAGCTCTATGAGAATGAAGAGACTAAATTCTCTAAAAACACTTATGAACAACCAAGAGCGTTCAAGGCCAAAATGAACACAACTGTGTGAACCACGATGTGTTAGAAGATATTTTGTGTGAAATTTATTGTCTTGGCTTACACAAACGGCTGAACAATTTAAGGCATTGCATTTATTGGTTAGCTAGTAAGCCCCAATAGGTTATCATTAGGGAAGGTTCAAGGTCAAAAGCTACCTATCCTGATGTTAGATATTTTTGATTTATACTTTTTCGACAAATTCTGTATATTGTTGCATTTCCATTGTCAGCAAATTCCATTCATGTGGGGGATTGTTAGAAATGGATTTGGAAAATCAAATTTTTCCTAAACTTTGGTCTATTTTTTAGGTGGGACCCATGTGCCAAAGTTGGCGGGACAAAGTGGTAACACGTTCTATGCCGCGTTGTGATTCGCGTAGTTTATTTGATTGCCCAAAACCATTATCGGGTGAATGGGAAATTGAAGCCAAAGTGAGCTCCATGGAAATGGAGTTTTGGTGGAAATTTCTTAAAGGTGTGGTTTAAGGCTTGTCCCACATTGATTTGGGGGACATACTTTTAGTGGGTTTATAAGGCTTGAGTTTGGAACTTGGGGTAGGCCCTAAAGGGCACCCAAGTTTTGTAGAGGGGGAGGTTATGGGCAAAATGGGCTATACCTATTGGACCCAAAATAAATGCGCGTGTCGCCGCCACCGTCCGTCTGGTCAGGCAGGCTGGGGCGTGGTGTGTGGTTGGGTTGGGCTGGGCTTGTCCGGCCCAATACCTATCTTTTTGGGCCAAAAACATTTGAATTTTATTTTTTCTAAAATTAAATTTTAATTTTTTGGAATTTGAATTTCGAAAATTAATTTCAAAATTGGCTCCAGTTTTTTCCCCACCCGGACATATTCAAATCTGTTTAAATTTCAAACCCAAACAATTTGTATCTGTTGAAACAGTGCCTTACCTGTTTAAATTCAAACCATACCTGTTCAAGCAAGTTTGCACCTGTTTAATTCAAACCTAACAGCCACAAATTCTCCTATAAATAGAATAGTCCTTCGTTTGGATTTTCAATCCAATTTGTCCAAAATTTTACTTTTGCTCTCTGCATTTTTTGCTGCAGCATTTTCCATGTAAAAAAGAGTGTAAACACAAAGTGTGTTCGTTGTGCGAATAATTTGTAGTGCTGCAATTATTCGTAGTTGATCATTTTATTCTGGGAGATAGACGTCCATAATCTGCAAGCACCGTGGAGAGGACGAATCTGTCTTAAAGATATAGTGTTAAACACTGGACTTGATCAAAAATTTGTTCAAGAAATTAATTTGGTGAGTAATTAATTTATTTTTTGTTTTATTATTTTCCTATTTCAGATTTTGATTTTGTTTTTGTAACAAAATAAAAATCTATATGTTTTATTTATTTATTTATTTTATATTTTGGATTGATTTTTGTAATCAAACAATCTCTCTTCTTTCCTTTATTCTTATGTATTTCGTTTGTTGTTAAGTACACAAACAAAATTTATTTTTTAAATACAGTGAAGATTGTCTTACACAAATTACCCCCTCCTTGTTGCTTGCCAATAACCACCCTATATTTGCATGCCCTGAGAATAGAATAAATCTTCTTAGCCAAAATAATTATGCAAATAAATAAATGAAGATAAATGACAAACAACCAAACAAATTGAAAATCAAGACTCGAATAACAAATTCTTTTGCCCACATTCTTAAACTAATCAGTAATTAATTACCCTAGACCACTTGTTAATCTAAAACAAGCCAAATTTTTCGGTATATAGGGTAAAGAGAATAGGATTCCCGGTAAGGCTCACACACGCCAAACTCTTGAGCCTATGAAAGCCCACTCAACCACTAATATGCATTACATGACCAAAAATCCAAAGTCACATGCCAATGAATTTTCTTTTATTCCGAAACCCATTGGGAATCCAAATGCCTAAACAGATATCCAATAAGGTCACATAACATATTAGGATTGTTTGAACTTGCCCCTTGATTTGAAGAACTAAGAAACGATATCAACAAAATGACTCCACCCAACACCTAGTCTTGTCGTCACTAGAATCTCTAGTTCAGGGCTTTGCAAGAAGCTAATTCTAGGAGCTTTTATTTCCACATACCACTTTCTCTCAATTCACACACCAATTTTGTTCAGAAGTTGATATCCGAATCAAAAAACTATATGCATTGAGAAAAAGTAGTGTGTGAAAATATATGCTCTCTAAATTTCATAGGCAGAAGCTTACCTGGTTGGATTCAAGCCTCCATATCTAGTTTAAAGTAAAATAAATACAAAGCTAGTTCCACAAAGTAAAAATAAATAAATTGGCCATGGATTGTCCATAGCTTGCCAATTTTATCATTTGCTGAAGGGCCTTGTACCTTCTTTTAAATTAGGAAGGAACTAATCCGTGATCTTGTTGAAAAAAGATGGGAAAAGAATAAAAAACACATACCTCAAAACATGTAGGTAATTAGACACTTTTTTCCATGACACCATTTGATAATTCCTTTTTCTCTCTCTAGATTGCCAGTACTTCATCAATTCTGAACCGCTGCGTGAATGTCGATTCCTCCAGGGGAGTTGACATCCCATTAGCATAAGCTAGGAGACCAGTATACGCAATAATTGCTCCATTGTCGACACCGTACCTGTCCCCTGTGGTGCACATGATTCTCATCATTTCTTGCAAGCGCTCATTGTTGCCCACACCACCAACAATGAGAACATCTTGTCACAGTGTGCCATTGCCTGTTCTGTAATCTCCACAAGCACCGGAAACATAGTTTCCTAAAACAATTTAAATTGAATGGAGAAATTGAGTCACAACTAGATCATGTAAATATTTAACTGATACTTGCAATTTAGAAGAAACAGCCATACCAAATTACCAACTACATAACCTTTTTATCACCACAAAATATGTAATTTTTTTAAAATATTGGAAGCATTCCAAATAATTACCTGAAGGGAATAGCACAAATCTACAAGGGTGCATTCATTATTTTTTAGCTTTTCCTCAATAGTGGCTTCAAAATAACTTGTTTGGTAACTCACTGTTTTAGCCTAAAAGTCAAGAAGTCACGAAAAAAACTAAAAAGCCAAGAACCAATATCAAAAGGTCAAAGATTCTCTTTTCTCTCTACTTTTTACACATTTTTTCGTAAAAAACTAAAAAGTCATTCCAAACATACTAATTTTTTTTATCTCATATTTTAACCAAAAAATCAAAAAATTACTAAAATATTTTGTTCCCAAACGATTCCAAACATCCATTCCTTTTGACAACATAGGGAAAGTCTAAATTCACCAATATCTACTGCTCACTGACCAAACTCGAAATAGAACAAGAAGCACAAAAGTTGAATTGTATATAAAATAATATAATAATAGAACCCAAAAAATCATTCATCCTCAACACTTCAGGTAGGTTTCATCTTTAGTCTTCATTCAACTTCATCTATAGACATATCATCTCAAAAATCCTTGACAACTATTTCTTTCTCATAGCCCCAGCTGATGTTCAATGATTAACCGCAACAATGGGTTTCTTCGAAATATGTGAAAGAACCCGAACAACAACAATGGCAACCTATAATGGAGCACCCATGCTTGGTCCTTTAGTGTAACAACGACAGTCAATGTCATTCGGGGCTTATCTGTGCAGTCATGAGAGCAAATTTCTAAAAGATAAAGAAATCCCCTACCCTAGTGGGGTAACGTAGGTGTGTGTGTCTTGGGTTCAATAAAATTAAGCCATAAAGGGTCACAACCCCAACACCAATCTTCTTGGCTGACCCCAATCCCTAGAGCTATCATCTTCTTCATCTTTAAGAATAATATGCCTGAATCAAATCCGTCTTCAAATTAGGTTGATGACTTCAACAGAAATTATGTATTCCTGTTATCTGGGAAGAAAAAAATATATAGTTAAGAGACTCTGTCACAACTAGATACATTTCATGTGTTGCACGATTGAAGGTACTAGTAATGATTAGGATGTTGGACAAATCTTCCGTATAAAATAAATAACTTGAAACCAAATCAAATAAATAAAAATAAATTACTTACTGAATTTATTTACAGAAAAGAATAAAACCAAAATTGTTCAAGTCGAATGTGTGATACTTTATTCTTAAGACAAATTCACCCTGCTTCGTTGCTTACGGATAAATGACATCTATCTCCTAAGATAAAATGATCTACACAGATTGTAGTAGCACTCCAAACAATCTGTACGACAAACCAAACCTGTGTTCTATACTCTCAGAGTTTTTCCTAAAAATAATATGAAGAATATGTCTATGCAAGTGAGCAAAACTGGAGGGAAACAAGAAAATTTTTGGATGTCCCAACTGTTGGAAATGTCCTGGTATTTATAAGGCCGAACAGATATGAATTTCAAAACAAATAGATATGAATTCAACTGGAACAGGTGCAAAATAGTTTTAGATTTGTTAGAAACTGCTGGGCAGTTTTAAATCTGTCTGAAACTGTGCGGAACTACTGGGCAGTTTTCAAACTGTTGAAAAATTGGTCGAAGGGGACTGTTTTGGACAGAAAAATTGAGTTCAAATTTGGCACAAAATTTGAATTAATTTCATTCAGAAAAAATAATTTTCCCACAAGAATTTCTGGAAAAAATTCAAATAAATTTTGTCCAAAAAATTAATATTAGAACCGATCCAACCAACAAATTTGTTTAATATTAAACTTAAACAAATTCTTCTTAATGATGTAAATACCAATATTATAATAGCAATTAATTTAGCAAAAGACAAGAAAAATATTTAATTAATTGAATAAAAAGAAAAAAAATACATGTGCTGCTGCTCTGCTCCATCCGTGTGCTCTGTTTGTGTGCTGCTGCTTTTTTGCTTTGTTGGCTTGGTCTGTTGGTGTGCTGTCAAACAAACTGTAGGGAAAATTGGATTAAGAGAAGGTAGGGTTAGAAATTAGATAGGAGGGGCCTTTCAAACTACTATCAAAGTTGGGCCGTAACTGTTGGCCTTTAACTGTTAGGAATTAGGAATTGGATTAATTGTTTGGCCTTTCAAACTTTTGGTTTGTGGGGCTGCTTGCTGTCAAACTGTTGGGCCTTTCAATTTTTTAATGGGTCAATTTATTTTAAGTTAGTTTGGGCTTTTTAAAAAAAAAATAGATTTAAAACATATGTAATATATTACATTAAATTATAATAGGAGGGGGCCCCTTTTTTGGGCCTATTTTGAGAGGCCCTAAGCCATGGCCTTGTGGGCCTATGGCCAGGGCCGGGCTTGATTGTACCCAATAAGGGCTTCTTTGGCAGCTCTCCCTCTTGAAAAACAAAAACATAACGAACTGGGGATTTACCAATGCTTTCCATAACCTTATCCATGTTGCAATAACGCATATACATAGATAGCTGCCAAGTTGTGTCATTGAAACTTGAATTCTCTTTTTCCAAAATTTGACGCAAACTAAACTCCTCGGACATTGAGAGAATAATCTCATGCACTACATCATGTACCCGACGCTCTTCAACTCTTCTATCAAATTTTGTTGTTGACACTTGAACTAAGCGTCTATAGATCAGCTCAGTCAAGTATTCTTCTGTAACTTCTTCCAATATTTTTCCATTATGCTTTTCAATTAAACCCTCAGCTATCCATAGCTGAATTAGTCTTCCACAATGGATAGAGCAGTCCTCTGGCATTATGCCATAGTACAAGAAGCAAGATTTGACGTAGTGAGGCAGATCATTATAACTGAACAACAAAATTTTTCTGATGCTTGTAAGATTAGGATTCCTTTCCAATTCAGAGTGCATGCTACCACAGAATTTTTGCCATTCATATATACCCTTGTTTTTGGTGGATAAGAGACCACCTATAGCTGCAATTGCAAGTAGACAAACCTTGACACTTTTTAACAAGCGCATGTGATACTTCCTCCAACTCAAGGGGACAATGACCCTCAAAGTCCAATTAGAAGGCTTTCTTGCAAAAGAGTTCCCAAGCCTTCTCTTCGGATAGGGCTTCAAGCTTACGGATATGCTCCACTGAAGTTTCTTTGCAAAATGTAGCAACCTGTTCACTGCGTGTGGTGATGATTACCCGACTGTCGTCACTATTCTTGGGTAAAGCATGTCTTATGGATCTCCAAAAATCAGTTTCCCATACATCATCAAACACAATGACGTACCTCTTTTCAGATAAATATCCTCTTAACCAGACCTGGTGTAGCCCGACTTTTCGTGCTCCTTTCGAAAGGCAAATAGCCCTACAGTTCGGACCCCATTTATGGTTCTGAATCTGATTTCATAAGTGCAATGTGAAACGGTGAACACACAAAAAAAGTCCAAATCCGGCAATTCTTTTTGGAAAATAGATGTTTGAATCAAATGCCAAAAATGGGCTGCTTTGCTAGATTATAGAGTCACCCCCTAAATATTTTTGAGAAATTTAGGAAACCCGAGACTCGTGCCAAAGGCCGTTAGTCCGTCATCACCAAAGTGTCTCGGCTCGGGAACTTAGGTACGAGATGGGAAGGCCATGAATTGAGCACCCCACTCGCCTGATCAAAGATCGGCCTCTACTAATCATGATGTGTTTTTTATTTACATTATATGCTCTTATTTAGATTTATTAGCTATTTTTACTATGTGATGCGCGCACAAGGTATAGACTAGTTTACAATAATTGAAACACTTGATCTCATGTTTTGTTTTGAAATTGTTTTGTGAATTTGCCACTCGAAAAAGTGGGCTTAAAAATGAACATTTAATCAAACCATCCTAATTCAAGCAACTAGCCTTCATCCACAGGCATTCAAACAATTATATCATTTAAGCAATTACCCCCATAGTGAACATGTTTTGGATATGACAACACAAACATTCGATGCAACATGCTAAAGCAATAAAAGCTCACCTAGTACTCCGAGCCAAAACAGGTGAAAGAGTTAGAAGAATGTGCATTTTCCTAATTTATGCAATATGACTAATCTGATGCACACATTATGTATTTTTACAAGCTCAGCTATGAGCATAGCATTGATTCCACTCAAGACATGCGAGAGAGCACGTGTTCAAGTAATGAGTTTGACAATTTGACATTGGGTTAGCATGATGAGCCAAACCTTGGATGCATGCAAGACAATGGATGCAAAGCATAAGAATGCTAATGAAACGTGATGCCCTATACTAACCATCGTAAGTGAGTAAGTAAAAGGGAGAAAGACGTAAGGTTGGAAGACATACACATTATTATAACATTGCCCTCATGCAAGAGGGTGCAAATTAAAGTCCAAAAGTCCGAATTAAACTAATTATTACAAAACCGAATGAATAAATAAGCGAGCTAATTAACTAGCTAACTATGCTATTACAACAAGGATTAAACTCGTTATTTAAAGTAATTAACTACAACAATTACAAAGGGACAATAATAATTATTATAACACTTAATAATTAACAAGACTAATTACAACAAACAATATTAAATTAAATTAATTACAATGATCATAATGTAAGCGAGGATGCGCAAGAATTTTATGCATGCACATGCATAATGTTCAAGAACAACTTTGTCTGCCCCAGGCTTGCTTTGTTTCACCTCAGCCACTGCCCTCTGTTTTCTGCAAAAATACACTGCTGACCAAACATTGAGGACCAGCCGGCCCTCAATGAAGCCCGACCGGGCCTAGAGAAGGCTGGTCGTGCCTCAATTTTGTGCAAAGCTCTGTTTTGTGTTCTAAAGTGAAAACAATGCAGACAGAGTTGTTCAAGCTCTGTTTGTCCCTTTCTTCCTTCTTTGTCATGGAAAAGCCTCGAGAGAAGGTTAGAATTGTTTCCAAAGCCATCAATGAGCAAATTGATTGCTTGATGATTTCGGATACAATTTCGGACAAAAAATCGATGAATGCAATGAATATGACCACTCCTCCCTTTTTATCATGGAATTAACTTAAGAAAGGGAAATAGAGACACTTCAAGAATCATCAAAATGCCATGAATTAGCATATGGCCACTCTTGACTCGATAAACTTGGCATAACGTCCGGCTAAACCCAAGCAAGATGACTCATTTTCCTTTATGTGTGTTGGTTGCTTTTAAACCAATTCTTTAAGTCATTTCCATTCTTTAGTCTATCTGTCTGAAGTGATGATTAAGTCCTCTAAAAGGAGAGAAGCATCAAACGGGAAGTAATTCTCAACATGAAAGAGAGATTATGCCGTTGACAATGAATCTCCATAGAGATTAAGTCATCAAGCGTGAATCTCTAGTTCATGTGTTGAATAACCATCAACCGATTGAAAAAACTCTCAAATAAAAGAAACGAATGGCAAGTTGATTCTTAAGATGGGGTTATTAACATGAAAGTTAGACAAAGAAAACAACACAATACAAACTATGTACAAAGACCAATGCTACAACAAATGACCTAATCAAAACTTGAATAAATTAAATAGATTAGGACAGCCCTAAAACAACCTCTAATAAGCCAAAATAGTGGCTGAAAATGCAAGAAAAGAACTCAAAAAGCTAAAAAAAAGGTAAGGACAATAAAGCTATGTAAGCAAAAACAAGGAGGGCTGGCTAACCCCTCCAGTTTCAAGACTTCAAACCTTGTTTTTTTTGCCTTAGTTCAACTCTGAAAATCACTTCAAAAATCAAAGGAAGAGAGTGTAAAGGAGCCAAGGGTTGAGCTATGAAGATAGATGCAAGTAAGGGTGTTAACCTTACCACCTTTGGTAGCTTATCCAAACCCAAGTTCCAACACTTAAAATGGATGTAAAACAGCCCAAGAATACAAGAAATAGATAGAAATGAAGTAACCAAGAGCAAGAACAAGAGTTACAAGCTTATACCTCTCAAAATGGAGTAAGCTTTGGTTGATGATCAAACTCACTCTTGACACACTCTCAAGCTTGAATTATGCTTTTCAAGGGTCAACCAAGGCTCTAAGATGATGAATCAAGGTTGTATACGGTGTATATAGATGATACAAGGAAGGTAAGTTAACTCAAAGGTAGCTTGCAATGGAAAAAGGAGAAAGGAGGAGCTCTCTCTATGTGTGAAGGCTTTCTCTCAATTGTTCAACCCCCAAAACAGAGGTATATGGTCATATTTATAGAATTTGAGCACAAAAGGTGATAAATATCTTCAAAAATAGATAGCTGGAGACCTCTTGCCCAAAATAGTGTTTCTCGCTACTGAAGCCTGGCCGGCCCTCAGTAGCCACGGTCGGCCCTCAATGAGGCACGGCTGAACCTCAATGAATTCCCTTGTTTTTCTGGTTTAGCCTCAGCAAAGGGTGGCATAAGGTGTACAAATGAATTTATTGGGTATGATCAATGGGAATATGGAAGGTTTGGGGTTGTTTTGAAGCTTAAACAAGGCTCATTCGTTGAGACCTCGAACCACACACAATACCACCTTCTTCATCGAGTGTACCGAGCAAAGCGCTCGAGCCTTACGGGTGGTCAAAAATGGGGTGTCTACAGTTGTCCCTCTTTGATAGAGCTCGAAGTCATAAAGTGACATGAGTGAATGTCAAAGCCCAGAGATGACCCATTTGACAAGGCTGCACGGCTTGGGCAAGAAATCAAGACATAAATGCAAGGATTGAACTCGGGGGAAAAATGAAACATGCAATAAATAACTTATGATCATGCAATGAAGCAATGCAATGAAACACAATGTAAATGAAGCAATAAAACAATGCTACAATATTGACAAGAATGCAATGTTTGAATGATAATGCAAAACAGAGTAAAATAAACCTCATCGTGTTTCACATGGAACGAAGTGAATAAAACAAGCACGACTCACTTGAAAAGCACAAAGAAAGCACAAACCAACCTATGTCTCATGTAGAAAGGATGTAAGGAAATGCAAACCTAACTACACCTCGCGTAAAAAGGAGAAAGGGCAACGTAACCATTGAGCGCACCCGAGGTCTCAACCGAGATCCTAACACGTTTCACGTGATAAGAGGAAGGGCGGTTTGAACAAACAGGCGCACCTGCTGTTTTTAACCGGGGTACAATCCTAACGCGTCACATGCGAGAGGAGGAAAGGTGGTGTGAACACCAGGCGCACCCGATGTTTTTAACCGAAGGTACAATCCTACCGTGTCACACGCGAGAGCAGGCAAGGTGGTGTGAACGAATAGGCGCACCTGCCATTTTTAACCAAAGGTACAATCCTAACGTGTCACACGCAAAAGGAGGAAAGGTGGTGTGAACATCGAGACACGCCCAATGTTTTTAACCAGAGGTACAATCATAACGCGTTACACGCAAGAGGAGGAAGGGTAGTGTGAACACCAGGACACGCCTAATGTTTTTAACTGAAAGTACAATCCTAATGCGTCACACGCGAGAGGAGGAAGGGCAAACAAATCACAAAAGTAGGAATTAGAAGCAAACATGAATTTTACACAAAGAGGTGTAAAATCAAAATAATTAAAGCGGTGTAGTAAAGTGGAAGCCAATTTACCCACTTGTTAAAACAATGAACACAGTGCACCATGTTCCAATTTGGTTGTGAAGGGGATGATGATTTTATCGTGGCACGAATGATTTTATCTGAAACTTCTCTGAATGAACCGTACATACAATACTGTCTGGTTACAGAACATAATAACAAAATGAAATACGATTCAGACAAAGCAAATTATAAACTACTTGGAATAGTTTAAACAAATTAAAATTTTTGAACAAATAAGCATAAACAGATTAAATCAAGAATCAAACAAATGCGTTCACACAATAAATAAATAAAATAAATAAAAAAACAAAAATCCTTTCCGTTCTATTTCACTCTCTTTATATTTTCTTTATTATTTTCTTTTTCAACTCTCTATTTTTTGGCTTTTCTTCTTTATCTCTTCTTTTTTTAACTAACTTTCTTTTTTTGAACTCTCTTATTTTCAACTCCATAATACAAGAAATAAATATCAAAAAAAAAGGAAGAGAGAGAGAGAGAGAGAGAGAAAGAACAAAATTGTACTGTGTTGTCATTAAGGGCCGGCCGAGCCTCAATGAGGCACGGCCGGGCATTGCAACAGTCGGTCGGGCCTTGATAGCGGCAGGGGCAGTTTCGGCCTTTCCTCACAACTTATGTGTTTAAAACAAATCCAAACCCTATTTCCTCACATCTTTTCATCTGAAATCATTCTCCCTCTCTCTCTAGATTTCCTCTTTTTCTTGCGTATCCCAACAAATCTCGCCATTTTTTCCTTGAAACCCTTCATCTCTTCTTCATTTTGAACCGATTGGATTTCGATTCGGTCAAGTTTTGGGTTTCTCATTGTTTTTTCTTTTTTTCTCATGAGTTTTTTGGGTTTTTGGGGACTCACTCTCGTGTTTTAACTTTCACCTCTCATTTTCTCTCTCCTAAGGTTTAGTCCCTTACATTTTCTTGTTTTCTCTTCATTTCCTCCATTCTTCTCCATGGCTAGTGACGAAGTTCCCGTTTCAGACCCTGCCATTGGTATTGGGGCTGCCCTAGGCACAGACATGGAGGCCGAGGACGCTCCCGCATTGACTCCCCTTGTTGATAAGCCATTCAATATGGCCACATACTGACCACGCGCACACGCTCCAACCCCGGGTGGGATTTTGAGATTCGAGGACCTCATCCCCGGGATAGACGAGGATATCTTGCTATGAGAGCCCACAGAGCACTTGCGCCGATGCCTCCACGGTAAGCAACTTCCTTTTGTTTTGATGCATTATTGAAGCTCACAAGTAGACCACTAGTTACATGTCATTATATTTCCCATTTGCAGGTGATAGCCAGGAGGATTGGTAGCTACGGATCCATATCCGGCCTTCGGTGCTGGTATGAGAGACTTCCCGCGAAGGTCCACGCATTAGTTGACGCGGTTGGCTTAAGACCCTTCTGCTCAGGGCTTATACAGATGAGAGTCGAGTCACTGTTGTACTGGGCCCTAGTCAAGAGATGATGGGACACCATAGACTCATTCTACTTCTCATCGATCGGGGAGCTGACTCTAACCCTGTATGAGTTTGCAATGCTCACTGGCTTGCGAGTTGGAGTCGACAGCCCAATCCCATGCGATCCTGACATGACACAGTGGAGAGCCGCACAACGTCAGCTTCTTAGAGCCATCCCAGACGCTACTAGCCACGGGATGGTGAGGTATAGCTGGTTCTTCGAGTACTTCTCTGATTTTTAGCCCACCACTTCAGATGAGGTCGGCCAGTACACCCGCGACTTCTATATGTATCTCCTCGGTACTACCCTGTTTGTGAACAGGGAAAATACCGTGGGGTTATATCTTCTAGGGGCATTGGTGCACCTCCCCCAGGTGGCAAAGTACGATTGGGATGGCGCTGGCCTGGCCACCTTATACTACTACATGAGCTTTGTCTCCCACCGCACGGCGAATTCACTCGGCGGCTACTGGAGGGTTTGGGAGGTATGCTTCACACTTATCTTTTTTGTTCATTCTGTTTATTTTCTGCTCATTTGGATTTCATTTCCTACTTATTTACTTCATCCATCTTTTTTTGTTTGCAGCTCTGGGTTTACACCTACTTCACCTCTCTGGCCTTGGTCTCGGTGAGGTCGATCGAGTTGTTAGTACCCCGCTCACAGTACTACAACTCCCACTTTAAGCGCCGTCGCTGCGTAGACAGAGATATTTCCCCTACTTCCACCACTTTTTTGACACGATCACTACAGACCAGGTAACAAAATATCAACCTTTGACTTTTACATACTATGAGCATACTGCACTATTTCCCACACTACATGGTCATTCTCATACATTGACTTCTATACCGCACTGTCATTCTCATATTGCACTGATTTCTCACACTGTATTGATTTCTGACACTGCACTGACTTCACAGGTTGATTGGCATCCTTGGGCGGGCATTCCCTAGGTGTCGAGGACGAGCTATGTCACGGCATGGCATGCCTCTACCATGCGGATTCTATTCGAGGGCCCCTTCTGCCGAGCCTATTACCTGGGGGAGAGGTTCACCCGCCAGACGTGGGGTGTCGCTGATCCCGACATTCCACACCCCCCTTCTCCAGTCATGAAGGTAGTAGATAAGCTGCAGCACGGTCCTCAGATCGACCTCCTGATGTTGGGCGAGTATGGAGATCGACATCACGAGCTGGGCGACTTCACCACCTTCTTACACACCCGGGTGATGGCACCTCTTACCCCAGGCGTGGTTCATGCTGTGCCAGAGGTTGCTGCTGCTGCTGCTGTTATGGCTGGCGACACCCCTACTGGAGGTGTGTAGACCGCCCGAACTCCGCTCCGCGCGCGAGGGTGCGAATTGTAGTTCTCTAGCTACTACAGTTCGGACTCAATGTCATGGTTCTGAATCTAATCTTGCAAAGTACAATGCAAGACCGATAAATCACCGAAGAGTCCAAATCTGACAAATCGTTTTGGAAAACTGATTTTTGTAAAGAAGTGCCAAACATGGACTGCTTTGCCAGATACAGAGTCGCCACCTAAATATTTTGTTTTGGGGGAAATTTAGGAAACCCTGACTCGTGTCTAAGGCCACGTGTCCGTCATCACCAAAGTTGCCTCGGCTTGGGAACTTGGGTACGAGAGGGGAAGGTCATGCAATGAGCACCCCCGCTCGCCCGATCAAAGATCGGCTGCTACTAACATGATATCTTGTTTTTGAAAACACATGTGTTCTTATTCCGATTATTAACCTAGAATTACTATGTGATGCGTACAGCATACAAGTATAGGCTAGATCGCCTAACTTGGAACAAAACATTGCATATTTGTTTGTTTGAAAACGGTTTGAAGTTTGCTACTCGCAAGTAGGCTAAATCGAGGATTTCAATGAATTGTTCCAATTCAAGCAATCCAACCTTCACCCACAGGCATTCAGGCAGTTAATCAACTAAGCAATTAGCCTCATGGCAAGCATGCTTTCATGGCAATCAATAACACACATGCAGTATGCTAAAGCGTAAACACTCACAGTGTACTATGAGCCAAAACAGAGAACTAGTTAGAAATCAATGCATAATCCTAGTTCATGTTAAGATGGCTAATGCAACACATGCGAAAATGCAACTAGATAGGCTCGGCTATCCTAAAATGGCATGTGAAATGCAACAATTGATACATGTATTCAACTTGGTATCGAAATACAATGCAGTTAGTATGATGCGCCGAGCCCAGTGCATGCAAGACAGATGAATGGATGCACGCATGCAAGCATAAGGTATGCTAAACAAAATATTTCCTAAAACTAACCATCGTAAGCGGTTTAAGTAAAAAGGAGAAAGACGTGGGGTTGGAAGACATTCACACACTCACGCACACTTATTACAAAAGTTTGCCCTCTCAACAGAGGGTCCGAATGAATACGCTAAGCTAATCTAAGCTAAGCTAAGTAATTAATCTAATTAAGCTAATTAGACTAATTATTACACAACCAAATTGAATAACTAGCTACAACTAATTATTACAACACTTAATTAATTAACAAATTAACTAATTAAATTACAAATTGAAGCTAACTGACAAGCAAGCATTAAAATATGTAAACTAGGCTGCCTCAGCTCTGCCTTGAAGAAGTTGAAGATGCATGCTCGTTTCCCGTCCCGAAAAGCTCTCCAAATGCTCTCTAGAGGTTCTGTCTACAGGGTGTCCTTGAGAACTAGCTTTTGGATCTTACCAAAACCATGCTGAGGAATGCACCAGTGGCCTGCCGGCCATGAGAAGCTACTGCCGACCCCATTGCCGACCAAGGATGCATTCTACCGGCCAAGGATGAGAGGGGTGCCGGCCAACAATGAGAGGCTGCCAGCCACTGGTGTGCTGTGACACCAAGTTGCAGTAGAGCACAAAACAGAGGAAAAGGAGGGTCTCCCAAGGATATGTACACACTATGCCACCCCATACCACCTCGAAACATCAAGGGAGAGGCATAATCGGATCCAAGACCATCAATCACGCATTTCGATGCATGATGGCCAAAGATCCAACTTATGCAATTCAATGTAAAATAAATGCACAAGAACACACAAATGCCTAGAACTCTATCATGCATTGTCAAGAGCGTCGGCGACCGAGAATTGAGGCACGTTTCATCACTTCAAGTATGAAACATCCCTTGTTTCTCGTGTTTGGCTTGAAACCTGAGCCAAACACAATGCAATGCATGCAACACAATGCGACTCAAGCATGCAAGTATGCAAAACATCTCAAGCATGCAAATATGCAAGGTACCAAGCATGCAAACATGCAATGCAACATGAACAACCTAACAAGGCTAATGGCATGCACAATGCACAATGCTAAGAAAAACAACTAGCATACACAATGCTATGAACATGGCATACACAAATGCAATGATACAACATGGCATACATAATGTGATGAACTACATGGCATACACTATGCTCAATGGACTTAAACCAAAATGGATAGACCTCAACCATACCCAAAATAGTGGCCAATAGTGTTGAAATGATGGTATGAAAAGTATGAAAAGGCAAGACCAACATGCATGCCAATTGGCTCAAGGATTTAAGGCACAAAGATGCAACTCTTAAGCACACTTAAAGAGTGACAAGCATGGATATGTGAAAGCACCATATGCTCTTAAATATCATTCCAAATGATGCCAAGGCATGCAAACATCACAAGTATAGCATGGTAGGGGCCTCAAAACTCAAGACTAGTCAAGGCATTTACACTATAGCTATACAAAACATGAGTCATATGACCATGGAAGCCCAAAACAGTCCTAAAACAGCCCAAAATATGAATAAAATCATGCTAGAACATAGCCAAAATATGCTAGAATAGTGAGCCAAAACATCATGCATACAAGGCTAGTAAGCAAGATTTGCACTACAAGTACATGAAGCATGCAAGAGGGTACCAAACCAACTTTAGATAGAGTTATGACATGCTAAATAATGACCAAAAACATGCTGAAATGGAGCCCACACATGCTTAACAAACATGCTACTTCATGAGGCATATGAGGCTAGTTTGCAAGAATTACACTACAAGTGTATAAAGCATGCATAAGGTAACCAAACCAGCCATGGAAAGAGTTAAGGTAGGTCTTAAAAGTCACAAAAAAGTGCCTCAACTAAGCCTCAAAATGGTAGAAACACATGCTCATTTGATAAGCCAATAAGACATGCAAACAAGAGAAGAGGAGGGGGGACAACCCCCACCCATTTGAGCCCTCAAAATAGGGTTTTTACCACTGAAAATCCTCTAGATTTTAGTGGTGAAAAGGCCACGAAAAATTGTTTTGAAAGGCCTTAGAAGATGGCTTAAAAGCTATACAAGCTAAGGAACAAAACGGAGAGACAACCCCCTAACACAAAATAGGCCTAAACCATCATTTTTAGGACTGAAAAATAGAGATTTTCTCAGTTCAAAACCAAGCCAAAAACAATTTGCAAAGGTGGTAAAACAAGCATGCAAAGTTGGCCAAGATAGTGTACAAAATGAGCTTAAAAGAGAGAGATGCTTACCCTTGAAGCACAGGTCCAAACTCAAAGCTAAAACCAGCTTTTGGAGCTCAAAATGATCCTCAAAGAACCTCATCCCAATGGTAGTTGAGTTTGATCAAGAACGCCTAGGCAAAGGAGAGGTATATCTCCAAGTATAACTCTTGTTATGCACACAAAGGCAAGAGAATGAGAGAGAGGCAGAGATTTGGCTCTGAAATTTCTAGAGAGAGAGGGACTTTTTGGAGTGAGAAGCTCCCAAACTTGCTTAAGAAGTTCTAACCCTTTGAAAATGATATATAAGGCTTCATATATAGCAATTCAAAGCTTTTGGTCAAAAATATCTCAAAAAAGACAGCTGGAGCAAGCTGGAGCAAAATATATGTTCAAAACTGATCTTTTCATCAATGGCCGGCACCTTATCACTGTTGGCCGAAACCTTACCATTGCTGGCCAGCAGGGGGTCACTTTTGGACGGCATAGGGCCGGCACTGGCCATTAATGGCCGGCACACTCTCATAGAGGCCGGCAGCAAAAATCAGTCCTAGTCCCCGACTTGAAGCAAGCCTAACTCCTTCATCTGGATGCCTTTTAATGTCATTCTTGTGCCTAAACTGTAGCCCCGGAAGTCTTCTTTCCAAATTTGGCAGCCTCACCTCAAAATTCCATGTGTTCTAAGAGATATCCCTCTTTTAGTGAAGCCTGCTCAGTTTCAGTCCAAACAGATTGATGCCTAACTTCCAACAACCATATCTCTCCCATCCGGACTTGGCTTGAGGAGATTCTTGAATAAAAAATGGAGCCCCGGAAGTCTTCTTTCCAACGGTGGTGGCCTCATAGCTGAAATCCAAGTGTGCAAACAAATAGGCCTGACTCAGCGAGGGCTGCTCGAGTCTCTCTTAACAATTCATACCCAACTCCTTCCCCAACTGGGTTTCTTCCCTCTCCTCTTCTTTTCTTCAACTCCAAACCCATAAACAAGGTGTTTTGAAATATTTTTTAAAAGATTTTATCTCTCTTTCATTCATTTCCACTTTGTCCTTGCTCGGTTTACCGAAAAGTGCAACATTTAATGAAATGCGAGCGTCGGAACATCGTAGAAACTTTATTTTCAAAACATTTTGAAAGAGAGAGTTTCAAGGTCTAAAATCTTTTGATCAAGATTGTTTTGGTCCAAAAGGGGTATGAAGTTGGGATTTGACTCTCTCTCCTTGCCGAAGAAACTGTACCTTTGCCCTGCACACCTTCACCACTAACTAAACCATCAGTAGTGCCCAAGTCTTAAGGGCGGTCAAAAATGAGATGTCTACAAGGTGCCATCAGAATCTGGTTATACCCGAAAAACCCATCTATGAACGAGAGCAATGCATGGCCCACAATGAAGTCTACCAACCTATCAATATACGGTAGCGAAAAATCATCCTTCAAACTAGCCTTATTCAGATCCCTAAAGTCGACACAGATTCTGATTCTGCCATCCTTCTTTGGGACTGGAACAATATTGGCCAACCACGTCGGGTACTCAGATACAAGCAAGAACCCTGCCTCAATCTGTTTGGCAACTTTTTCTTTGATTTTCAAAGCCCAATCTAGGTGTACTCAGTGCAACTTTTGCTTAACTGGCCGGGCCTCAGGGTCAAGAGGGATCCGGTGCTGTACAATCTTAGGATCGATTCCAGGCATGTCTTCGTAGGACCACGCAAAAATGTCTTTGAAATTTTTTAATAAAGCAATTAAACGCTCACGTTTCTCCGAAGATAGCGTGGACCCAATCTAGACCAAGCAAGGATCTTCCTCAGTACCCACGTTAATTGATATGATTTCATCTATACAGGGCGCAATATGCCTCTCCTCCTCATGATCAACCAAAATTTTCAAAACCCGAGGAATTTCTTCCTCTTAGTTTATGTCAAAATTTTGAAAATTAAGATCAGTACAACAAACCAAAGGCACAGAGAATGAGGCAACATTCACAGCATTTCAATTCAAAAAATCTAGATCTTCGGTTACAATGGACTCAAAAGAAAAGTTAAAAGACGACCTGGATAGGACTTTGGTATTCGGGTTACCACTCCCAGAAGCATCAGACTTAGAGGAACTCGAATTTGACTCCGACTCCGTAGACTCAGTGAAATCAGATCCGGACTCACTATCCGATTCAGAACTGTTGATAATGCCTTGCTCAAACTTCCAAACCAGGCATAGAGCCTCAGACGCATCCACAATAAGATTGGAGAAATCCACTACTAGGGTATCCCCGACCATTGAGATAGTAAAACTATCTCCTAAGTTGGTGATCTCAGCTTCAACAGTAGAACTTATCAATAAGTCAGCCAACACTTTTCCCAACAGCTTCTCTTTGATGTCCAGGTTTACAGTAGCCTTGATCTGTATCAGTGCTTAGGGTTGCCTGCTCATCCTCCTCTTCCAGTAACCGGTGCCCGAAAAAGATCTCGAACCCCGGATACCTAGCCTTTGTCTCCCAGTCATACCAAGGCTCCAGGAATCCACAGAAGGGGAAATCTTCTCCCTGGCAGACAAAGCATCCGTTCAGGGTTCCCCGTATAGGTTTGTGGACTAACTCATACTGTTTCCCAGTCCTCTTTGCTTTCAACCTTTCTCTTAGCTCTTGCCCTTTCCTTTGCCAGTCTACAGCGGTAGGTTTGTATCCCAGCCCAAAAGCGTGGGGATTGCTATTTAGTGTCTTAACAACAGTATCTCCCTGCCTGCCACTTCAGCCTAGTCCTGACCCGGGCATATGCCCTTGTTTGTTCATCATGTATATGGATTGCGCACTCACATAATCTCAATCGCCCTCTGCCATGATGGTTTGGACCAACCGAGCTTCTACCAGAGAAAATCCAGAAAGGAACACGTCTTTTTCCCCATGTATGATTTCCAATAATGGTGTAGTGGTTCCCTAGGGAGAATGGATCGCAGAGTTACCGTACACGGTGGCAATCCCGCCTTTGAAAGGATACTTCACTAACTGATGGACTATTGATGATACAACCATCATCTGATGTAGCCACGGCCTTCCTAGTACTAAGTTGATAGTCGCCGGGACGTCCATGACATGGAATTCCACCTCATGTTCTAATGGGCCGATTAGGATATTGCTCTTGAACGTTCCCATGACATCCCGGCTTGTATTGTCATAAGCCCAGACAGCTTGGGTCATAGGTGTAAAGTCAATCGGCCTCAAACCGATGGCATAGGTAGTCCTCACTGGGCACACATTGATCACCAATCCAGTATCTACTAACACAACTAGAATCCATTTCTTCCGACTTTCCAAGGTTACATACAAAGGCCTGTTGTGGTTGGCGCCCTCAAGAGGCAATTCTTTATCCGTAAAGGATATTACTGGCATAACGTCCCCAGAGGTGACCAACGACACCAATCGGTCAGCAGTGGTGTCAATGGGCAATTTGGTTTGGTTTATTGCTTCGAGCAGGGCTTGCCTATGCTCCCGAGAGGCCATTATCAGTCCCCAGATGAATATGTCGGCCTGAATCTTCTTTAATTGTTTCAAGACCAGGTTTTCCTAAGCATCATTCTCTTTTGCTTTCTCAGTCTCATTTCCAGAGGTCTTTAGCTGGTCTACCGCTGTAGGTTTGAAGTACCGACCGCTCCGGGTCATATGATTGATCTCATCGGTATACCAATTGTCATCTGGGGTATAAGCTTTCCAACCTTCGTCAGTGTATGCATGACTTAGGTCGATGTCTTCCCACCACTCTCCCAAAGTCATGACCAGACTAGCATCGAGTTCTATCCGGAGTATATTAACATCATGTGCCCCATCATCATATCATTCTTCCCATCATCATATCATTCTTCTTCTATCACAGCTTCGATTTCAACATCCTGGTACTTTCTGAGTTTCCTCAACATCCTCTTTCGATCATTGGGATCCCATTCGACTTTTCTGGTTATCTAGGCATCACCCACCGTTGTTTTAGGTTCTTCTTTCCCTTTTCCTTTTATCTTCACTTGGATCTCCTCTATCCTTTCCTTTTGAAATTGTTCCAGTGCCTGTTCATTCTCAGTCTTACCCTTAATAGCAATTTCCTCTTCTCCCCCGGTCTCTCTTGTTTGTTCCTCCACATCGGACTCTTCCTCACTCAACCACCCATTGCTTGTTTCTCGCTAGCTAGGGTCTCACCATTCCATCTACACACAGCTTGTATTTTCTTTCTTGAAGAAGTAAAGATCCTCCAGATCCTCTTCTAATTCTGCTAGATCCTCCTCTAGGTTTGCTAAGTCATTCAGGCCTTGCTCGGGCCACTCATTCTGATTCTGCACCATTTGGTCTTTCCCTATAGCATTGATGCTGAGAAAGTCCGGCAATATGACCACTGGCTTTGGCTTATTGATGGCAACAATGTATAAACTGGGATTGTACTCCTCTGCGAGCAAGACCCCCTTTTCTATGACACAGGTATCAGATGACCATGTCTTCAGTGCATTCTTCTCTTTCTCTATTTCTACTGCCACAGGCTTGGATTGGGTCTGCGGGGTTAGATCCATCATGCACATGTCTGTGCCTTCTGGAATGACCACCTCCGATTTTGGTAGGTGGGATGAGGTGATATATGTGCTAGGGTTGAAGGTGGGTGGTAGTGTATGGATGTGGTTAATATTTATAGGCGGGGGGGACTTGTTTGTGTGTTCAGGAAATGGATTGGTTGTTACGTTGGGCTTGGAAAGTGGGGCGATGACTTTGTTGTCAATGAGATCTTGGATCTCATGACGTAGACGGTAGCACATGTCTGTGGGATGGCCGTGTTGTTGGTGGAAGATACAATATTGGGTAAGGTCGTGTTTGAGTGGCAATGGGTCTAAAAGTGGACGAGGATCGAGAGGCTTGAGATGTACCTTTTGCATTAACAGCTTGAGGGCATGAGTTGGGCTCATAAGGAGGAGTAAAAACTCTTCGATTTCGGGGTGGACCAGTATTTTATGAAGGTTGTGAGGTTGTGGCAGTAGCAAAAGGATCAGCCATCTTGGCCATTGTGACAACATTGCTGACATCTGCAGGCCGTGGAATAGTGCTACTGCTAGCATTGGTATTCTGGGAGAATGGCCTTCTTGCAAGTTCGCTTGTTCTGTGAATAATGCCCTTTTTTAATGAACTTTCAATCTGGACCCCTAGCTCATGTAGGGAAGCAAATGTGGACAATGGCGCCACTATCATTCTCTGCAACAAGTGTGGCTCAAGGTTTTGGACCACCAGTTGGACTTGTTCTCTTTCGACAGGCCTATTTGTCATTCGAGCTGCCTTGGCTCTCCACCGAGCGACAAAATCAATGAATGATTCTTTAGAGTTCTGGGTAATAGCGTCCAACTCACTAATGGTTACTGCTATCTGGGTGTTATATGAGTACTGATTGACAAACGCCTCAGATAGCTCCTTTCAATTCCGTTTTGTAAAGTCCTCCAATTTAGCGTACCAGATGGCCGCCACATCAGATAAGGTTCTCCCAAACAACGAAAGCTTCTGTGCCCGAGACAAACCCATGGGCCTCAACACTTCTGAAAACAACCGGACATATACAATTAGATCCCTACTCCCATTGAATCTATCGATGTAGGGCATCTTAAATTTCTCCAGTAATTTGACCGAAGCCTTAGTGTACCCATCTTCAATATTTGGAATAGAGTTGAAGCCCTAGGATTTCTTCAATGCTTTCTCCAATCTAGCAATCTTGACCAAGGCTGAATCAATTTCATTGATATCAAAAGGAAAAATCCCTAGAGGAGGTTGAACTGGAGGTCGGTAAGCTTGAGCTAACGAAAACATGTCCTGAGGATCCGGCACTGGCAGATTTTCTACTGGTGGAGGTAGGTCTGGGTTTGGCTGAGCAGTAGGGATCGGGTGCACGGTTGATGCTGATGCCCCAAATGTACACCGTAGATCAGTAATGACTTCATCTTGTGCAACCATCCTTTGGTTTACAGTGTCCATAGTCCTTTCATCATGGTAGAGCATCATCAAGAAGAATTTGTTTAAGTTTAATAGTCCACATCACATAATTTAAAAGTTTTGTGTTTTGTTAAATGGTGGTGGTGCTCTTGTTTTGAATTTTGATCTAAAAAAATATTTTGATCTCAACTTATCATGACTCTTAAAAGAAATTATCCGTCTAAATTCACAAAAAAAAAAGAAGGCAAATAGTCGAAAAATTAGTCGAGTGTCAAAGAGAAGCTATTAATAAGTTCTTTACGAGTGACAAACAAGCAGAACAATCAGTTGAAGACTTGAATAATGAAGAATTTGAAACTTTGGTGAATAATGAGAATGAAAATTTGGTGGATAATGAGAATGAAAATTTGGTGGATGAAGAAGGAAATGAGAAATTTGGGAGTGCAGAAGTCAATCAAGATGATGAGATGAATACAAAATGTGAGCATTCAAATATAGATGATCCGAGGACTTGGAAAATAATTGATTAGAATTTACAAGATTTTTTAGTCAAAAGA